>OX336419.1:20279411-20761911 GCA_946903255.1 Schistosoma spindalis | reverse complement strand
TGATGACCTAATTAACAATTTAGAAGAAGGAATGGAAATTCTAACTATCCAACTGAGCAAAATATGATAATAAATCATCAATTCATTCATATCTAGAGTTGTCAATTATGTTAACAAACAGAATCAAAGAGATTCAATCTGAAACTACTTACTTCGATTCTTATTTACTTACTTACTTACTTACTTACTTACTTACTTACTTACTCACCTACTTACTTACTTACTCACTTACTTACTTACTTACTTACTTATCTACTCACTTACTTGCTTACTTACTTCCCTGCTTACTTACTTACTTACTTACATCTGTTACTCGCAATGGAACATAGACCGCCGACCAGCCTTCTCCAACCCATTCTGTTCTGAACCTTCCTTTCTAGTTCTATACAATTGTTGTTCCTTCTTCTTATATTTGTCTCGATTTCTTAGCGTAATGTGTTCGCTAGTTTTGCTCTTCTTCTTTGGCCTTGAGAATTCTATGTGATTGCTTGCTTTGCAATTCAGTTAGGTGCTTTCCCTTATGTATATCCTATCCATTTCCAATGCTTCTTCCTTATTTCTTCCTCCTCTTGAATCTAGTTTGTTCTCTCCCACAGTTAGTTGTTACTGATAGTGTCTGACCAAGGGATCCGAATTATTTTGCTTAGACAACTGCACGTAGAGCCCCTCTGAAAATACTGCTGGTCGCAAATCCAGATAAGAGGGTTCAGTATGGGTTTAGCATCTCCATTCCGTAGTCTCTAACTAGAAAAATGTTAAACTATACTTATCATAATCTTATTGAATAAAAGTCTAGTATTGTCAAGTTCTTCTTCATAAACAAGAGACTACCTGACACCAAAGACAAACAAACAAAAACAAAAGATGTTTGCTTAAGAACATTGTTCACAATAGTGATCATCTATTTAAAATATCTAGATACTACTTATATACATATATGGTATGCTAGTAGATGATCCATTTCAAATAGACATGGTGAATTAGTAACTAAAAGTTTAACCTATGAAAAAATAAGCATAACACTTGAGGAATTGAAAAGTGAGCAAGCTAATTAAATTCAGCTATGAATTAAGCAAAAAGATTCTTCAGCTAAAGAATTCTTAAACAGAAAAGCTTCAATTCATGAAGGAAAAGAACTCCTGGAAAATTGAAACTTGAATAATAATAATAATAAAATCCAAGTAGAATGGGGATTCCTGTAGATTGTAGTGAATTTTAATAGTTGAATTCATATGTTGATCTATTCAAGACCATCAGTGAATATCTCGAAACAGTGGACGATTGTTTCGTCCCAGTATGGGACACCTCAACAGTAAGCATCTAAGATCCAACATATGAAACTCTAATACAGGACTTTCGGTCACGGGCTTATATGCTTAGTATCTACACTAGTTACCCTACATCCAAAAATATTAATGTCTAATTTCATTCAATTAATGATATTGTGCAACCCATCATCCATTGTCAACCATTGTGTCACACCCTAAAAACGAATACACACTCAAAAGGAGTCCCCTAAACAGTAGGAAACGATTATTCATCGCTTTCTAGTTTTCAATGATAATCTAGCTTAGATCGATTAATAAATGCAAATAAACAAATAATCAAGAAAAAATAACAGAACCTGAAAAATACTGATAGCAACAACACCAAACCAAGAGATGAAATATTTTTTAAGAAAAAAGATATTTCATTCATTTGTTTAATAAAAACTGTTTAATAATACTACAATCTCTATAAGTTATAACAATTAATACATTAAGAAAACGAGCACCCCTTTAAGCAAAACATAAATATAAAATAATCAATTTATATCCATCAATATAAGTAGTTGCTATGGCAATAAACTTTAAAAAATAAACAAAAATGACCTTGAATGTAAAGTAAAATCCAAAAAAAAAACATTCATTCTAAAATATAAAAAAAAAATGACATGACGACAAAAATCAAACGACACCAAAAAAAAACCAACGAAATATAAATAAATTATTTAAGTAAAAGAACATAATTATGATCAAAGCAAACAACAAAAACGTAAAAAACGATAGGCAATGAAACAAAAACCACTAACATAAAAATTTATGTAAATAAAATCAATTACCATTAACAAAATATAAACTTACTTCATTATAGAGACAGTCACAAAAACAAATAACACAACAGCATTTACCAATACAATCATACAAGTAACAACAACACAAACAACAAACGCAACAACAGAGATCATTAGTTCAGATATAAACAACATAACACTATCTACAACACCGTCCACATCTATCAACACGTCCACATCATCGACCAGCATCACAACTCCACCAGTCACACTGAACGCAACCACTCTCCCAACCACCCTCAACACCGCAACCACAAACACCACTACTCTCACAAATACACTCAACGCAACAACAACAACAACAGCAACTACTACTACTACTACTAATACTACTACTACCTCCATCACACCTGCCTCACAATCAGCACCAATCGATTCCAGCACAACTCCCACTATCACCAACCTCACAACTACAACTGGTCCAACTGCATCTACTCTAACTCCATCCACCGCATCAACCACCACTAATCCCAACATTACCACCATCACTCTATCCACTACACCGTCCACATCTATCAACACGTCCACATCATCGACCAGCATCACAACTCCACCAGTCACACTGAACGCAACCACTCTCCCAACCACCCTCAACACCGCAACCACAAACACCACTACTCTCACAAATACACTCAACGCAACAACAACAACAACAGCAACTACTACTACCACTACTAATACTACTACTACTACCTCCATCACACCTGCCTCACAATCAGCACCAATCGATTCCAGCACAACTCCCACTATCACCAACCTCACAACTACAACTGGTCCAACTGCATCTACTCTAACTCCATCCACCGCATCAACCACCACTAATCCCAACATTACCACCATCACTCTATCCACTACACCGTCCACATCTATCAACACGTCCACATCATCGACCAGCATCACAACTCCACCAGTCACACTGAACGCAACCACTCTCCCAACCACCCTCAACACCGCAACCACAAACACCACTACTCTCACAAATACACTCAACGCAACAACAACAACAACAACAGCAACTACTACTACTACTAATACTAATACTACCAGTACCTCCATCACACCTGCCTCACAATCAGCACCAATCGATTCCAGCACAACTCCCACTATCACCAACCTCACAACTACAACTGGTCCAACTGCATCTACTCTAACTCCATCCACCGCATCAACCACCACTAATCCCAACATTACCACCATCACTCTATCCACTACACCGTCCACATCTATCAACACGTCCACATCATCGACCAGCATCACAACTCCACCAGTCACACTGAACGCAACCACTCTCCCAACCACCCTCAACACCGCAACCACAAACACCACTACTCTCACAAATACCCTCAACGCAACAACAACAACAACAGCAACTACTACTACCACTACTAATACTACTACTACTACCTCCATCACACCTGCCTCACAATCAGCACCAATCGATTCCAGCACAACTCCCACTATCACCAACCTCACAACTACAACTGGTCCAACTGCATCTACTCTAACTCCATCCACCGCATCAACCACCACTAATCCCAACATTACCACCATCACTCTATCCACTACACCGTCCACATCTATCAACACGTCCACATCATCGACCAGCATCACAACTCCACCAGTCACACTGAACGCAACCACTCTCCCAACCACCCTCAACACCGCAACCACAAACACCACTACTCTCACAAATACACTCAACGCAACAACAACAACAACAGCAACTACTACTACCACTACTAATACTACTACTACTACCTCCATCACACCTGCCTCACAATCAGCACCAATCGATTCCAGCACAACTCCCACTATCACCAACCTCACAACTACAACTGGTCCAACTGCATCTACTCTAACTCCATCCACCGCATCAACCACCACTAATCCCAACATTACCACCATCACTCTATCCACTACACCGTCCACATCTATCAACACGTCCACATCATCGACCAGCATCACAACTCCACCAGTCACACTGAACGCAACCACTCTCCCAACCACCCTCAACACCGCAACCACAAACACCACTACTCTCACAAATACACTCAACGCAACAACAACAACAACAGCAACTACTACTACCACTACTAATACTACTACTACTACCTCCATCACACCTGCCTCACAATCAGCACCAATCGATTCCAGCACAACTCCCACTATCACCAACCTCACAACTACAACTGGTCCAACTGCATCTACTCTAACTCCATCCACCGCATCAACCACCACTAATCCCAACATTACCACCATCACTCTATCCACTACACCGTCCACATCTATCAACACGTCCACATCATCGACCAGCATCACAACTCCACCAGTCACACTGAACGCAACCACTCTCCCAACCACCCTCAACACCGCAACCACAAACACCACTACTCTCACAAATACACTCAACGCAACAACAACAACAACAGCAACTACTACTACCACTACTAATACTACTACTACCTCCATCACACCTGCCTCACAATCAGCACCAATCGATTCCAGCACAACTCCCACTATCACCAACCTCACAACTACAACTGGTCCAACTGCATCTACTCTAACTCCATCCACCGCATCAACCACCACTAATCCCAACATTACCACCATCACTCTATCCACTACACCGTCCACATCTATCAACACGTCCACATCATCGACCAGCATCACAACTCCACCAGTCACACTGAACGCAACCACTCTCCCAACCACCCTCAACACCGCAACCACAAACACCACTACTCTCACAAATACACTCAACGCAACAACAACAACAACAGCAACTACTACTACCACTACTAATACTACTACTACTACCTCCATCACACCTGCCTCACAATCAGCACCAATCGATTCCAGCACAACTCCCACTATCACCAACCTCACAACTACAACTGGTCCAACTGCATCTACTCTAACTCCATCCACCGCATCAACCACCACTAATCCCAACATTACCACCATCACTCTATCCACTACACCGTCCACATCTATCAACACGTCCACATCATCGACCAGCATCACAACTCCACCAGTCACACTGAACGCAACCACTCTCCCAACCACCCTCAACACCGCAACCACAAACACCACTACTCTCACAAATACACTCAACGCAACAACAACAACAACAGCAACTACTACTACCACTACTAATACTACTACTACTACCTCCATCACACCTGCCTCACAATCAGCACCAATCGATTCCAGCACAACTCCCACTATCACCAACCTCACAACTACAACTGGTCCAACTGCATCTACTCTAACTCCATCCACCGCATCAACCACCACTAATCCCAACATTACCACCATCACTCTATCCACTACACCGTCCACATCTATCAACACGTCCACATCATCGACCAGCATCACAACTCCACCAGTCACACTGAACGCAACCACTCTCCCAACCACCCTCAACACCGCAACCACAAACACCACTACTCTCACAAATACACTCAACGCAACAACAACAACAACAGCAACTACTACTACCACTACTAATACTACTACTACTACCTCCATCACACCTGCCTCACAATCAGCACCAATCGATTCCAGCACAACTCCCACTATCACCAACCTCACAACTACAACTGGTCCAACTGCATCTACTCTAACTCCATCCACCGCATCAACCACCACTAATCCCAACATTACCACCATCACTCTATCCACTACACCGTCCACATCTATCAACACGTCCACATCATCGACCAGCATCACAACTCCACCAGTCACACTGAACGCAACCACTCTCCCAACCACCCTCAACACCGCAACCACAAACACCACTACTCTCACAAATACACTCAACGCAACAACAACAACAACAGCAACTACTACTACCACTACTAATACTACTACTACTACCTCCATCACACCTGCCTCACAATCAGCACCAATCGATTCCAGCACAACTCCCACTATCACCAACCTCACAACTACAACTGGTCCAACTGCATCTACTCTAACTCCATCCACCGCATCAACCACCACTAATCCCAACATTACCACCATCACTCTATCCACTACACCGTCCACATCTATCAACACGTCCACATCATCGACCAGCATCACAACTCCACCAGTCACACTGAACGCAACCACTCTCCCAACCACCCTCAACACCGCAACCACAAACACCACTACTCTCACAAATACACTCAACGCAACAACAACAACAACAGCAACTACTACTACTACCTCCATCACACCTGCCTCACAATCAGCACCAATCGATTCCAGCACAACTCCCACTATCACCAACCTCACAACTACAACTGGTCCAACTGCATCTACTCTAACTCCATCCACCGCATCAACCACCACTAATCCCAACATTACCACCATCACTCTATCCACTACACCGTCCACATCTATCAACACGTCCACATCTATCAACACGTCCACATCATCGACCAGCATCACAACTCCACCAGTCACACTGAACGCAACCACTCTCCCAACCACCCTCAACACCGCAACCACAAACACCACTACTCTCACAAATACACTCAACGCAACAACAACAACAACAGTAACTACTACTACCACTACTAATACTACTACTACTACCTCCATCACACCTGCCTCACAATCAGCACCAATCGATTCCAGCACAACTCCCACTATCACCAACCTCACAACTACAACTGGTCCAACTGCATCTACTCTAACTCCATCCACCGCATCAACCACCACTAATCCCAACATTACCACCATCACTCTATCCACTACACCGTCCACATCTATCAACACGTCCACATCATCGACCAGCATCACAACTCCACCAGTCACACTGAACGCAACCACTCTCCCAACCACCCTCAACACCGCAACCACAAACACCACTACTCTCACAAATACACTCAACGCAACAACAACAACAACAGCAACTACTACTACCACTACTAATACTACTACTACTACCTCCATCACACCTGCCTCACAATCAGCACCAATCGATTCCAGCACAACTCCCACTATCACCAACCTCACAACTACAACTGGTCCAACTGCATCTACTCTAACTCCATCCACCGCATCAACCACCACTAATCCCAACATTACCACCATCACTCTATCCACTACACCGTCCACATCTATCAACACGTCCACATCATCGACCAGCATCACAACTCCACCAGTCACACTGAACGCAACCACTCTCCCAACCACCCTCAACACCGCAACCACAAACACCACTACTCTCACAAATACACTCAACGCAACAACAACAACAACAGCAACTACTACTACCACTACTAATACTACTACTACCTCCATCACACCTGCCTCACAATCAGCACCAATCGATTCCAGCACAACTCCCACTATCACCAACCTCACAACTACAACTGGTCCAACTGCATCTACTCTAACTCCATCCACCGCATCAACCACCACTAATCCCAACATTACCACCATCACTCTATCCACTACACCGTCCCACATCTATCAACACGTCCACATCATCGACCAGCATCACAACTCCACCAGTCACACTGAACGCAACCACTCTCCCAACCACCCTCAACACCGCAACCACAAACACCACTACTCTCACAAATACACTCAACGCAACAACAACAACAACAGCAACTACTACTACCACTACTAATACTACTACTACTACCTCCATCACACCTGCCTCACAATCAGCACCAATCGATTCCAGCACAACTCCCACTATCACCAACCTCACAACTACAACTGGTCCAACTGCATCTACTCTAACTCCATCCACCGCATCAACCACCACTAATCCCAACATTACCACCATCACTCTATCCACTACACCGTCCACATCTATCAACACGTCCACATCATCGACCAGCATCACAACTCCACCAGTCACACTGAACGCAACCACTCTCCCAACCACCCTCAACACCGCAACCACAAACACCACTACTCTCACAAATACACTCAACGCAACAACAACAACAACAGCAACTACTACTACCACTACTAATACTACTACTACCTCCATCACACCTGCCTCACAATCAGCACCAATCGATTCCAGCACAACTCCCACTACCACAAATCACACAACTTCAAGTGGCTTGGCTCTCTTCACATCAATTGTGGTTACTTCATCATTTTCTCTTCCCAGTAGTTATTCAGGTAGGTCCAAATGTTTTTTTTCTCTCTCACTTTTTTTCATGTTTTTTTAGTTTTTTTCCTGTGTTTTTTATTATCTTTTATAGTTTTCGGTGTGTTCTCGTTCTTTTGTTCATCTCGTTTAGTTTTCCAATTTAATATTCATTTTCGCTGACACTATTTTCTAGGTTTTATATAATGGCTATAATTTCATCCATAATCTTCTATTCACCTTAGGATACTCATTTTTAAATGATCATCCAAATGTGTTTTTCTTTCTGGTGGTTTTCAGAAGGGGGTCATGTGTCCATATTAATTATTTAATTATTGATTACATTAATCCATTATAACTAGACTAGTATATCTATCCTGTAAGCACTGAATGACCTGTTGAAATTAAATATTATGATCATTGAATACCATCTCATTAGTTTGTGTTTGAATCCCTCGATCGGTATTATGTATACGTAATGCTAAGAAGTCCCATTATAGGATGTAACGACAGTCCAATACTTCTATGTTTTATATGGTAATCTAGCTTTGATTGATTCATGAATTCAATTGTTACATAAATTTATAGATCATTAATCTTGTTTAATGTATATGACAATATTTTCTATCATGTTATGTACTATTCAATAATTATAAGTAGTATCTTGAGCTAGAATATAATTTCAGAAGAGGTTTTGTGGGTATTATAGTCATTTCAATAGTTGTAATCATGAGACAATTAAAGCTAGACCACTATGAAAAACCTGGAAGCACTGGATGACCGTTTCATCCTATTGTGGGACTCCTCATCAGTGAGCATATTATATAATATAATTATCAAATTTATTATAGAATAAATCACTAACAGAAAAACGATGTTCTTTACAATCGCTCATCGCTGATTTGTTACTATGGAATTTTTTTTTGGTACAAAATAATCCCACCTGAAATAATCGATCACTTATAGGATTTCTATGTACTTCAGTAGTACATGAAATGATTAGTGGTTGGTGTTGTTTCTTTGGTGTATTACTTGAGCATACAAATTTGTTTTTGTTTCTTTTACAAATCATAATCTATGACTTAATCATTTAACCATTCGATCACCATCTGGAATCTTTATTTATTTACTTAGTTGAACACATAAATATTGGTATAAAGGGGCACTTAATAGATATGCGCCAGACAAGTCACTTGATTTGTATATGGTCTGTGATATTGCCCGAGTGCCCAAACAGAAGTAGGTGGTCTTCTCAGGGGGGGGGCACATCTACAGCTCTCGGACTAAAGGTCTGATCCACAAGATAGTGGAGCATCGTAAGGAGATGCAATTCCATGGTAGTCGACGACCAACAATTGGTTCATACTCCATTTGTTCCCTTGGGATCCTAGAGCCCATGTACACCATTGGTTTGAAATCAGTGTTTTCCAACTCTCCTAGGTAAATCCTCTGTGTTCACAAACCCTATTGGGTCGACGAGAAATCACTTTTCATCGATAACAACTGTTTAATAATACACATATAGCTATAGATAGTCTTTACGTTGAATGATAACAGAAAAAGTATAATTGAAGGGAAAAAACGAATTGTCCTATTTTATAATAATCATGTAGTTATATCAGAATTTATAAAATAATAATAATGACAATGAGACTTTAATATAGTATTCATCATCTCAACTAATGATTCCAAATAGTGCTCTTAAATGCCCTGGTACATCTGAGGATGTGGAGAGTTACTTCTCCCTTTTAAAATGCTCTCATATGGTTATGTATATACAGCTACTACAAGGGAACTCTTATTGACTGCCTTCTCGTGGTGGGGATGTATAGAATTCACAGAGCAAAAAAAAGTTTCCCATTTCTTATTTCTTCATCGATCCTAATGATAAATATTGATCGATCGCCAATTAAATGTTAACAGTTCAGTCAATTGATATCTGAATAAGGTATATTCATTTTCAATGTATACTCCTAGTAACCATAATGATTCTAATTTTACTTTTTTTAACTGATTACATTATGTAATGAATTGATATAATGATTCATTGAAACAAATAAAAGATCGATAATTTATTGAAATATCTAGATGATAGGAACTGGTAGCCAAGATATTCAAGCAGTTACCATCCCACCCCCCGCACCCCCATGAAGTTCTAATCAAATACCGTTTAATGTATTAAAGATGAGAATATGTAGGCAACATTTACAGATAATAATAATAATAATAATAATAATAATAATATACAGAAATTCTGATAAATAAACTTGTTCCTGGCACTTGAAATCGTAATTACTATGTAAGTGAGTATATAAGTAGTATAATACCCAAAATAGAAACAACATTAATAAACTGGATGGTAAAACTATGATTTATGTATGACTCAATCAGGTATATGATAACAGGTCTCGAATTTTGGTACGAAAATCACTCATCTATTTGGTTAAATAAAGTTTTGGCATTATAGCTGATGTCAGTTCGTGATGATAACCCTAAATCTAATTCCTAACCTTAATTCTATCAATTGTATATCATAATTTGAATTTCTCACCTTGGTTTATAACAGTCATTTAGTCCTAGTTACTAGATGAATGCTCTCAATGTCATACATGTCTAGTCCATACTAGTTCAGATCGAATGCGATCGACTATGTTGCAATGTGGCCACCAATCTAAGTGACTCGACACTGCGGGCAGTATTGTGAGATTAGATGGTGGTTGGAGGTTGATGGCCACATTGCAACATGGTCGATAGCATTCGATCTGCATTTATAAGGACTAGACAAGTATGACATTGATCACCATCCAGTGATCAATCAATTGTGATTACATCTCAGTCTTATAGGAGGTCGGTCGCAGCCCGGATAGCTCAGTAGTAACGTCTCTGATTGTGGAGCTGGGTGACGCGGGATCGAATCCGTCACTTACACCTTGCTGATGAGTGCCAAGTAGCACAAAACTCGGGTCCAGGGTTTCTTGTCGACTACCTCCAACCACCATCTAATCTAACGATGAAAGCTTCATATTCAAAACCATTCAGCTTAAAGAACAAAACTCCGTCAAAAATGAATTTCAAGTGATATAATTCACTATGAATTGATAATAGAAAATTATCATTACATAACGAGGATTCAGTAATCATATCGTTTACTAATCTTAAAAGTTACCATAGTTCAGACTTATTTTACTGGACAAAAATTTGGTTAATATAAATCAATTAATTGTATTATGCTTAATTACATAGTGAATTTGTAAAATATAAAAGCATACAAACAATACATTGAATACATCATTTACATATCTTCCTTGATTCATCTCCTACAAGGTATATTGTTCTTTCATTTCTGTTATTGTTGAAACTGCTTCTCTTCTTCTTCTTCTTCTTCTTCTTCTTCTCGAGTTCTTCTTTCGTCCGTAAGAATCCTATTTTTCAGATATTGGTGCATACTACTTATATCTATCCGTATAAGTAGTACACATCATTGAGAAATATTCTAAATAACATTCGTTTCAATTCAATTCATATCAGAATTAAGTTAATCTATCGCTTCTGTGCTCTCTAAGCTAAGATCATTTATAGTATAGTGATTATATTGTTTGTTATATTTAAGGAACTTGTTAAGTGTTTTCAGCATGATCGGTTGGTAAAAACATTAGCTAAAAGATATTATCTCATAATTATGATTAATATGGATGGTGTGATCATGGATACACACTGCTGAAGAGTCCCATAGTAGAACGAAACAGCCATCTGGTGGTTTCAGGTTTTTCATGATGATCTAGCTTCAATTGCTTCATGATCTCAACTTGTTTAGCTTGAAGTATATTATGACTGGAGAACAGGTTGATCACATATCTTTCTTAAACAAAACTATTACTTCTGACGTTCGATGAAATTTTAAGTTGGATAGGTTATTCATGCATAAAAGGCTATAGACTAGTTGATCATGTCAACTACACTTTTGCTTAACCAAATTGAATGTTGTTCACAAGTTCAAACATATATATGTTCCTAGATTATGAACGGATGTAATCAGTTCCACAACAACAATTCAAATAACAAATACAAAACGTGACTGCTAATCTGATGTGACTTTTAGAGAAACTAAAGTAACCTATAGAATGTCCACCTACTTACTAGAGTTAAATGAGAGTTAAAAACCTGTAAAGAGAATAAAGATTATTTTCTGATTGAGATCATGAATCGATTGATGTTCGATCACAAATGAAAATATGAAAGCATTTAAACAGTACGTTTTCTTCATTATGGAAATCTTCAACGGTATGCTCACAGGATTCAAACCTAAAACCATTAGTCATACACATGAACGCTTCACCGCTAAACCACTGAGATTGTATCCAAGGATTTAAATGTCTCAATTTAATCAATCCATAAAATTGCGCGACCAATTACCATTGTACTGAGATAGATACCTTTCTCTAATTGACATAGATAAGTTCCACTAATCATGACTTCCCTAAGAAAGATCATCATTTATAATTGATGGTTAGTGTTAGAAATAACATTTAGAGTATTCATTATGAACTGATATCAGTTTGGATGTTGAAATGTTTAAGAATGAATTTCACAGCCTAATTCATAACCTCTTATTGTAAACCTAATTGATTCAACCATAAATTATAATCTTATCATTGGTAGTTGGTAGTTAATCATCATTAATAAATCTTATCTAACTGATTACCATAAATAAGAAACTACTTAAATACCTTTCACTTGGCTACTAATATATAAAAAAAAACCAAAAAAAAAAAAACAAGAAACAAAACACAAGAATAATAATAGTAAAAGATCGGTTGGAAATAGTTGATCGGTGGACAATACTCCATTGTCAGTAACAGAAAGTAAAGTAAAGTAAAGTAAAATATCGAGCGATCGGAAGAAAGGGATGTTAAATCCATTGTGGTATTCAAATGGTGATCTAAAATCAATCGATTCATGATATCGATTATCAAAAAATATTATTCTTTATATACCGAAATACTAACTTACTGACTTAATTGCGCCCGTTACTCCCAATGGAGGATAGGGAGCCGAACATCATTCTCCAACTTACTATGTCCAGGGAATTCTTTTCTAGTTCCATCCAGTACTTGTTCCAATGGATAATACAAAAAAACGGCTAGAAACAACAATAAATAAAAAAAATAAGCTAATAAATGAAATTAATACGAACATATTCTTTATACAAAAACACAGATACAGCGACAACAATGAACTATCAGCTACAAACAACTGAACGAACAAGAACGGCAAATCAAACAGAGATCAATTATACAACGAATACAATAAATTCATTACCACTAACACATTCAATATCCAACACAACATTCACAACACTACCACTGTCCTCTGTAGTGACAACCAATGCGTCCGATTCCCAATTCAACGGATCTACATCACAACTACCAACATCGAATCACATTAATTACACAACGTCATCAACAACACAGTCCTCCACACTAACAACATCACCGTCGGACACCTACACAGATACATCAACTCCACACTCACTACCATCTGTCACACCATCAACAACATACACTCTCTCACAAACCACTCACTCGCCAACTACAACTACTTCACTACCACTCACACTTTCAACATCCAACACAACATTCACAACACTACCACTGTCCTCTGTAGTGACAACCAATGCGTCCGATTCCCAATTCAACGGATCTACATCACAACTACCAACATCGAATCACATTAATTACACAACGTCATCAACAACACAGTCCTCCACACTAACAACATCACCGTCGGACACCTACACAGATACATCAACTCCACACTCACTACCATCTGTCACACCATCAACAACATACACTCTCTCACAAACCACTCACTCGCCAACTACAACTACTTCACTACCACTCACACTTTCAACATCCAACACAACATTCACAACACTACCACTGTCCTCTGTAGTGACAACCAATGCGTCCGATTCCCAATTCAACGGATCTACATCACAACTACCAACATCGAATCACATTAATTACACAACGTCATCAACAACACAGTCCTCCACACTAACACCATCACCGTCGGACACCTACACAGATACATCAACTCCACACTCACTACCATCTGTCACACCATCAACAACATACACTCTCTCACAAACCACTCACTCGCCAACTACAACTACTTCACTACCACTCACACTTTCAACATCCAACACAACATTCACAACACTACCACTGTCCTCTGTAGTGACAACCAATGCGTCCGATTCCCAATTCAACGGATCTACATCACAACTACCAACATCGAATCACATTAATTACACAACGTCATCAACAACACAGTCCTCCACACTAACAACATCACCGTCGGACACCTACACAGATACATCAACTCCACACTCACTACCATCTGTCACACCATCAACAACATACACTCTCTCACAAACCACTCACTCGCCAACTACAACTACTTCACTACCACTCACACTTTCAACATCCAACACAACATTCACAACACTACCACTGTCCTCTGTAGTGACAACCAATGCGTCCGATTCCCAATTCAACGGATCTACATCACAACTACCAACATCGAATCACATTAATTACACAACGTCATCAACAACACAGTCCTCCACACTAACAACATCACCGTCGGACACCTACACAGATACATCAACTCCACACTCACTACCATCTGTCACACCATCAACAACATACACTCTCTCACAAACCACTCACTCGCCAACTACAACTACTTCACTACCACTCACACTTTCAACATCCAACACAACATTCACAACACTACCACTGTCCTCTGTAGTGACAACCAATGCGTCCGATTCCCAATTCAACGGATCTACATCACAACTACCAACATCGAATCACATTAATTACACAACGTCATCAACAACACAGTCCTCCACACTAACAACATCACCGTCGGACACCTACACAGATACATCAACTCCACACTCACTACCATCTGTCACACCATCAACAACATACACTCTCTCACAAACCACTCACTCGCCAACTACAACTACTTCACTACCACTCACACTTTCAACATCCAACACAACATTCACAACACTACCACTGTCCTCTGTAGTGACAACCAATGCGTCCGATTCCCAATTCAACGGATCTACATCACAACTACCAACATCGAATCACATTAATTACACAACGTCATCAACAACACAGTCCTCCACACTAACACCATCACCGTCGGACACCTACACAGATACATCAACTCCACACTCACTACCATCTGTCACACCATCAACAACATACACTCTCTCACAAACCACTCACTCGCCAACTACAACTACTTCACTACCACTCACACTTTCAACATCCAACACAACATTCACAACACTACCACTGTCCTCTGTAGTGACAACCAATGCGTCCGATTCCCAATTCAACGGATCTACATCACAACTACCAACATCGAATCACATTAATTACACAACGTCATCAACAACACAGTCCTCCACACTAACAACATCACCGTCGGACACCTACACAGATACATCAACTCCACACTCACTACCATCTGTCACACCATCAACAACATACACTCTCTCACAAACCACTCACTCGCCAACTACAACTACTTCACTACCACTCACACTTTCAACATCCAACACAACATTCACAACACTACCACTGTCCTCTGTAGTGACAACCAATGCGTCCGATTCCCAATTCAACGGATCTACATCACAACTACCAACATCGAATCACATTAATTACACAACGTCATCAACAACACAGTCCTCCACACTAACAACATCACCGTCGGACACCTACACAGATACATCAACTCCACACTCACTACCATCTGTCACACCATCAACAACATACACTCTCTCACAAACCACTCACTCGCCAACTACAACTACTTCACTACCACTCACACTTTCAACATCCAACACAACATTCACAACACTACCACTGTCCTCTGTAGTGACAACCAATGCGTCCGATTCCCAATTCAACGGATCTACATCACAACTACCAACATCGAATCACATTAATTACACAACGTCATCAACAACACAGTCCTCCACACTAACAACATCACCGTCGGACACCTACACAGATACATCAACTCCACACTCACTACCATCTGTCACACCATCAACAACATACACTCTCTCACAAACCACTCACTCGCCAACTACAACTACTTCACTACCACTCACACTTTCAACATCCAACACAACATTCACAACACTACCACTGTCCTCTGTAGTGACAACCAATGCGTCCGATTCCCAATTCAACGGATCTACATCACAACTACCAACATCGAATCACATTAATTACACAACGTCATCAACAACACAGTCCTCCACACTAACACCATCACCGTCGGACACCTACACAGATACATCAACTCCACACTCACTACCATCTGTCACACCATCAACAACATACACTCTCTCACAAACCACTCACTCGCCAACTACAACTACTTCACTACCACTCACACTTTCAACATCCAACACAACATTCACAACACTACCACTGTCCTCTGTAGTGACAACCAATGCGTCCGATTCCCAATTCAACGGATCTACATCACAACTACCAACATCGAATCACATTAATTACACAACGTCATCAACAACACAGTCCTCCACACTAACAACATCACCGTCGGACACCTACACAGATACATCAACTCCACACTCACTACCATCTGTCACACCATCAACAACATACACTCTCTCACAAACCACTCACTCGCCAACTACAACTACTTCACTACCACTCACACTTTCAACATCCAACACAACATTCACAACACTACCACTGTCCTCTGTAGTGACAACCAATGCGTCCGATTCCCAATTCAACGGATCTACATCACAACTACCAACATCGAATCACATTAATTACACAACGTCATCAACAACACAGTCCTCCACACTAACAACATCACCGTCGGACACCTACACAGATACATCAACTCCACACTCACTACCATCTGTCACACCATCAACAACATACACTCTCTCACAAACCACTCACTCGCCAACTACAACTACTTCACTACCACTCACACTTTCAACATCCAACACAACATTCACAACACTACCACTGTCCTCTGTAGTGACAACCAATGCGTCCGATTCCCAATTCAACGGATCTACATCACAACTACCAACATCGAATCACATTAATTACACAACGTCATCAACAACACAGTCCTCCACACTAACAACATCACCGTCGGACACCTACACAGATACATCAACTCCACACTCACTACCATCTGTCACACCATCAACAACATACACTCTCTCACAAACCACTCACTCGCCAACTACAACTACTTCACTACCACTCACACTTTCAACATCCAACACAACATTCACAACACTACCACTGTCCTCTGTAGTGACAACCAATGCGTCCGATTCCCAATTCAACGGATCTACATCACAACTACCAACATCGAATCACATTAATTACACAACGTCATCAACAACACAGTCCTCCACACTAACAACATCACCGTCGGACACCTACACAGATACATCAACTCCACACTCACTACCATCTGTCACACCATCAACAACATACACTCTCTCACAAACCACTCACTCGCCAACTACAACTACTTCACTACCACTCACACTTTCAACATCCAACACAACATTCACAACACTACCACTGTCCTCTGTAGTGACAACCAATGCGTCCGATTCCCAATTCAACGGATCTACATCACAACTACCAACATCGAATCACATTAATTACACAACGTCATCAACAACACAGTCCTCCACACTAACAACATCACCGTCGGACACCTACACAGATACATCAACTCCACACTCACTACCATCTGTCACACCATCAACAACATACACTCTCTCACAAACCACTCACTCGCCAACTACAACTACTTCACTACCACTCACACTTTCAACATCCAACACAACATTCACAACACTACCACTGTCCTCTGTAGTGACAACCAATGCGTCCGATTCCCAATTCAACGGATCTACATCACAACTACCAACATCGAATCACATTAATTACACAACGTCATCAACAACACAGTCCTCCACACTAACAACATCACCGTCGGACACCTACACAGATACATCAACTCCACACTCACTACCATCTGTCACACCATCAACAACATACACTCTCTCACAAACCACTCACTCGCCAACTACAACTACTTCACTACCACTCACACTTTCAACATCCAACACAACATTCACAACACTACCACTGTCCTCTGTAGTGACAACCAATGCGTCCGATTCCCAATTCAACGGATCTACATCACAACTACCAACATCGAATCACATTAATTACACAACGTCATCAACAACACAGTCCTCCACACTAACAACATCACCGTCGGACACCTACACAGATACATCAACTCCACACTCACTACCATCTGTCACACCATCAACAACATACACTCTCTCACAAACCACTCACTCGCCAACTACAACTACTTCACTACCACTCACACTTTCAACATCCAACACAACATTCACAACACTACCACTGTCCTCTGTAGTGACAACCAATGCGTCCGATTCCCAATTCAACGGATCTACATCACAACTACCAACATCGAATCACATTAATTACACAACGTCATCAACAACACAGTCCTCCACACTAACAACATCACCGTCGGACACCTACACAGATACATCAACTCCACACTCACTACCATCTGTCACACCATCAACAACATACACTCTCTCACAAACCACTCACTCGCCAACTACAACTACTTCACTACCACTCACACTTTCAACATCCAACACAACATTCACAACACTACCACTGTCCTCTGTAGTGACAACCAATGCGTCCGATTCCCAATTCAACGGATCTACATCACAACTACCAACATCGAATCACATTAATTACACAACGTCATCAACAACACAGTCCTCCACACTAACAACATCACCGTCGGACACCTACACAGATACATCAACTCCACACTCACTACCATCTGTCACACCATCAACAACATACACTCTCTCACAAACCACTCACTCGCCAACTACAACTACTTCACTACCACTCACACTTTCAACATCCAACACAACATTCACAACACTACCACTGTCCTCTGTAGTGACAACCAATGCGTCCGATTCCCAATTCAACGGATCTACATCACAACTACCAACATCGAATCACATTAATTACACAACGTCATCAACAACACAGTCCTCCACACTAACAACATCACCGTCGGACACCTACACAGATACATCAACTCCACACTCACTACCATCTGTCACACCATCAACAACATACACTCTCTCACAAACCACTCACTCGCCAACTACAACTACTTCACTACCACTCACACTTTCAACATCCAACACAACATTCACAACACTACCACTGTCCTCTGTAGTGACAACCAATGCGTCCGATTCCCAATTCAACGGATCTACATCACAACTACCAACATCGAATCACATTAATTACACAACGTCATCAACAACACAGTCCTCCACACTAACAACATCACCGTCGGACACCTACACAGATACATCAACTCCACACTCACTACCATCTGTCACACCATCAACAACATACACTCTCTCACAAACCACTCACTCGCCAACTACAACTACTTCACTACCACTCACACTTTCAACATCCAACACAACATTCACAACACTACCACTGTCCTCTGTAGTGACAACCAATGCGTCCGATTCCCAATTCAACGGATCTACATCACAACTACCAACATCGAATCACATTAATTACACAACGTCATCAACAACACAGTCCTCCACACTAACAACATCACCGTCGGACACCTACACAGATACATCAACTCCACACTCACTACCATCTGTCACACCATCAACAACATACACTCTCTCACAAACCACTCACTCGCCAACTACAACTACTTCACTACCACTCACACTTTCAACATCCAACACAACATTCACCACACTACCACTGTCCTCTGTAGTGACAACCAATGCGTCCGATTCCCAATTCAACGGATCTACATCAGCAACTACCAACATCGAATCACATTAATTACACAACGTCATCAACAACACAGTCCTCCACACTAACAACATCACCGTCGGACACCTACACAGATACATCAACTCCACACTCACTACCATCTGTCACACCATCAACAACATACACTCTCTCACAAACCACTCACTCGCCAACTACAACTACTTCACTACCACTCACACTTTCAACATCCAACACAACATTCACAACACTACCACTGTCCTCTGTAGTGACAACCAATGCGTCCGATTCCCAATTCAACGGATCTACATCACAACTACCAACATCGAATCACATTAATTACACAACGTCATCAACAACACAGTCCCTCCACACTAACAACATCACCGTCGGACACCTACACAGATACATCAACTCCACACTCACTACCATCTGTCACACCATCAACAACATACACTCTCTCACAAACCACTCACTCGCCAACTACAACTACTTCACTACCACTCACACTTTCAACATCCAACACAACATTCACAACACTACCACTGTCCTCTGTAGTGACAACCAATGCGTCCGATTCCCAATTCAACGGATCTACATCACAACTACCAACATCGAATCACATTAATTACACAACGTCATCAACAACACAGTCCTCCACACTAACACATCACCGTCGGACACCTACACAGATACATCAACTCCACACTCACTACCATCTGTCACACCATCAACAACATACACTCTCTCACAAACCACTCACTCGCCAACTACAACTACTTCACTACCACTCACACTTTCAACATCCAACACAACATTCACAACACTACCACTGTCCTCTGTAGTGACAACCAATGCGTCCGATTCCCAATTCAACGGATCTACATCACAACTACCAACATCGAATCACATTAATTACACAACGTCATCAACAACACAGTCCTCCACACTAACAACATCACCGTCGGACACCTACACAGATACATCAACTCCACACTCACTACCATCTGTCACACCATCAACAACATACACTCTCTCACAAACCACTCACTCGCCAACTACAACTACTTCACTACCACTCACACTTTCAACATCCAACACAACATTCACAACACTACCACTGTCCTCTGTAGTGACAACCAATGCGTCCGATTCCCAATTCAACGGATCTACATCACAACTACCAACATCGAATCACATTAATTACACAACGTCATCAACAACACAGTCCTCCACACTAACAACATCACCGTCGGACACCTACACAGATACATCAACTCCACACTCACTACCATCTGTCACACCATCAACAACATACACTCTCTCACAAACCACTCACTCGCCAACTACAACTACTTCACTACCACTCACACTTTCAACATCCAACACAACATTCACAACACTACCACTGTCCTCTGTAGTGACAACCAATGCGTCCGATTCCCAATTCAACGGATCTACATCACAACTACCAACATCGAATCACATTAATTACACAACGTCATCAACAACACAGTCCTCCACACTAACAACATCACCGTCGGACACCTACACAGATACATCAACTCCACACTCACTACCATCTGTCACACCATCAACAACATACACTCTCTCACAAACCACTCACTCGCCAACTACAACTACTTCACTACCACTCACACTTTCAACATCCAACACAACATTCACAACACTACCACTGTCCTCTGTAGTGACAACCAATGCGTCCGATTCCCAATTCAACGGATCTACATCACAACTACCAACATCGAATCACATTAATTACACAACGTCATCAACAACACAGTCCTCCACACTAACACCATCACCGTCGGACACCTACACAGATACATCAACTCCACACTCACTACCATCTGTCACACCATCAACAACATACACTCTCTCACAAACCACTCACTCGCCAACTACAACTACTTCACTACCACTCACACTTTCAACATCCAACACAACATTCACAACACTACCACTGTCCTCTGTAGTGACAACCAATGCGTCCGATTCCCAATTCAACGGATCTACATCACAACTACCAACATCGTCTCGCTCATATGACATGAAATCTTCATCATCTTTTTCCATTCCGTCTTCTACTGTACCTGTTGATGTTTCTTATTCTGCTCTGTTGAATCCTCTTAATGCTGAAATTTACACTGTTCAACATATCACGTCAGCTAATATTTCAGTTTTCATGGAACCTTCCATTTCATATCCAATCACTTCATTTTCGCAATCCACCGTCAGTTCATTGTCTAGTACTATTCCATATATTTCATCTGTCCTATCACATAACTCCTCTTTTTTGGCCGTTACCTCAACTACTGTTCGTGATCAATCATTTGCTTCTAGTGAGTTATTTTGTAACAGCTTCGTATCCTGTTATATATATGCTTGCCATGCTTTGCTCTTTCATACTGACTTCATTATAGCTTATAGCTTGTTTTGTTTTGATTTATGTTTCAAGTAGAATGTTTTGTTTGGTTTAATTATATCTCCATTTATTACATTATTTACAATTTATCAGTAGTCATGTGTTACCATTTGTTTCGTCTGACCTATTCAATGTTGTTTAATTACGTTTATTTTAGGACACTTTCATATAAACAAATGGCTATCTACTGTTATTAGTTCAGGTCCATAGAAAACATTTTACCTCATTTTTATATCATCAGTCTATCAATTTTTCCAATCTTGATTATCAATCTTGCTTCTAGAATTAGAGTTTCTCATATTAATCAGACATTATTAACATCATGACCCGAACTTAGCTAAACAACGACTGAAAATCAAGTGGGATTTCATTTGAGTATAAGACTCTGCTTTAATACATATATATATATAACCCTACAGGAAACATGACCTAGAACCTGTAGTCTCGTAACTTACTTACTTACTTACGCCTGTTACTCCCAATGGAGCATACGTCGCCGACCAGCATTCTCCGACCCACTCTGTCCTGGGCCTTCTTTTCTAGTTCCATCCAATTCTTGTTCAGTTTTCTCATGTCTATCTGCGGTTCCCGGCGTAATGTGTTCTTTGGTCTTCCTCTCCTCCTTCGGCCTTCAGGATTCCATGTGAGGGCTTGTCTTGTGACGCAGTTGGGTGCTTTCCTCATTTTGTGTCCTATACACTTCCACGTCTTCTTCCTGATTTCTTCCTCCACTGGGATCTGATTTGTTCTCTCCCACAGTAGGTTGTTTCTAATAGTGTCTGATCAATGGACCGAAAATATTTTGCGTAGACAACTATTAATAAACACTTGTATATTCTGGATAACGGGTTTCGAAGATCTCCAAGTTTACGCCCCATACAGTAGAACTACCTTAACATTTGTATTGAAAATACTGACCTTGGTGTTAGTTGTCAATTGTTTTGAGTTCCAGATATACTTCAGTTGTAAATATGCTGCTCTTGCTTTGCCAATCCGTGCCTTCACACCTGCATCAGATCCACCGTGTTCATCGATGATACTTCCCAAATATGTAAAGGTTCTGACATCTTCCAAAGCTTCTCCGTCAATTGTGATTGAATTGGTGCATGCTTTGTTGTATCGGACTAGTGTTGGTCTTGAAGACCTGGGTGCGTGACCGCAGAGCCCAAGGGACAACTGCTTGAGGCCGGTCGTGCACGGTCTTTTTGTGGGAGGTTTTTAATGTGTTAGATCCGTTCTTCAAAGGGCCTTACCGCCGGAGACGGAAATCCGTGGGGTAAGGTGAGGTGTGACATTTTTAGGGTCAACCTCTTCTAACCCCTTCCTTCCTTGTGAGAAGGCAGCATAGCTGTAGATGCTGGTCGTCGGAGGGAAAAATCTTACTGCCGTCATGCCCCTCTACAGTCAGCAGTACGACGTCGCCCTCAAACCTTGAGTTGATGCTTTTAGTCTTACCGTTCTCCAATCGATCTGCCTAGCATGGTAGAACCTACAGGGAAATATGTTCCAGCCAATATAACTTGGTTGCGTCATCACGATAGGCAAGACCGACCACCACGTCTAAGTAGCAGCTACAACCGGGGCGTGTACGATAAAAGAGCCAGATCATCTGCAAAGTCTAGGTCGTCCAGATGCTTCCTAGTTGTTCACTGAATCATATGCTCCCCCCCAGATGTCAACGTCTTCATGATCCAGTCGGTCTCCAGGAGAAAGAGAAAGGGTGAGAGTAAGCAACCTTGCCTGACACCGGTCTTTACCTCGAACGAGTCTGTTAATTGTCCTCCATGAACGATTTTGCAGTTTAATCCATCATAGGAATTCTGTATGATATTGACTATCTTCTCAGGCACGCCGTAGTGCCGAAGAAGCCTCCATAATGTTGTTCTGTCCACACTGTAAAATGCTTTCTCGTAGTTAATGAAGTTGATGTAGAGTTATAAACTCCATTCACTTGATTGTTTCACGATGATCCGTAGTGGTGCGATTTGGTTTCTACACGGTCGATCCTTACGGAGTTCAGCCTGTTGTTCTCGAAGTTGGGCGTCTACGGAGTCCATCATCCTATTTGACAATACCCTGTTGAAGACTTTTGCAAGTATCTAGAAAAGAGAGATGCCTCTGTAGTTATCACAGTTGCTGAGATCGCCTTTCTTTGCTATCTTGATCAGGTGTCCTTCTTTCCAGTCTGTTGATACTTGTTCTTCATCCTGAATCTTGCTGAAGAGAATGTGGAGTATCCTTGCAGTTACTGCTACATCTGTTTTCAGTGCCTCTGCTGGAATGTTGTCTGGTCCTGCTGCTTTAACACTGTTGATTTGTCTGTTGGCCATGCTGATCTCTTCAATTGTTGGTGTGCCAACATCGATTGGGAGGTCTCTGAGTGCTGCTTCGATTCAAAAGTTCTTCGAAGTGTTCTACCCACCTGTTTCGTTGTTCTTCAATGTTGGTGATTACTTTGCTCTCCTTGCTTTTTCACTGGTCGTTCTGGTTTTACGGTGATTTCTAGCAAGTTTCTTTGTTGTGTCATACACTTGTCTTGTGTTTCCTTCTCTTTCAGCCTTTCCCGCAGTCATTACTAAATCTTTCACATATTCACGTTTGCCGGTTCTGATGCTCCTCTTCACTTGTTTGTTTACTTCTGTGTATTCAGCTTGTGCCTTGGATTTCTCTGCTCTTGTTCAGCTGGTATTGATTACTGCCTTCTTGTTCCTCCTTTCTTGAATATTATCCACTGTACCAACAGCGATCCATTCCTTGTGATGGTGCTTCTTGTGGCCCAGAACCTCATGACATGTTGAAGTGATTGCCTCCTTTATCTCTTTCCAGTTGCTCTCCTTAGTAGTTCCCTCTCCATTGAGTAGCTCATGAAAGGCCTGGATCCTATTGCCGAGGACTATCTTGAATTTGTTGAGTTTGTCAGAATCCCGAAGAAGAGCAGTAATAAACTTTTGTGATGTTATCCGCCCCATTGCCCAGTGCTTCTTGAGTTTCAATTTCATCTTGGCGACCAGCAAGTGATGATCTGATGCTATATCAGATGTTCTTTTGATTCTCACATCAAACATCGTCTTTCTGAACTTTTCGTTGATGTAGATATGGTCGGTTTGGTTCTGCGTAGTGTGATCCGGTGAAGTCCATGTGTTTTTGTGCATGCGTTTGTGTGGGAATATAGTCCCGCTTATAACCAATTTATCAAAGGCACATAGGTTTGCAAATCTCTCACTATTTTTGTTCCTTTCTACCAGTCCGTGTCGTCCCATGATCTCTTCATATCCGGTGTTGTCCATCCCAACCTTGGCATTTAGATCTCCTATCAGAATGGTCAAGTTCTTTGTTGAACACTTCTCGGCGATTGACTGCAGTCTATCATAGAATTAGTCTTTACCGTCTTCATTGTAGTCGTTGGTAGGCGCATAGCATTGGATGACGTTCATTGTGAAGTCCTCTTTCTTTGTTCTGAAGGAGGCTTTGTCATCCTTTTTCCATGAGATTTCCATTTTATAAGTGCATTTTATGCTTGTTTGGGAGGCATCAATGTAGCTCCTTGTGTATGTGAGGCATTTTCTTCTTCGAAGCTGAAGTATAGCAGAAGCTCCCCTTAAGCTATTCGTTGTTGTCCAACTTGCGTCCAATATGTTTCACTGATCTCAAGCACCTCTAAATTGTATCTCCTCATTTCTGAAGCAATTTGGAAAACTCTCCCAGTCTCCCACATTGTGCTAGCATTCCATGTACCATAATAAATGGTTGCTCTGATTGTCAGAAGGGGCATCGGCCTCGTGACTTCCGAAGAAACTCGTCTTTCATCATGAGGCGTCATAGCTCTTCTAAACGAAGACCTCCTGACTCCCAGGGCAGAGTTTAAATGGTTTGAATAATTTTTTCTGGTTAACATTTTTTAGCGAGTTAGTTTTCTACGGGATGGGGTCGCTAACCCTATGCCCAACCCTTCTCCTTTATCCGGGTTTGGGACTGTCAGTAGCCCCCCGAAAAGGATTCCAGGTGGAGTTATAGTCTCGTAAGCAATCATATAACATATAGACTACTGAGATGAAATTCAATAGTGTTCATATCTAACTTAAGTTGATTTGCAATATTGTCCAACCATTTTTTATTATCATCTATTGTTGAACACTTCAAATCTGATATATTTGAACTCTATTAGACATAACTTCTCACCAGTACTGATTGCTTTTCGACAATAGTTCAACTATGGTTTCTTACTTCACTAAACAACCATTTCATCTTGAAGAGTTCCACAATAGAATGAAAAACGGTAGTTCAATGTTTCCAGATTATCCATAATAGTCTATACATATATATTGTTAAATATCTTAATCATATATTCATTGGTGAAAATAATAATACTGATTATGAATACTATTTAACTAATCTCAGTATGTAATGTTTATAATCCTTAATATAACTAACTATATGGTATATTAATATATGATTATGCACAAGAGTTTGATTATTATACATTCTAATAGTTGAAATCATGAATCAATTGAAGCTAGACCACCATGGAAAACCTGGAAGCACTGGACGTCCGTTTCGTCCTAGTATGGGACTCCTCAGCAGTGCGCATCCACGATCCCGCACCCCGCGGGATTCGAACCCAGGACCTTAACACCGTTGGATGCTGGCTCAGTGGTCTAGTTGGTTAAGCGCCTGGCGCGAGACCGATAGGTCCTGGGTTCGAATCCCGCGGGGTGCAGGATTGTGGAGGAGGAGTCCCATACTAGGACGAAACGGCCGTCCAGTGCTTCCAGGTTTTCCGTGGTGGTCTAGCTTCAATTGACCCATGATTTCAACCAGTGAAATTACCAATTCTCCACAAAACCCATTCTAGTATTATACATTCTGTACATTTACTGGATAAGTGAATTATAGATTATGACTGAAATCATTTATAATCTTCTATTAGATAATTAAAATAATACACTCTCTAATAATCACCATTTTTATTGTACTGAATAAGTGTATTACACAAAAACATTAATTAATGTTAAATTATATACAGAGTGGTGATTTAAACGGTTCTATATTCCAGATTCGAAACCCTGTCTTATCGATTTTTTCGATTTTTATAACTATCTAGTATATTATTAAGCTTTATTATAATGTATATTTATATGATATGTGATTTTATTAGAATTTTCATTTCTATTCATTTATTATGTAATTGTTTTTACTTAATATTTACTTTAGTATTTAGTTCAACACTATTTACTTATACTTGTTATCCTTTATGGAGGAGTAGAGTTTAGATGAATTTGTGACTTTTGAAGAAACTTAGCTTTTATCATGAGACATCATAACTCTTCTGAATGAAGACTTTTTAACTCCTAGGGCAAAGTTTAAATGGGTTTACTGATTAGTTTGTTTTTTTGTTTTTTTTTAACGAGTCGGTTGTCTATGGCATGGGTTCACTAACCTCATGCCTAATTGTCCTGCTTTATCTGGGCTTGGGACCGGCAGGTCATAGACAGAGTTAAATATACACAATCTCATTACTAAGCATTAAAGTGATAACAATACACTATGGTTGATCCGATCAATACAGTGAAACTTTCAATCAATCAATTTCAAACATCAATATAAAGTTAACAAGAAAATATCAAAGGAAATTACATCAATCAATTAAAACAAAGTTGAAATGATGATAATAAATTAACTGAAGATCCAGTAATTAATCTTTATTTATTAAAACAATATTCTGATGAACAAGTCTTAATCATGCAAGTAAAATTACTGTTTACAATCTATAATCATACTACTTAATCTTAGTCAAGATGATACATTTTAACTATACATAGATATATTACTTATATTGTTTATAAGTAGTTAAAAATTATACGCTAAATCTATTCACAATATAAAGTATGTGGTTTTTATTTGTTTGATAGAAAAAAAGTGAGTGAAATGCCTATTAGACTTGATAATGTTTTAAAATTCTAAATAGATTTGTTTTAGGTTGAATAATATTGTTTTCTTGTATCTACCCATTGTTGTTTAGGATTGCAATTCATCAATGTCTTGTTGGTAAATGTGTATTCTATTCGGATTTCCCCGATATTGCCATAATTCATAAGCTTTATAAACAAAGATGGATGGTGGATAGTAGTGGAATTCAGGATGTACGCTACTTTATCCTAGTTGAGACTCTTCAGCCGGATATGCCCGCATCAATTGCAATCCTAAATAATAATTGGAAGATACGAGTAAACAATATCAAGTGAATTTAAACTTCAACCCATTGCACAAACAGATTGCTATTGAGAATCATTATCTAAGTGGATAACGTGATGATATTTGAAGCGAACAGTATTGAATTCGAGTCTCTGAGTGAATATCAACTCTTGAATGCAGAGGTATAAAGTGGCGCACCCCCCCCCCCGTAATACACTACTAACCATCATCCATCTATCCTTATGATGCTTATGACTTCATGTAACATCGAGACAATCTGCACAGGATGTATCTATGCCAATTAGAAATTGATCAGTTATAGTCCTAAACATCAATGGGAGGATTCAAACAACCAATGCAAACATATATTATTATTATTATTGTTGTTGTTGTTATTATCCAGCCAAGTGATTGACAGGTGTTTCTTCCGTTTCAATAACGATGACAACAAATAATGATTGTATATACACTAGAAATAGATTTTCTAAAGTATCCTGAATTATGGCAACAGATTAATTGACGTGATCAGTTGTGTAATTTAAGCATATTGAATTGGACAGTATTCGAGATAAAGTATTGAATGACATAATTTATATGCTTAGCCTAACAGATACATAATTAGACTACTGAATTCCATAATGATTTGTTGTTAAAACATTTGTAATGTAAACCATCTAAAGAAAAGTATGATTTAGATTGAACCTGTATAATTTATATTATCTAATTGTAACAATATGTTTTACCTTAAACTAGGAGAAATTTTACCTACTACTTCTACTCCTACTTCTGCTACTCAGTCAACAATAACGGCACAACCACAGGCAAACACGTTATCGACAACAACAACAACAACAACAACAACAACAAAAACAACAACACCAGCCTATGATGGAGTTCCTACATATAGTTTTGTTGAATTTTCTCTGGCAACGAGACCATCAACGGCAATCGCACCGGTTATGCTACCACTTGGTTAGTTAACTTGTACAAATTTTATTGATTAAGAACTGTTTAAAACAATATTTATGTTGACTGATTGAAATAGATGAATCAGATAGTATGACCGGGATTATAATAATAATAATAATCAATCAATCAATGATACTGTTTGTTGACAATAGTGTCTTCATTGAACTACATTTTCTATTGGTCGTAGAAGCAAGAGAACAGGCGGTAAATAATAAAAACTGCAACCCCTTTTGATGCCATTTTTTAATGATTGTACCTGTTAATGCTCGAACTTTCAGTGTGAATCATTAAAACTATATGATTCTAGTCAGTGAGTCAGTAACTTGATAAAATGACTATCAGTTTACTGAATTATACCTTGTTATAACTTATGGCCTGTATGCCCTGTTAATGTATACGTAATGATACCGCCAATTAGAGAGCAGTGAATGATCGATCGGACCAATGACGTACAAAAAACCCGTACGATCAGTCTAGAGTCTTAATTGGTCCTGTGTTCCGTCTAGCCCAGCCAGTTAAGTTCAGAAGACTTATCTCAGCTTTTGTAGTTCAAATATACTGGGTTTAAATACCAACCAGACAGACCACATCATATCATAAAATGGAAAACAATATTTGTACAAGACTTAGCCAAATGTGGATGTGAATAGAGAACACAGTAATTGATAGACAGCGCATAACTCAAGAATGGTAAATCGTATTATAATAGTTCATAGGCTAAAATAATGCTCATAATAAGGAGGGGGGCATGAATATGGATAGTTTAGTTATTTAACAATTATAAGATAAAAAAAATATACGTTTAATATTGGTCCGTAAATGGATCCCAACAGTTACCATTCATTATACTTATCGGAACATAACACACCTGTTACCTTGCGTGAAACATTGGCTCCAGACCAAGAATCTCCGATATATAAACTGTCTCTAGCCACTTCTATCCAATTGTTTCCAAATCCTATAAACTACTCATATATGAATTCGATTTTGTTATTGGTTATTCAATTCTTACCATTGATATTCTATAACTGTAATTATTCTACCTTTCATTGGCAATATATACATTCTATACAGATTACCTTGATATTACCTTAAGTATATACATGATAACTAGTAGTGAATTCCATAATCCATGCATCGTTTCATCATTCAGGATATACCTTTATCCTACAGTTGTTAATTCACTTCAGGACTCGAACCCAGAAACAATCTATGATATCATTATTATTTTCTCTATTTTAGTTTCTACTAAATTCAATGTTAAATCAAATTTATATAATCAAGTTAATGATACACCAGTTGAATGGATTGAAGAATATTCCAATATAAATTCACCTGGTTATACTAATTTAAAATCAAAATATTGTGATTTAGTATGTTTATGTATTCACTATGTTTATTTGTTTGTTCTTTTTATTACACTACATTGTTACGTAATTGATTACTTTCAGATGATTTACCTATAACTTTGAACTGATATTGTCGCGAAAGCGAACACCAGTAAGGATAATCAACTGTTGGTCTCTAAGAGGTATATCCTGAAGTTCTAGTGAGAAATCATGACCAATGCAGTTCAACTGGGTCTATTGTAAGATAGTAACTTACTGATAATAATGGTGGACGGTAGGGAAACTTCGTGAATTGGTTGAAGTTAGACATTAACACTGTTGAATATTAGCCAGCTCACGCGTGAGACCAAAAGATCCTGGGTTTGAACCACGTGAGGCAGAATCGTGGATGCGCACTGATGAGGAGTCCCACAGTAGGACGAAACAGCCGTAAGATTTGAATAATCAATAGAGAAATGAATTAAAACAATATAAGAGGTTAAGCTCTCATGTTATTCAATATTTATATATAACTAATCAGTCCTTTAGTTCTGATCTGATTCTATTAGTATAAGTAATTCAACAAGGCATGTCAGATTATGGAAGATAATCGGTCGACAAACGTCGCACTAGGTGTCCTGTGATTTACAACCCGGATGTCTCAGCGGTTATATCATCAACTATGAAGCTGCTCAGTTGAGAGTTCGATCCACTAGGAAACATTAGTTCTTTTAAGGCTACTCACTTTCAACCGACCAATATCAAATGAATAGGTCTGAATAACTCATCAGATTAGTTAATAAAGTCATGATTTTGTAGTTGAGCCATTTCCAAACTAACAAAGATTCGAATTAATTCCATTGACCAGTCTTCAATAATAAGATGTATTCATTTCTTAAATATCACAAATGACCACCACTTATATTCCTTTGAAGTATGTTCCTAGAAGTGTTATGAGAAAAAGAATTTACAAACTTAATGATGAATCCAAAGATTTCTCAAATGAGAAATAATGAAATGATTTTGATGGAGTTTTATTCTCTGAGCTGAATGGTTTGATCGTGGAGCTTTCATCGTTCTTCTGAACGACATCATCCACAGCACAAACTTCACATAGAAATGAAGTGTTCGAATTTCTCCGTTGACAGTTCACAGCTTGTCCTGTACACTTCGATGTTCATTGGTTCTTATTGACCTTTAATTTGTCATTGTTTACTTCTTTGTTTTGATTGTATGGGAGATACTTCACTTCCATCTGAAATTTATGCTAATGATGTTGTTCAGAAGAACGATCAAAGCTTCACACCTAAACCATCCAGCTCAGAGAACAAAACTCCATCAAAATCATCCACTTGAACTAAAAATCTTCTCCATCATCTCAATAATAGAATGTTACTATTTGCATCCAATTATAATAACAGTAATTTACTGTTTGTACTTATAACAAGATACATCAAAACATCTCCAACTGGAACTATGGATAAACGATCTTTCTATTCGACACTTGTTATGACCTTGATTTGTCTACCCACTTTTTGGTGCCGAGGATACTTGTCTAATCTAGATTTCGACCTTGATGCGATAGGCTGATTGGCTTAACCTTGAGACTAGTACGCGTGAGTTCGAGATGGGGTAGAGAGAAGCAAAACTATTCTGTCACCTGATTGGTGGGCAAGCACACGAATGAGAGAAAACAAGACAACTGGAACACTACTCGACCTATTTCCTGGCCACTGAACTCACTGGATTCACTGAATTCAGATTAGTGTAAAAAGGTACATGAATAAATAAGCGAATAACCCGACCGCAACGTACAATAATTAGGAAAAATACAATTATGTCCTAAGTTGGGAATTACAGTAGAAAATAGGGTGTAAAAACGTTATGTTTAAATTACAATAGCTTCGGAACAGAAAAAGGTATGGCAGTGAATGATACATCGAACGAAAGCTTATGTTCTGTAGAATAGATTAGGGACAAAAATAAATGTCAGTGTTTTACAAGCTTTGAATAAAATGAAATAACATCCCGAAAAATAGCCTTCGTAGTTTGTCAGGACTTCTTGTTTCTCGGTTCACATCAACACTAATAAACTCCTTGGTTTTCATTAGTACTATATTTGATTCCAATCTCTGAGATAAATAAACTTTAAAAGTTATTATTGCTTAATGTTTTCATCGTATTGTTTCTTTTTTTCCCTGTTTTTCAAACAATATATACATATATTACTAACAACATTAGTTAATATACTACTTAAAACAAGGTGATAACAATGCAGCAGATGGTGCAAGTTGTGAAAAAGTGACTTTTACACCAGTAACTAGTACTAGACCAGATGGTACAATAGTACGAAGTGTACAAGGTGATACAATGATTAATGTACCAACAACAACTGGAACACAACTAACAGGTAGTCAACTTTATGGATTATTTATAAATGGATATAATAAAACTAGTACATCACCATCATCTATTAAACTCAATGCATTAGATGTTCAACGTAAGTAAAATCATTTAAGTTCTACCTTTTTATTATATTTCTGGTGATAGTAGTCTTTATCAGAAGAAGTTTTGTGGAGATTGTAGTAATTTCAATGGTTATGACCATGAGTCAGTTGAAACCAGACCACCATGGAAAACCTGGAAGCACTGGACGGCCATTTCGTCCTATTATGGGACTCCTCAGCAGTGCGCATGCACGACCTCGCCCCTGTGAGATTCGAATCCAGGACCTACTGGTTTCACGCGCGAGCACTTAACCACTAGACCACTGAGCCGGCCGGCATCCAAAGGTGTTAATGTCTAACTTCAACTAATCCACGAAATTGAGTGACACATCCACAATTGTCTTCAGTGGGTTACTATCTCACAACAAACCTGGTTGAACTGTACTGGTGACTACTTCTCACTAGAACTCCAGGATATACCTCTTGAAACCAGTAGGTCCTGGGTTCGAATCTCACAGGGGCGAGGTCGTGGATGCGCACTGCCGAGGATTCCCTTAATAGGACGAAACGGCCGTCCAGTGCTTCCAGGTTTTCCATAGTGGTCTAGCTTCAACTGACTAATGATCTTAACCATTGAAATAGTAGTCTTTATTTGTTATTGAAATTTAAAATCAATTCATTTACATATTACTCAATTAGTTAGTTAGTTAGTTGCTATGCCGAACCTAGTACATGTGTATATCAGTTCAGATTATTATTATAACCCATTAGTATATTGAGATGAAATTGTCAAGGCTAATCCCAGAGCATTAGAGAAAGTAGTAGCAGTATCAATGGTAATAGGAAAGATTAAACAATAAACATTCAATACAAAAGGAAAATATAAATTCATGAGATAATGATAGAAGTTTATGAGGAATAAAGAAACTTAGGATCCAAAGGAAGATGAATAAAACAGTAGAGTAAATGTATCTGAGCTGTTGTGGACAATTTTGAACTATGCCACCTAAAGTTTCAAACCATTGGTCACGAGAAACACGCAGATCCTAAACAGGGAATATATATCTACCAGCGAGACTCGAATTTATGAACGGCCTTTGAATGAATCTTAAGTGACCTTGAGAAATATTAGCTAATCAGAAAGCAGTAAGCATGGAGTAAAAACATATTATCCAAAACCAAAGAAATAAAGTGGATATACTTCTTATACATGGTTCAAAAAATTTATCAAGGTTAGGAAGACGTTCAGAGGTTCTGAAATCGTAATACATTCAGCAGAAAAAATCATCTACACGGCTACAGAATAGTCGGCCTTTGGAGCCATGATCAACTCTCAAAAACTCTTTCAGCCTCGACCACAAAGCCTCAATATCGTTTATATGCACTCTGGTTGTTGAGTGCACAAAATGCTACTTGTGGATAACGACACAATGCACATAACCAAGCTTATGTAGGAGTCTGTACGCTCTGTAAACATCCGTATATATTGTAGTACCTGACTGCAGCCAGTGTTACTGGTGCTTTTATTATCCAGTTCGCAATAATTGTCGTAATTTGCCTTAGTTAGGAATTATATATGGGGTTTTCATCACGAACTGACATCAGCTATAATGCCAGAAATCTATTTAGCCAAATGGATGAAAGACTTTCGCGTCAAAATCCGAGATCTGTTATCATATACCTGATTAATTCGTTCACAAATTATAGTCTTGCCGTTTTACTTGTTATAACCGCTCAATTATTACGTTTTGTACAAAATTTCCTGTGAACCGTTAGTACGTTAGCATTAAACACTGAAGTTGGCGCTGTGACCTTGAAATCTCTCAAACGCTCCTGATTGGCTCATTCATAAATTAGAATCTTACCCTTTATTGTAATTAGATTGCATTATATATTTATCTGTTCCCTAATAACTTCTAGCTAATCATGTTGCTGTTTGCTCACACCTCTACCGTTTATGGTATGGTTGTATTTATGATGTGGTTTCTTATTGAATGTACTGTGTGGTAAAGTATTTCACATATATTATGACATACGTTGAATAGAATATAATGAACAACTAATCAACTTACTATTATCGTTTGCGGATTGACTGCTAGATTATAAGAGACTCGACTACCAATATGCATTTAAGCCTTGATTATGGTTCATTAGTTGATGTGTTTATTCTTGGAACTAATAGGTTACTGGTTCGACTGAGTATATAGTATATAATATTGATTTGAATGTTCAGTTATAATAAATCAGCGTTCCTAAAAACATATCAGCTGTTTCTTTTCTTATCCAACTCTAATCAAACAGTCACGTTCAAATCAATCAACTAAGTTGAATTGTATAATTTACTTCACAAACTGTACTTAGTTAGACATTCAATGGAACACAAGAAATACCCTAGACTAGGAATCGTCATCCATATTAGATAAAAATAACCTCACCCTAGACCAAAACCAGGAATTGTAGGCCTGGTAGTAAGTGATTAACAACTTGATGGAGTTTTGTTCTCTGAGCTGGATGGCTTAGTTGTGGAGCTTTCATCGTTCTTCTGAACGACATCATTCGCATAAATTTCAGATGAAAGTGAAGTATCTTCCGTACAACCAAAACAAAGAAGTAAACAATGACAAATTAAAGGTCAATAAGAACCAATGAACATCGAGGTGTACAGGACAAGCTGTGAACTGTCAATGGAGAAATTTGAACACTTCACTTCTATCTGAAGTTTGTGCTGTGGATGATGTCGTTCAGAAGAATGATGAAAGCTCCACGATCAAACCATCCAACTCAGAGAATAAAACCATCAAAATCATCCACCTGAGCTACAAATCTTCTACACCATGTTTAACAACTAAACCACTGAGACAAAATCAAACTTTACATTTCTCATTTCGATCAATGTGCGATATTACACAACTAATTTTTAATATATTATCAGTGACTGATTGTATTATATTTGACCTGACCAAAATCTTCTTCTTACAGTTTCACATTAGAACACCAAGAAGTGATTCTTGAAATATACCACTGATGAATATATGAGTATGATTAGTAAAAGTGATTTTGTGGAAGTGTTGAATTCGTGATGTAAAGTATAAAACTTATAACTCTTCACAGACCCTTTATACTAGTAAGTTGAAATATGGAAATTAACTATCAGTTACTGAAATTGATGTGTAACCGAGGTAAATAATAGTTGGTTATTTTCTTAGTCAGATCAGCAGAGATAGTCCGCGATAGGTATTAGATGAGTTATATATCCTCTTATTCTTATTATTAGTGTGGTTGTTGTTAGGTTTTGATGTGGAGACATACTTACGTTTTAGTCAGTTTAGTCAAGTATTCTTGATTTGAGCTATGTTGATATACCATAGAATAGACACGGAAACGGTATCTAGTATAGATATTCGTCTATGGAAAATTAACGTTCCATTAGTGTAGACGAGGAAACTTATGCTTGTTACTCCTTGTAGAGGATCAAAGGCTGCCCACCAACACTCTTCATCCAATCCTGTCATGGACAATCCTTTCAGATCTGCTTCTATTTCCCGACGTAATGTGTTCTTTAGCCTTCCTCATTTCCGCTTCCCTTCAAGATTCCAAGTTAGGGCTTGCCTCGTCTTTTCCTAATTTCCTCTTCAGCTTGAAGTCGGTTATAGACTTTGTCAAGTATAACTATCAAACTGATATACTTTGTTTTTATTTGAGTTATAACATTTCTCAATATTGATTTTATCTTTTATTACCATAATAGGCACTTCAGGTACAGTTACATGTTCACAATTTACTAATCCATGTGGAGAACATGCTACATGTCGTGATTCTCCTCCAGGTATTACTTGTTTTTGTAATTCTATGTGGAAAGATATGAATCCAAGTGATCCTGGAAAACAATGTGTTTGTAAGTATGACAGATTTGATTATTCATATTATATATCCATGTGTTTTTGAATCAAAGTTAATTTTGTTAAGTTCATTGTTTTTCATTTAATAACACCAATTGTAAGTATAATATAAAAATATATATAATATTTGATTCACATTGATATGTGATCAATGAATATCTGGAAGCACTTAATGTCCGTTTCGTTCAAGTGTGGAACTCCTCGGCAATGTGTATCCACGATCCAAATACAAGAAATGTGGTCTAGCTTGCGAACGCTTAATTTCTAGACCACTGAGTCGGCATCCAACGGTGTTAATGTCATTGCGACATTGCCCGACCATTTTTGATTGTACTGAAGTAGATACCCGTCTCTACCTGACACAGATTAGCTCCGCTGATCAATTCTCAATGAAAGCATGATATTTAGCTTTTTTTTTCGACCATTTTTCCGTTCATTCAACATGACACTGTTATGTAAGGGAGCAATTTTTAACAGACACCTGATTTTCATCATCTAAAGTTAACTACATATTTTCTTCTATGTACAGTCTACTGTAGCGCATCCCAATCTGCCAGATTTAAAAAAATCAAATGAAGCAAAAGTTAGGGCATGAAATGAAGTCCTCAATGAAAACTATTCTTCTATAGGGTAACATTTACTCATTAAGTTAATGTATAAATGCTAGATCTTCCACGTTTTTTGAACATTTAGAAGCCGATACACCATCAATCCACAGATATGTGACCTGTAACACATTGTAAAGCTAAATAACACTCAATTTTTTCAGACATACATTGTCTTAATAACCTTGGATGGTGATTGAATGAACGCTCAAATAGTAAATGCAATGATGAATTCCTTGAGCTTTATAGATCTAATATTTCGAAAACCTCAATCTTTCACCTGGTATATACCTTATTATCTCATCAGTTAAAAGTATATGCTCAATATCATTAGGATTAACAACCAAAATCGGACAGAATAACTTGATTCCTGGAGTTGTATTCGATCGATATGTCGGTTGATATCAAGAATTCAGACAAAAGATTTTCCAATATTTTTCATCAGTTATCCATTCACAAGTATCTTTAACGAATCTTTCTTAGCTAAAATGTGAAGAGAGATAAAGAATAATCTCAATAACAAAGAAAGTATCCGGTGATAAGAATGTAAAGTTTAGACCCATAGCAATAGCTAAACCTTTTCTTAAAACAATCGGAAAATTATTGTAACTCCTTCTTTAATCTGAATCAAAAGAGTATATGGATTAGATGATGGTTGGAGGTAGTCGACAGGAAACCCTGGACCCGGGTTTCGTGCTACTTGGCACTCGTCAGCAAGGTGTATCTGTAATCTTTGAGGGAACTGGTGCTCCCTGGTATTCTACTACCTCCAACCACCATCAAATCTTACAATAGTGCCCGCAATGTCGAGTCACCTAGACTGGTGGCCACATTGCAACATGATCGATAGCATTCGATCTGCACTAATAATAAGGACTAGACACGCATGACATTGGTCACCCAGTGATCAATCAATTGTGAGTATATAAATTCATATCAGTTTGTATGCAAGTGTAAAAGAAGTACTTTACATCATGCCGTTGTTTGGCATCATAATATATTTTTCAACCTGGAAAAGTATAAGTAGTATGTTCGATGCTTGTTTCTTAACTATGATTCTCTCTTTGATACTATCCCAAAACCACTAGTACTTAATAAGTTCACTGTCGTCAACACTGACAGCTGAATATACCGACTCATTGTGTTCTTACCTGTCTGGAAAAGAACAATACATTGTACTTTGAGGAAGATGTTCAATATCTGTTCTAATTCAATTATGTGTACCATAAGGAGCATCGTTCAAAACTGATACTGATACATAGATATTCTATACGCAAGACCTATACGTTTACTGAATAAGAAGGTTAACAGACAAAGGAGAAACTCATTCAGCTAAACGAAATCATTAGCACACTTTATCAGTTACTTTATTTGTTCAAAATGAACTTCATATCAGTTAACTAATGATTGAAACTCACTGTTGGATTCCCTTCTTTCAATTGTCAAGGAAATGATGCTCAGATTTTAAACATGATATCATTTAAATGTTGTTGTTTATTTTTCTCTCATTTGTGATCACTTGATCTGTAAACTGTTGAGTCGACATCCAACTATATTAATGTTTAACTTCAACAAATTCAAGATATTGTATAACCTTCAGGCATGGCCTGAGAAGAATAACTAACTGACATACAAAACAGACTGAACTCATCTGGTTACGGCTTACATTATTTTATTTTATTTTAACACATAGATATTGGTACAAGAAGACATCAAATATATATGCGCCACACAGGTCTCATTTGACATGTGTGAAGGCTGTGATACTGACTGGGTGCCCAAACCAAAGCAGGTAGTTTTCTTAGGGGGCCACACCCCGAGTCTTCGACCTGTAGATATGATCCACAAGGCAGTGGAGCATCGTAAGAAGATACAATCCGATCGATTGGTTCATACGCCATTTGTTCCTTCAGGATACTGGAGTCAGCTCATGTGCACCATTGGTTTGGAGTCCGGTTAAACCGCCGGACATTCGCTTTTCGTCCTCTCAATTTCGTAAACAACACCGGTGCCACATGAAGGCAGTGAGTAGGACTTCCCTGGCAGAGGCTATATACGCGTGGCCATGTGAGAGCATTTGGAGAGGGAGAGCGGGACCACTTCAATCTTGGCCGTACCAAGGCATTTGGGGGCTACGGCTTACATATTGTTCAATATTAATAATTCACTAGTGACTTTGTATTCGGATAAAAAGCAATTTAAGATAATGATGTCAATTTGAGATTTCCAGTCATTAATTAACAATTCATTTTTGTATCAGATTCATCTTAGTTGGGTTATTATTAAAAACTAAAGAACACTAGGTATCTAATATGACTTGTTGGGTTCAGATAAATTAAAAGTGAAGCTGTTGTATTACCAATGGTATTGAATGACTGTCGAACACATCACAAATTGACTAAAGATGGATGTGTACAAATGGTTGAAGATTCACCACAAGACATAAGGATCCTTAGTTTAGTCCTTGAAAGCATCATAAATGCGTATTGTTCAGGAATCCTATAAAAATAAAAGAAATAAATATCCAGTACTTAGTAATTTGAAATTGAAGCCAGATATCAAAAGACTTAGAAACAACCAGAAAATAAAACACTAGGTTGAACATTCCTGGTAAGTGTACAAAACGTTAGAGGTTTAAATATGTACTTAAGTAAAACTTGACAATTTACAAGATTACTTCCAATTCAAATCAGTCTATGATAAATACAATCGATTGTATTGAATAGAACACCAGTAAGGAACATTCGAATGAATTTCCATCAATTGTCTTAAAATGATTCAAACTTAATTATTCTTACATTTTCATACAAATTGCAAACGGTCTTCATTCTGTACTATTCAATCTTCTTGTCTCTCTACTGCCAAACATTCTGTTCATGACTAACATTATATACTACTTATGTCTATATAAGTAATACACTCAACTATTATGTAATAATATAATCTAATTTATGTAATTAAAAAAATAAAAAAGGATTATTTATATTTTATCTTATATTTTTCTTTATAGTACATCCAGCTGCAATTGCATTAATCGTTTTAGCATCATTATTATTATTGGCTGCATTAATCTTATTACTTATTTGTTTATTACGTAGACGTCGTAGACGGAATAGTTCCATTTTAGCATCAACAGATTTAGTAACATTGAATAAATTAAAAGAAACTAAATCATGGAAAACAAAATTAAATAAAAATAAAATTCAATTTGATGGAGATCAGTAAGTGTTCTGTATAAATTATGAAATAGATGTATACATAGATATATATATGATTATTTCTCCTGGAGAGATTGAGTCACACCTGTTACTCCTCGTGGAGGAGCATAGGCCCCCAACTAGCATTAATTATTTTTTTTTTGGTTAGTGTTTTTTTTGACGAGTTAGTTTTCTATGGAAGGGAGTCGTTAACCCCATGTCTAAACCTCCACCTTTACCCGGTTTCTGGGGCTGGTAGTAACTCTAGAAGAGCTAAAGATGGAGTTGATTATTTTTTTTTAACTTACAGATAATAAATGTTGTGATATATGATATCTGACATTTGGATTATTCTAATTCAAACACAATTATATGAATGATGAATATTCTTTTCAATAATTTCTCATTAAAAGTCGAATCTATAAGTCAATTAAAACTAGACCATTATGGAAAATTTATAAGCACTGGACTCTCCAGTGATAGTGCTCATTCACAATCTCGCTGGCGAGATTCGGATACAGAGCCTATCGGTCTCGTAACCGAACATTTAACGTTTAGACCACTGAGCCGACCGGCATACAACAGTGTTAATGTGTAACTTCAATTAATCCACGAAATTGAGCAACACATTCATCATTGTCTTCATTGAGTTATTATCTCACAACAGACCTGATTGAATTCCATTGGTCAATGCTTCTCACTAGAACTCTAGGAAATACCTCTTTCTTATTAGGTTCTACAATTATATATCCAACTTAATAATCTATAAAATTGGCTAGATCCAAGGCAAAGTACATCATATAAAATTGTAACATGTGAATCAAGAATTGTTTTTCATCGTTAATGTTGGAATCACTAATATGAAGTGTTAGCTTGAATCAGTTGATAAGTAAGAATGAATAATCAGAATAAATATGGTCAATATAAGGTGAAAGCGAAAATTACTTAATATGTAGAATTTTATTTTATTTTATTTTAACACATAAGTATAGGTACAGGGAGGCACCAAATATATATGCGCCACACAAATCTCAATTGATTTGTGTGAGGGCTGTGATACTACTCGGGTGCCCAAACCGAAGCAGGTGGTTTTCTTAGGGGGCTAAACCCCGAGCCTTTGACCTGAACATCTGATCCACAAGGCAGTGGAGCATCGTAAGGAGATGCAGTCCCATGGTAGCCGGTGACCAACGATTGGTTCATACGCCATTTGTTCCCGCAGGATACTGGAGCCCATGTGCACCATTGGTTTGGGATCCGGTTAAAGCGCCGGACATTCGCTTTTCGTCCTCTCATTTTTGTAAACAACACCCCCGCCACGAGAAGGCAGTGAGTAGGACTTTCCTGGCAGAGGCTATATACACGTGGCCATGTGAGAGCATTTCGAGAGGGAGAGCGGACTCTCCCCACTCTCGGCCGTACCAGGGCATTTGGGGGCAATATGTAGAATAATATGGATTAGGTAAGAATTGATGTATGACAACTCGAACCTACTGTGGGAGAGAACAAACCAGATGAAATGAAAAAGAAACGCTGGATGTGGATAGGATACATATTGAAGAAAGCACCCAACTGTATCACAAGGCAATCCCTCACATGGAATCCTCAAGGCCAAAGAAGAAGAGGTAGACCAAAGAACACATTACGTCGAGAAATGGAAACAAACATGAGAAAAATGAACAACAATTGAGTAGAACTAGAAAGTAAAGCCCAGGACAGAGTGAGTTACAGAATGCTGGTCGGTGGCCTATACTCCATTGTGGGTAACAGGCGTAAGTAAGTAAGTAGGGCAAGAATTAGCAGATAGGAGTGAATGCTGAATAAATGTTTCAAAACGGTTAGCAAGTGTAATTATAATAAAGACAATGGTAAGATATGTGAATAAGATAAATTGAGGATATAAAAATAAACATCAATCAAATTACATCACCATATTATAAAATTTTTTATTAACTAGTTGGACCCGAAGTTGGCCAGGGTAAAAGGAGCGGTTGAATATATTTCTTTTGGATGCAAAACTCTGGGTTTATTTATCCGAATATCAATTGCTTCAGTCGTCTGCAGTATTCTCAGGCTGACGGAATTAGATAAACTGCTGTTAACACGATATGTTAAGCCGATAGGTACCTATATACCTAGGTTATACGTACTACTGAAGATACACAAACCGGATATCCCATTCAAACTAATTTTGGTCATGAATGATTCCCCTTATCATACTGTATTAAAGCGGTTAGTAACCGTTTTAAAACTACTCCACAAACATCTAATGAAGCATAGTATCATATATTAACTTTCTATACAGCCAAAATAAGGGATGCATTGAGGAATTTGACAATAATAATAATTACTTACATACTTACTTATTTACTTACGCCTGTTACCCACAATGGAGTATAGGCCACCGACCAGCATTCTGTAACTCACTCTGTCCTGGGCTTTACTTTCTAGTTCTACTCAACTGTTGTTCATTCTTCTCATGTTTGTCTCCATTTCACGATGTAATGTGTTCTCTGGTCTTTCACTTCTTCTTTTGGCCTTGAGGATTCCATGTGAGGGATTGCCTTGTGATTCAGTTGGGTGCTTTCTTCAATATGTATCCTATCCACATCCAGCGTTTCTTTCTCATTTCATCTGGTTTGTTCTCTCCCACAGTAGGTTGTTGCTAATAGTGTCTGGCCAACGGATCCGAAGTATTTTGCGTAGGCAACTGTTAATAAACATTTGTATCTTCTGGATGATGACTTTCATAGTTCTCCAAGTTTCCGCTCCATACAGCAGAACTGTGAATATAATGTGTCTAGGTTATCATGATAGATAACTCATGTGAACTGGGAAAGTTGACTGGGTAGATTAAAGAAGTGATAAGCACTAAAGGTGTTGCGAGGTGCGATACGACCTATTTAACTATCTCCACAGGAGCAGTTAAATTGATGTACACATATGGAGGACCTCATTATCAGTAACCAAACCTTAATTCGTTGTGTAAGTACTAGTTTGTTTGGGAAGATCATATGTAATTCAGTGGTATAAAGTATCATTTCACTAGATCGTTTGAGTCGACTTGTTAAAATATCACTTGCTATGTCCCCATTAAAATCAAGTTTTCTTGCTGATCGTGTTGGAGTTTGTTCTGTTTTTACCTTCTGACAGAAATTTCTTACATAATTATCTGGATAACCATTATTTCGTAATGCGTTCTTTACTTTATCTATTTTGCTGTCTACACTATCCTTAGGATATAATAGATTGATTCTGTGACCTTTTGGTTTACCAGTATGGGGTTGTGGAGATCGTTGAAATTAATTGAGATTGATGACCAGTCTAAGTTAAACAGAAACACTGGATAGCTGTTTCATTCAGGGATGGGACTGTTCACGGATCCACACCTGGAGACCAACTAGAAGAACCACGATTTCGCGAACGGACTCTTATCTTTGAGACTACAGAGCCACAATTTAATAGTGTACAGGTTTAACTTCAGTCGATTAATGATATTTAGTTACTTTGTCCAATTTTCTTCCATAAGTACCTTATTCATACCCAACACAGTCGAAATTCACTAGAACTTTTGAGATTTCCTCTCAAAGCTAGTCGCTAGTGGGCATATGATAATTATCACTACGGCACTGTGGAGATCGTTCAATGTGATTAAGATTACAAGCTGATCTAGTGAAATATATCTACTAGGACACATTTGCATGAGATTCTTACTTTATTGTGTTTTTATAGGTCCATTTCAATGCCTCGTGCTTCATTGATAGATAGCCCAATAGCGTTAACATCTATTCCAGCGTCGTGAGTTATAAGTTAATTTGAGTTTATGATTAATTGAAGTATTTATGTCGTTAACTAATGTAATTGGATTAATTTTGTTATACCAGCATAGGAAAATGATAAACAAACCAATATAGGTGGCTCGATATAGTGTGTACTATGCTGAGATATAAAGTGATAGTTTGAGGTAGTTGACAAAAACCCTGGACCTAAGCTTCATGCTACTTGTTACTCGTTACGATGGTGTACCTGTATCTGTCATAGCCCATTAATTGATCAATTATAGATACATCTCAGTCTTACAGAAAGTGAGTCCGTGTTTGGATAGTTTTGTGATAAAGTCTCTGACTGTGAAGTAAGGTGGTGTGGGTTCCAATCCATCGAATCTCTTCACTTTCCTTGATGTTACGTGTTCGTCTTGCTAATGAATGTCAAATAGCACGAAACCTAAATTCAGAGTTTGCTGTTGACTTCCTAAAACCACTAAATTATAAATCGTACTTTCCATACAATCGAACTACAGTATTTTAAAGACATGAAACAATAAGTGAACAATTAGTAAACACCAATTAAAAAAATAGAAAACGCCTGACAATAGTTATGCTATCTGATAGCCACTTAGTGTTTATAGAATATGAGTATATAATAATCTATTTTATTAGAAAACAGTCTGACGATAATATTAATAATAATCAGTAAAATGGTTAAGAGAATTCAATACTCAATCTGTTTAAATGTTTGGAATTTTTGTTGATTGGGATCATGAGTCGATTAACGTTAGACCACGATCGATAACCTGAAAGCACTGGACGACCGTTTCAACCCATTGTGGGACTCCTCAGAAGTGTGTATCCATGACCCCGCTTGTGGGATTCAGACCCAGGACCTACCGGTCTCGCGTGCGAACGCTCAACTTCCAGACCACTGAGACGGCATCCGATGGTATAAATGTCTAACTTCAAAATTATATTCATTTCGATTTCAATATCTGATGAATGTGTTTTGGTAATTGGTTGAAGATCACAAACGAAAAACTTTATTACATTATCGGATTATATGATATATTTGATTTCATGAACCGATCCAGGTTGGATCACCATTGAAAACCCATAAGCACTGAGTAGTTTTTTCAACGGCATTGTGCATCCATGACTCGGAACGTGTGAATCGAATTCAGAATCTTAGATCTCACACATGAACGATAAATTTCTAAACCACCGAGCCGGTATCCAATGGTGCTAATTTTTAAATTCAATCAATCACTGATGTAACACGACCATCTACTCTTGTCTTCGGTAGATGACTGTCTAACATGTGACACTGTCGAACTTTACTGGTCATGGATTCTCACTAGAACTCCGGGAGCTTCCTTTCGAAACTAGTCACCAATGAACACATGATTGTTGGATTTATATTTTTATGAATTTATGATTTATGTTTTTCAATAGGCCAGTTCCACTAACAGGTTTACCAATGCCACTTACTCCAGTAGGGAGTAACATGATTGACGGTCTTCCACAAAGAGTTGGAAGGTAAGTCACACAGTTTTTGTCAAAATGTTTCGTTACTATGGAAACATCAAATATTTCTTTGTTTCACCTTCTTTTTCTAATGAAGAATGATTCATGTTTATGGTATACATTCATCCATGGATTAACATAATGCATATGTAATATATACATATATATTCACTAAAGATGTACTTCAGAAGTACGTAAATCTTGTGAGGGCTCTTTACTTGAACACTACTAGTCGAGTCAGAGCTTATGGCGAACCATCATCAGCTTTTGCAACCTCAAGTGGTGTCTGTCAAAGCTGTCCACTTTCTCCATTTTTGTTTAACTGCATCATAGAAATACTGATGGAAATAACGTTTGGTGAAGGCACTGATAGAATGCAGGGTCTTTTCATAGCACTGAGCAATACCAGGATGTTTGGGATGCTCTTCTCCTACTCTAAACGCAAGTTTTTGCTTCAGAATTGGCCTGAGTCAACATCTGAACTAAGGATAGGGAGTGGAGTAGTGAAACGCGTCAACAACTACACATATCTTGGAAGTCCGATCAGACCTAATGGGTTGGTGTCAGCCTTTATGGCTGCGAGACGTGGTCATTAAGAGTAGAAGATATTTGTAAGCTACTAGTATTTCACCACAAATGTCTGAGAAATATTGCTCGCATCTGCTGGGATCATCGGGTAAGTAATAGTGAGGTTAGACGCAGGGTATTAGGGAATGATGGTAAATCAGTTGATGAGGTTGTGATTCTTCATCGACTGAGATGGTTGGACCACGTGCTGCGTATGCCTGAACACCGATTACCAAGACGCGCAATGCTAACTAGTGTAGGGGATGGTTGGAAGAAAGTTAGGGGCGGACAAACCGGAACGTTGCATCAACGCTTGAAGTAACTAACTTCTGGTTTGAACCATGTTGGTAGATGCAGACTACTTGTTGGGGTTCACGTGACTATCGTAACCAGTGGTTGGAGACTGTGTGTGACATGGATCAGAATCGATCACAATGGTGTCGGTGCATACACTCTTTGTCTTCCCTTAAACTATGAGATTAAAATCGCTTCATATCTTTCTACGTACTAATTCTTTCTTCCTGTATTATATCCTTATATACGATCTTTCTTTTAAGCATTACTACCACTGAAGTGACTACGTCTATGAATTTAGTGTTCATCTCTTTGAGCGAATGAAGTCTGCCAACTCGGACCGTTTCATGAATGTGTCTGGACCTAAGTTGTATCCGATTGACTGACTCACTAAAAAGCAATTTTCTAAGTTCCACTTTACATTTATTTACTCAGTCTTAACAAATATAAACGATTCTACTTTAACCACTAATTCCATGGATTGATTCGATTATCACATTTTTTGTTCGATGAGAAGATAATAGTTCATATTTATTATCTGTTTCATATATTTACCACTTTTCTTCAGTCCCTATTGTCTTGATATCCTGTGTTTTTCTTTGCAGTGCATTGCCTCTTACAGGATCTGCACCCCCCTTGTCTGCGTTTAGAGGTAGTATGCCAATTAACGGTATTCAACAAATTCCAGCATCGTAAGTTACAATTCATTGATATTTTTCTTTGATGTGTTGGACGTTTCGGCGAGACTATAATTTATGGACGAGCCAATCGGATTGAGGGTAACAGGTCTCAGATTTTGGCACAAACTTCATCCACCCCATTTATCTCAATAGAGTTTCGGCATTATAGGTGATATCAGTTCATGATGAAAACCTTAAATCTAATCCTCAACCCTAACTCTCAACTGTGAATATTATTCCTAATTCCTCACTCCGGTTTACAATCCTTATTTGGATTTAGTATGTTTGTGAACATTCTCTAGGTCTTTTTAGTATCGCTCAAAGGTCGTTCATAAATTATAGTCTCACTGTAGAATAAACACTTGTATCTTCTGGATGATGGCTTTCATAGTTCTCCAAGTTTTCGCCCCGTACAGTAGAAGTGTTTTGACATTTGTATTGAAAATTCTGACTTTGGTGTTGGTTGACAATTGTTTTGAGTTCCAGATGTACTTCAGTTGTAGATATGCTGCCCTCTCTTTGCCGATCCGCGCCTTCACATCTGCATCAGACCCACCATGTTCATCAATGATTCTGCTCAGAGATGTAATGGTTTTCACATTTTCCAAGTCTTCTCCGTCAAGTGTAATTCGATTGGTGCATTCTGTATTCTTTCGGAGAACCTTGGTTTTCGCTTTGTGTATGTTGAGACCTACAGCCACTGAGGCTGCCGCTACACTGGTCGTTTTCTCCTACATTTGTTGTTGCGTGTGCGATCCAGTCAGTTAGTGACAACGTAGAACTTCGTACGTACGTACATTAGTTTGAGTTGCCATACCACATTAGCACAGGAATGCAGTTGTCGATTCGAATCCCATGGTGGTAGAACTAGTAAAATCATAAGCAGTAATCGGAAAGATTAGGGTTTGAAGATGTTATTCAAAGAGTATAGTTTAGTGTGAAATAAATGTGAAAAGAGAAAATAAGGGGCACGAGGAGTCAAATGCCACCTTAAAGTCGAAGAAAACTACGATTGTGGGACATCTGAATGAACGTAGTGTGAATATCTGGTCTATACAACCACGTCCAAGTCGAAAACCAGCCTGATTTTCTCTAGTCTGCTCTCCCACGCTTCAGATTTCCTATAGCTTTTTCAACTTCGTAAAGAGTCGGAGGACCTACATTAACTTGCCATTCAGGTTGACTGGAGATCGTGGGAAACCGAAGTGTGGCTGAAGGCCAGTTGAACTGATCCCTAAAGTGTTCTGCCCATCGACCCAATCTCCTGGATTGAAAATGTATAATATGTCCATCTTTCTCTGCGATTGTTTCGCTAACAGTTGGGTTCCTAATACCGGTTACCTTAACAAGTCTAAACAGTTGTCTGCTGTTACCTATGGTTGCTGCCTTTTCCATCTCTCTTGCTTTCGCCACCCACCACTGTTTACGATCATTGAGCAGGCTTTTTGTCAGCCTGCGCTTAAGCTGATACCACCTTTCGTCATGTTCAGAGCCAGATTGGATGAGTTTTCGAGCAATAATCAATGCTATAGTTGCTTTTGAGATCCAGTGTTTGTCCCTAACCTTATGGTTTACCTTACTAGTAGATATCACTACTGTCTCCACAGCTTTTTTGATATCATTCCATGCTCCCTCGGGGTGGGCATCACTTACATGGCTGCCTAACTGTTTTTCTAGTTGTTCCTGAAATATACTCTTAGCTTGACTATCACTAAGTAGGACCCTAAGGGGTTTCCTTGCAGCAAGACGCAAGCGAATACGCGCTCGCACTAGAGCATGATTTGAATCTAAACATGTGCTCCAGAATGAGTGACAGTCTTCTATCGAACCCCTCCATCGGTGGCTGATAGCAATATGATCTATTTGGGTCCAACGTTGGGACGAATTAGGGGGTCGCCATGTCAAGAAATGTTTTTCCTTATGCTTAAAGTTAGTGTTGCAAGAAACAGGCGGTTATCTGAGCATAGCTGCAACAGACGGCCGCCATTATCTGTTCTTTGAGCCGCAACACCATAAGATCCACCCAGGTGTCTTTCCCTTACTCTTAGTTTACCTACTTGAGCATTTAAGTCACCAGCCACTATTGCTAAATCAGACCGCCTAGCTTTTCGGAGAAGGTCGGAAAGCTTTCTGTAAAACTCATCTTTTACATCATCTGAGCTTCAGTCAGTGGGAGAGTAGTCAGAGACGACGAATAGGCAACGACGAGTGTCCCTATCTTTCCAAATCCTTACTGTTCCGTTTAGTCGGACAGCGCACAAATGACTGTCTACTGGGATCCAGTCTAAGAGAGCTAGTTCTGTCCTAGGACTCAATGCTATACCTACACCAGCAAGGCCACGGGAAGCCGCATCGGGACTTCCAGATACACGAAGCGTAAACCGCGTTGCTTCTTTATTTTGACATAGTGAGATCAAATGAATGACGCTTCTCGGATTCTGTATGCGCGTTTCGGATGCGCAGCACACATTGATGGGGCGAGATTCTAAAGTCCTATCTAAAGAAGCCTGTTGTCCTATTTGGCACAGTGTTCGGACGTTGAAAGCTCCTACGTGTAGTTTGGAGCGTGGTTTCAGGAGACCAGGAATAACATTCCGTGTACTGGGATCGTTTGCATTAGCAGGGCGAGGTGATAAAGGGACGTGAGAAGAGTTGGTTGTGGAGATAAGAGAGTTATTAGGAGGTGTAGGAAGGATTTGAATGTGACCAACGTGGTCTCGTGTGCTGTTACGGGTATGAGGGCTGATGTCACTTCCTGGTTGCCCACACCGTGGAAGGGTATTTCTTGAGGAACCTGAAAAGGAAATCGGACCAGTGTAGGTCTTGAAGACCTGGGTGCGTGATCGCAGAGCCCAAGGGACAACTGCTTGAGGCCGGTCGTGCACGGTCTTTTTGTGGGAGGTTTTTAATGTGTTAGATCCGTTCTTCAAAGGGCCTTACCGCCGGAGACGGAAATCCGTGGGGTAAGGTGAGGTGTGACATTTTTAGGGTCAACCTCTTCTAACCCCTTCCTTCCTTGTGAGAAGGCAGCATCGCTGTAGATGCTGGTCGTCGGAGGGAAAAATCTTACTGCCGTCATGCCCCTCTACAGTCAGCAGTACGACGTTGCCCTCAAACCTTGAGTTGATGCTTTTAGTCTTACCGTTCTCCAATCGATCTGCCTAGCATGGTAGAACCTACAGGGAAATATGTTCCAGCCAATATAACTTGGTTGCGTCATCACGATAGGCAAGACCGACCACCACGTCTAAGTAGCAGCTACAGCCGGGGCGTGTACGATAAAAGAGCCAGATCATATGCAAAGTCTAGGTCGTCCAGATGCTTCCTAGTTGTTCACTGAATCATATGCTCCCCCCCCAGATGTCAACGTCTTTATGATCCAGTCGGTCTCCAGGAGAAAGAGAAAGGGTGAGAGTAATCAACCTTGCCTGACACCGGTCTTTACCTCGAACGAGTCTGTTAATTGTCCTCCATGAACGATTTTGCAGTTTAATCCATCATAAGAATTCTGTATGATATTGAATATCTTCTCAGGCACGCCGTAGTGCCGAAGAAGCCTCCATAGTGTTGTTCTGTCCACACTGTAAAATGCTTTCTCGTAGTTAATGAAGTTGATGTAGAGTTATAAACTCCATTCACTTGATTGTTTCACGATGATCCGTAGTGGTGCGATTTGGTTTCTACACGGTCGATCCTTACGGAGTTCAGCCTGTTGGTTTCGAAGTTGGGCGTCTACGGAGTCCATCATCTATTTGACAATACCCTGTTGAAGACTTTTGCAAGTATCTAGAAAAGAGATACCTCTGTAGTTATCACAGTTGCTGAGATCGCCTTTCTTTGCTATCTTGATCAGGTGTCCTTCTTTCCAGTCTGTTGATACTTGTTCTTCATCCTGAATCTTGCTGAAGAGAATGTGGAGTATCCTTGCAGTTACTGCTACATCTGTTTTCAGTGCCTCTGCTGGAATGTTGTCTGGTCCTGCTGCTTTAACACTGTTGATTTGTCTGACGGCCATGCTGATCTCTTCAATTGTTGGTGTGCCAACATCAATTAGGAGGTCTCTGAGTGCTGCTTCGATTCAAAAGTTCTTCGAAGTGTTCTACCCACCTGTTTCGTTGTTCTTCAATGTTGGTGATTACTTTGCTCTCCTTGCTTTTTCACTGGTCGTTCTGGTTTTACGGTGATTTCTAGCAAGTTTCTTTGTTGTGTCATACAATTGTCTTGTGTTTCCTTCTCTTTCAGCCTTTCCCGCAGTCATTACTAAATCTTTCACATATTCACGTTTGCCGGTTCTGATGCTCCTCTTCACTTGTTTGTTTACTTCTGTGTATTCAGCTTGTGCCTTGGCTTTTTCCGCTCTAGTTCAGATGGTATTGATTACTGCCTTCTTGTTCCTCCTTTCTTGAATATTATCCACTGTACCAACAGCGATCCATTCCTTGTGATGGTGCTTCTTGTGGCCCAGAACCTCATGACATGTTGAAGTTATTGCATCTTTTATCTTTTTCCAGTTGCTCTCCTTAGTAGTTCCCTCTCCATTGAGTAGCTCATGAAAGGCCTGGATTCTATTGCCGAGGACAATCTTGAATTTGTTGAGTTTGTCAGTATCCCGAAGAAGAGCCGTAATAAACTTTTGTGATGTTATCCGCCCTATTGCCCAGTGCTTCTTGAGTTTCAATTTCATCTTGGTAAACAGCAAGTGATGATCTGATGCTATATCAGATGTTCTTTTGATTCTCACATCAAACATCGTCTTTCTGATATTTTTGTTGATGTAGATATGGTCGGTTTGGTTCCGTGTAGTGTGATCCGGTGAAGTCCATGTGTTTTTGTGCATGCGTTTGTGTGAGAATATAGTCCCGCTTATAACCAATTTATCAAAGGCACATAGGTTTGCAAATCTCTCACTATTTTTGTTCCTTTCTACCAGTCCGTGTCGTCCCATGATCTCTTCATATCCGGTGTTGTCCATCCCAACCTTGGCATTTAGATCTCCTATCAGAATGGTTAAGTTCTTTGTTGAACACTTCTCGGCGATTGACTGCAGTCTATCATAGAATTAGTCTTTACCGTCTTCATTGTAGTCGTTGGTAGGCGCATAGCATTGGATGACGTTCATTGTGAAGTCCTCTTTCTTTGTTCTGAAGGAGGCTTTGTCATCCTTTTTCCATGAGATTTCCATTTTATAAGTGCATTTTATGCTTGTTTGGGAGGCATCAATGGAGCTCCTTGTGTATGCGAGGCATTTTCTTCTTCGAAGCTGAAGTATAACAGAAGCTCCTTTTAAGCTATTCGTTGTTGTCCAACTTGCGTCCAATATGTTTCACTGATCTCAAGCACCTCTAAATTGTATCTCCTCATTTCTGAAGCAATTTGGAAAACTCTCCCAGTCTCCCACATTGAGCAAGCATTCCATGTACCTTAATAAATGGTTGCTCTGATTGTCAGAAGGGGTATCGGCCTCGTGACTTCCGAAGAAACTCGGCTTTCACCATGAGGCGTTCATAAATTTTCTGAATGAAGACCTTCTGACACTGTCGAACTTTACTGGTCATGGATTCTCACTAGAACTCCGGGAGCTTCCTTTCGAAACTAGTCACCAATGAACACATGATTGTTGGATTTATATTTTTATGAATTTATGATTTATGTTTTTCAATAGGCCAGTTCCACTAACAGGTTTACCAATGCCACTTACTCCAGTAGGGAGTAACATGATTGACGGTCTTCCACAAAGAGTTGGAAGGTAAGTCACACAGTTTTTGTCAAAATGTTTCGTTACTATGGAAACATCAAATATTTCTTTGTTTCACCTTCTTTTTCTAATGAAGAATGATTCATGTTTATGGTATACATTCATCCATGGATTAACATAATGCATATGTAATATATACATATATATTCACTAAAGATGTACTTCAGAAGTACGTAAATCTTGTGAGGGCTCTTTACTTGAACACTACTAGTCGAGTCAGAGCTTATGGCGAACCATCATCAGCTTTTGCAACCTCAAGTGGTGTCTGTCAAAGCTGTCCACTTTCTCCATTTTTGTTTAACTGCATCATAGAAATACTGATGGAAATAACGTTTGGTGAAGGCACTGATAGAATGCAGGGTTCTTTCATAGCACTGAGCAATACCAGGATGTTTGGGATGCTCTTCTCCCACTCTAAACGCAAGTTTTTCCTTCAGAATTGGCTTGAGTCAACATCTGAACTAAGGATAGGGAGTGGAGTAGTGAAACGCGTCAACAATTACACATATCTTGGAAGTCCGATCAGACCTAATGGGTTGGTGTCAGCCTTTACGGCTGCGAGACGTGGTCATTAAGAGTAGAACATATTTGTAAGCTACTAGTATTTCACCACAAATGTCTTAGAAATATTGCTCGCATCTGCTGGGATCATCGGGTAAGTAATAGTGAGGTTAGACGCAGGGTATTAGGGAATGATGGTAAATCAGTTGATGAGGTTATGAATCTTCATCGACTGAGATGGTTGGACTACGTGCTGCGTATGCCTGAACACCGATTACCAAGACGCACAATGTTAACTAGTGTAGGGGATGGTTGGAAGAAAGTTAGGGGCGGACAAACCGGAACGTTGCATCAACGCTTGAAGTAACTAACTTCTGGTTTGAACCATGTTGGTAGATGCAGACTACTTGTTGGGGTTCACGTGACTATCGTAACCAGTGGTTGGAGACTGTGTGTGATATGGCTCAGAATCGATCACAATGGTGTCGGTGCATACACTCTTTGTCTTCGCTTAAACTATGAGATTAAAATCGCTTCATATCTTTCTACGTACTAATTCTTTCTTCCTGTATTATATCCTTATATACGATTTTTCTTTTAAGCATTGCTATCACTGAAGTGACTACTTCTATGAATTTAGTGTTCATCTCTTTGAGCGAATGAAGTCTGCCAACTCGGACCGTTTCATGAATGTGTCTGGGCCTAAGTTGTATCCGATTGACTGACTCACTGAAAAGCAATTTTCTAAGTTCCACTTTACATTTATTTACTCAGTCTTAACAAATATAAACGATTCTACTTTAACCACTAATTCCATGGATTGATTCGATTATCACATCTTTTGTTCGATGAGAAGATAATAGTCCATATTTAATATCTGTTTCATATATTTACCACTTTTCTTCAGTCCCTATTGTCTTGATATCCTGTGTTTTTCTTTGCAGTGCATTGCCTCTTACAGGATCTGCACCCCCCTTGTCTGCGTTTAGAGGTAGTATGCCAATTAACGGTATTCAACAAATTCCAGCATCGTAAGTTACAATTCATTGATTTTTTTCTTTGATGTGTTGGACGTTTCGGCGAGACTATAATTTATGGACGAGCCAATCGGATTGAGGGTAACAGGTCTCATATTTTGGCACAAACTTCATCCACCCCATTTATCTAAATGGAGTTTCGGCATTATAGCTGATATCAGTTCATGATGAAAACCTTAAATCTAATTCCTAACCCTAATCATCAACTTTACACCATAATGTTTAAACTTATCACAGGTTTGTAGCCCTCATTTAGCTATAGCAAGTAGATGGACCTTCTCAAAGTCACATCGTAGTTGCTCGAAGGTCCTCCACAAATCATTGTCCCACCGACATTTCATAAACATGTTTCTTTTTATCGGATGAGTTTTTATAAACTGTGAATAGATTTGTACAGAATGACTGATTTATAACACTTAATAGTTATGTCCACTATGATTCAACGTATATACGTTATATGTAAACAGTACAGTAAATTTTGTTATTAACTTCATCATATCACATGCCTTATCAGTTTAAGCAAAGATGGATAGTGGCTAGCAGTAAAATCCAAGACAAGCGTTTCATCCAGTTTATGACTCGTCAGCTAGATGTACCTGCACCTCAGAGTTGATGTTTATTCTGGGACTTGAACCCAGTACCGTTCTTTTCAGACGCCAGAGCGTTAGCTACTTAGCTTGTGAATTAAGACAATATCGAATCAATACGTACAGTATGCATATATACCAATAAAAGACTGATCAATTGCAGTCGTAAACATCAATAAAAAGATTTAATTAATAATATAGAGTTGTAGTCTGTATGAATCTATACATAAAACATATTAAATTTCAATAGTTGAGATCATGAGTCAATTGAAGCTAGACCATCGTGAAAAACCTGGAAGTACTGAACGGCCATTTCGTTCTATCGTGCGACTCCTCAGTGACAGGGCACACCCACGATTCCACTTCGCGAGATCTGAACCCAGGACTTATCGATCTCGTCTGCGAATGCTTAACCTCTAAACCACTGATTAAATGCCGTTTTAAATAATTTTCCCATATCTAAATCACAAATTATAATGATCAACACAATGGTGGTCGATCAAAAACTTACAATAATACACTGATATTTATCAGTAATCAAATGTACGACAACTGAATAAATTACCATATCCATCAGTTGTTAATCAAAATAAAAGTAGAATTATATCAGAACTAATGAGTAAAGTAGACATTTAAATTATAATTAGTCTTCAGTTCATGGTTATCAACAGGAATCCCTGGAGAAAGTTTTATGCTATTTAGTACTTTGTAACAGATATACCTGTAATCATAAGGAATCTGGCGTAACTAGATGAATTCAAATTTGTGTTACCTACATTCAAAGAATGAGGCATTACCATTAAGATGTTCGGGTAAGGAGTGACCTACGAACTACTGAAAGATCAAGGTTTTATGTTGACTGCCTTCAATCCCTTAACATCTCATTACAGTAGATGTAATGTTGAGCTAATTAGATCATTACTTATATTGTAACTGTAACTGTTACAGAATCCTATCTTCAGTGAAGAATTAAATGAATAAGACATTGTTCGCTACTAAATCTTTAATCATTCATAAATTATAGTTCTCTTTGTTATTTGTTTGTTGTTACGGACGATATAAAAATCATGAATGATGGTATCCCCCAAACGCCCTGGTACGGCCGAGAGTGGGGAGAGTCCACTCTCCCTATCCAAATGCTCTCACATGGCCACGTGTATACAGCCCCTGCCAGGGAAGTCCTACTCACTGCTTTGTCGTTGCAATAATGTTGTTCACGAAAATGAGAGGACGAAAAGCGAATGTCCGGCGCTTTAACCGGACCGCAAACCAATGGTGCACATGGGCTAACTCCAGTATCCTGAATGAACAAATGGCGTATGAACCAATCGTTGGTCACCGGCTACCATGGGACTGCATCTCCTCACGATACTCCACTGCCATGTGGATCAGACCTTCAGGTCGAAGGCTCGGGGTGTGGCCCCCTAAGAAAACCACCTGTTTCGGTTTGGGCACCCGGGCAGTATCACAGCCCTCACACATATCAAATGAGATCTGTGTGGCGCATATGTATTTGGTGCCTTCTTGTACCGATATCTATGTGTTAAAATAAATAAATAAAAAGCCCACTTATAGATTTATTGAATGAGAAATCTTAAGTAATTAACCTGTTATAATAAACTGACCAGTTTAATAGAGATTAATCTCACAAGGGAGGATATTGTGAGTCAAGTAGAATTAAACAGTTGTTTCGTCCTGATATAGCACTCTTCCGCGACGGGCACCATCAAATTCAGTTAGAATCTTGACCAAAATATTCGATTCTCAATCTGTAACGAATGTAACCAACAAATTAAATAAATCTCTAAAAAAACTCCAAATAAATTGTAGCAGTCAACTCACTAGAGACTTATTTCAATATCGCTTTGAAGCTCTAACAAGACATTATATCTAGTGGAGTTCAAACATGTCGGGAATTAAACAATTGTCAGCAGTGGGGTTAGATGATCATCACCATACATCTCGAAATGATTAGAGACAAAACTGCACTATTCAATGATGACACAGTGATATCAATGGTTTGAAGTTCTAGTAAAAACCTGATGATTATATATCCAATCCATGGAATGATAGAAAGTACTCGACATCAAGTGGTTTCATATATGATAAAATAGCTTTTTATTGCTCCTTAGTTTTCAATAGTGGCACAATATTGATCCGTTTGTAACAAATAAAGACTACAAATTTAGAAAAAACAATTAAAAACCCATATCACCTATATGGATAATACATCTTAGCTGAATATTACTGTGAGGACGGTCCACGGGTGAACTTGAGGAAGCTCTAAGAAGCTCAAAAAGAGCCGAAGATATTCCATCCAATCAGCTTTTGGAAGAATATTCCAGAATCACTACGTGTAGCTTCTCTATTGGACAAATGCTAATAATCCCCCTGTGTATGGATTGGATAACTAAAATGATGATTTTGTTTTTTACTAAAAAGTGTAAATACCTGACAGTTTTCTACCGTCACTAACACTGTTTAGAACAACATTCCTTTCAATTGTGTTCTGTCTTCTTGTTTGCGACTAACGAGGGTTCTAGCGTTCGAGTGCTCAATTTATACGCGGCATATCAAGAATATATATATATATATCGCGGCGGGATCGTGAATGCGCACTGATGAGGATTCCCACAGTAGGGCGAAACGACCGTCCAGTGCTTCCAGGTTTTTTATGGTGGTCTAGCTTCAATTCACTCATGATCTCAACTATGAATACTACTATAAGATTCCCAAAATTTCTTCTGATATTAATAAAATAATTAATTATATTATCATATTGTACAATTTACATTTTTCAACAGGCCAATTCAACGAACAGGTTTACCAATGCCACTTACCCCGATAGGGAGTAACATGATTGATGGTCGTCCACAAATAGTTGGGTCGTAAGTTATATAACCTTTAGTTAATAGATTTTTCTCTACTATTGCCATCATACTTTCTTGTTACCAGATCATTATGACATCTAGTCATTACAACCAATATCAAGATAATAATAATACTGTTAAGTTATACTCTGGAAAACGCTGATACGTTTATATATAATTGAATTCATGAGTCAGTTGTAGCTAGATCACCATGAAAAATCTGGAAGCACTGGACGGCCGCTTCATCCTAGTATGGGACTCCTCACCGGTGCCCACCCATGATCCAGCAGTGCGATATATATAAGATGAAGAAGTGGAATTTGATCAGTCGTTTGAATTTTAAATACCGACAAGTCGAGATTATAGTAATGCTTCAGTATATATAATTTGTAGGCGGATAATCAGACATTTGGTTAACTATTTAAAATTGATTGATCACTGGGTGGTAATCAATGTCATGTTTGTCAGGATCTTCTTAATGCAGATCGAATTCAATCGACCAAGCTGCAATGTGGCCATCAGTCTAAGTGACTCGACATTGATTGCATCATCTTATCTCAACATAGTTAACTAGTGGCAGAATTCACCATTTTGCAATAAGATGATAATGATAATGTTGTAGTGAAAAGAACACTAGTGAGGACAAACGATTACAGATTACAGAACTTGTTTACAAAATCTAACAACCATAAATTAAAAGCTCAATTTCCAAAATGTCCAGCGATTGTCCCAAAATGACACCGATATCCTTTGTTCTTGCATTTTCATACAAACTGCATTCTGTTTTCACGCTTTACTGTTCGATCTTGTTATCAATTTCCTGCAAGACATTCAGTTCCCGAAAAACATCAAGTAAAATACTTATGTCTACAAAAGTAGCACACACCATGATTTAAGCAAATGAGTGGGTGTCGATTTCAACATAACAAATTACCAGTTCAAAGTTTACATACATATTAACAATTGCACTATGATTATATCCATGTCAATTCACCAAGTCAAGTTGGCACCAACACACACTCATACATACATACATACATACACACACACATACATACATACATACACACATACATACATAAGCGCCTACACTCACACATGCACGCACAGCAAATTCCATATGGTGACAATGTGTGACAATAATAACTATTAACTCGCATTCACTCATTGTTCGAGTAATAAGATGCATTTTGTGTTTGTTGGTGTGGAATCAGTGTATTTATGTGAGACTGGTTATTTGGACTTCCGTTTGTAGGCCAGCTGGATTGGTAGGGTCAACACTGCCTCTCACCTCAATGGATAAGATGATGCCTAGTGATATGTCAAGATTGGCAACAGCAATTCCTGCATCGTGAGTCATGCTCCCTGTTTTTGCCGCCTTATACATGTAACACTCACATGGCTATTTTCTAAAACACTTTGATTTTTTCTGAGAATCTCACGCTTTACTGAACACGGATCGCAATGTGTGGCTGTAATAATAAACATGATTACTGTTGTGAAAAGTAAGATTGTCTAATCGAATCTAAAGATGAATAAGAGATGTTTGTAAGAGTTGAGTAATTTGGCGTTGAATTTGACTGTACTGTTGGGCGGTTCCGAATATTGTGGGTCAGTGGTCAGTTACTTTTTCCACTGATCTGGAAATCGGTGTATGAATGAAAGCTCGGTATATAATTGAATAATTGGTGACGATGATGATGCTGGTGATGTTGTTGATGTTAGTGGTTGTTTGTTTGTTTGTGTGTGTGTGTGTGTTTGGAAGTGAGGATCCGGATGAATGGAAACACGAATGCATATATGCATGTTGATTGACATCAGTTGACGAGTGGATTGGTTGAGGCTGATGAGACTGTAAGTGACCTCGGAAACCGTGGTACCTGTGTTGCGATGTTATCGGATCCACAATTCACAACGGGTTGGATCGGTCGTTTGACGAGGCATTGAAGATGACAGTATGGAGAGATGAAATGATCACATGCGAATACCTGACAGCAGTATCAACACAAACGTATTAGTATTGGGTGGGTGACAATTTCAACATAACAAATTACCAGTTCACAGTTTACATACATATTAACAATTGCACTATGATTATATCCATGTCAATTCACCAAGTCAAGTTGGCACCAACACACACTCATACATACATACATACATACACACACACATACATACATACATACACACATACATACATAAGCGCCTACACTCACACATGCACGCACAGCAAATTCCATATGGTGACAATGTGTGACAATAATAACTATTAACTCGCATTCACTCATTGTTCGAGTAATAAGATGCATTTTGTGTTTGTTGGTGTGGAATCAGTGTATTTATGTGAGACTGGTTATTTGGACTTCCGTTTGTAGGCCAGCTGGATTGGTAGGGTCAACACTGCCTCTCACCTCAATGGATAAGATGATGCCTAGTGATATGTCAAGATTGGCAACAGCAATTCCTGCATCGTGAGTCATGCTCCCTGTTTTTGCCGCCTTATACATGTAACACTCACATGGCTATTTTCTAAAACACTTTGATTTTTTCTGAGAATCTCACGCTTTACTGAACACGGATCGCAATGTGTGGCTGTAATAATAAACATGATTACTGTTGTGAAAAGTAAGATTGTCTAATCGAATCTAAAGATGAATAAGAGATGTTTGTAAGAGTTGAGTAATTTGGCGTTGAATTTGACTGTACTGTTGGGCGGTTCCGAATATTGTGGGTCAGTGGTCAGTTACTTTTTCCACTGATCTGGAAATCGGTGTATGAATGAAAGCTCGGTATATAATTGAATAATTGGTGACGATGATGATGCTGGTGATGTTGTTGATGTTAGTGGTTGTTTGTTTGTTTGTGTGTGTGTGTGTGTTTGGAAGTGAGGATCCGGATGAATGGAAACACGAATGCATATATGCATGTTGATTGACATCAGTTGACGAGTGGATTGGTTGAGGCTGATGAGACTGTAAGTGACCTCGGAAACCGTGGTACCTGTGTTGCGATGTTATCGGATCCACAATTCACAACGGGTTGGATCGGTCGTTTGACGAGGCATTGAAGATGACAGTATGGAGAGATGAAATGATCACATGCGAATACCTGACAGCAGTATCAACACAAACGTATTAGTATTGGGTGGGTGACAATTTCAACATAACAAATTACCAGTTCACAGTTTACATACATATTAACAATTGCACTATGATTATATCCATGTCAATTCACCAAGTCAAGTTGGCACCAACACACACTCATACATACATGCATACATACATACATACATACATACACACACACATACATACATACACACACACATACATACATACATACACACATACATACATAAGCGCCTACACTCACACATGCACGCACAGCAAATTCCATATGGTGACAATGTGTGACAATAATAACTATTAACTCGCATTCACTCATTGTTCGAGTAATAAGATGCATTTTGTGTTTGTTGGTGTGGAATCAGTGTATTTATGTGAGACTGGTTATTTGGACTTCCGTTTGTAGGCCAGCTGGATTGGTAGGGTCAACACTGCCTCTCACCTCAATGGATAAGATGATGCCTAGTGATATGTCAAGATTGGCAACAGCAATTCCTGCATCGTGAGTCATGCTCCCTGTTTTTGCCGCCTTATACATGTAACACTCACATGGCTATTTTCTAAAACACTTTGATTTTTTCTGAGAATCTCACGCTTTACTGAACACGGATCGCAATGTGTGGCTGTAATAATAAACATGATTACTGTTGTGAAAAGTAAGATTGTCTAATCGAATCTAAAGATGAATAAGAGATGTTTGTAAGAGTTGAGTAATTTGGCGTTGAATTTGACTGTACTGTTGGGCGGTTCCGAATATTGTGGGTCAGTGGTCAGTTACTTTTTCCACTGATCTGGAAATCGGTGTATGAATGAAAGCTCGGTATATAATTGAATAATTGGTGACGATGATGATGCTGGTGATGTTGTTGATGTTAGTGGTTGTTTGTTTGTTTGTGTGTGTGTGTGTGTTTGGAAGTGAGGATCCGGATGAATGGAAACACGAATGCATATATGCATGTGGTATTCCTTGACTTAAAAGCAGCGTTAGACTCTGTTGACCGAGAGGTTCTGTAGCAGTGTCTGTCATTGAAATGCGTACCTCAGAACTACATAAACCTTGTGAATGCTCTTTACTCGAACACTACTAGTCGGGTCAGAGCCTATGGCGAACTGTCATCTGCTTTTGCAACCTCAAGTCGCGTCCGTCAAGGCTGTCCACTTTCTCCTTTTTTGTTTAACTTTATCATAGACATCCTGATGGAAATAACGCTCTCATCGACTGACTTCTCGGGTATTGATCTCCTACCAGGAGGTCCACTTATTGACTTAGAATACGCAGATGACATAGTCCTGTTTGGTGAAGACGCTGATGAAATGCAGAGTCTTTTGGTAGCACTGAGCAACAATGCTAGGATGTTTGGAATGCGTTTCTCTCCCTGTAAATGCAAGTTGTTGCTTCAGGACTGGTCTGCATCAACACCTGAACTAAGGATAGGGGGTGAAGTAGTCGAACGCGTTGACAACTTCACTTATCTTGGAAGTCTGATCAGCCCTAATATGTTGGTGTATGACGAAATCTCAGCACGGATTCGAAAAGCTCGCTTGGCCTTTGCCAACTTACGTCATCTATGGCGAAGGCGAGATATCCGTCTATCAATTAAGGGACGAGTATACTGCGCGGCAGTTCGTTCCGTTCTACTATACGGCTGCGAAACATGGCCTTTAAGAGTGGAAGATATTCGTAAGTTACTAGTATTTGACCACAGGTGCCTAAGAAATATTGCGGGTATCTGCTGGGATCGCCGGGTAAGTAATAGTGAGGTTAGACGCAGGGTATTAGGGAATGATGGTAAATCAGTTGATGAGGTTATGAATCTTCATCGACTGAGATGGTTGGGCCACGTGTTGCGTATGCCTGAACACCGATTACCAAGACGCGCAATGCTGACTAGTGCAGGGGATAATTGGAAGAAAGTTAGGGGCGGCCAAACCAAAACGTGCCATCAGTGCTTGAAGTCACTAACTTCTGGTTTGAGCCATGTTGGGAGATTCAGACTGCCTGGTTGGGGTCCGCGTGACTATCGTAACCAATGGTTGGAGACTCTTGGTGACATGGCTCAGAATCGATCACAATGGCGTCGGTGTATACACTCTCTGTCTTCCTTAAATTAAGAGATTAAAATCGCTTCATATCTGTCTACGAACCAATTCTTTCTTCCTTTACTATCTCTTTATACACAATCTTTCTTCTATATATTACCACCACTGAATTAACTACTCCTATTAATCCGGTGTTCATCTTGTTGTGCTAATGCGGTATGGCAACATGGACCGATGCATATACGTGCCTGGTCCTACGTTGCAGCTGACTGACTGACTGATATGCATGTTGATTGACATCAGTTGACGAGTGGATTGGTTGAGGCTGATGAGACTGTAAGTGACCTCGGAAACCGTGGTACCTGTGTTGCGATGTTATCGGATCCACAATTCACAACGGGTTGGATCGGTCGTTTGACGAGGCATTGAAGATGACAGTATGGAGAGATGAAATGATCACATGCGAATACCTGACAGCAGTATCAACACAAACGTATTAGTATTGGGTGGGTGACAATTTCAACATAACAAATTACCAGTTCACAGTTTACATACATATTAACAATTGCACTATGATTATATCCATGTCAATTCACCAAGTCAAGTTGGCACCAACACACACTCATACATACATGCATACATACATACATACACACATACATACATACATACATACATACACACACACATACATACATACACACACACATACATACATACATACACACATACATACATAAGCGCCTACACTCACACATGCACGCACAGCAAATTCCATATGGTGACAATGTGTGACAATAATAACTATTAACTCGCATTCACTCATTGTTCGAGTAATAAGATGCATTTTGTGTTTGTTGGTGTGGAATCAGTGTATTTATGTGAGACTGGTTATTTGGACTTCCGTTTGTAGGCCAGCTGGATTGGTAGGGTCAACACTGCCTCTCACCTCAATGGATAAGATGATGCCTAGTGATATGTCAAGATTGGCAACAGCAATTCCTGCATCGTAAGTTATATTCTTTTTTGTATTTTTGGATTTGTCTTTCTCATAGACGAATTAGCTATACATTGCTTTGGTGAATCGACGTGCTTGTTTGTAATCGATCATTTAAGCAACGATGTGAATATTTTAAAAAATGCAGGTCCATTGAATGTACTTGTTAGCCCACACTCAATTGCAGATATACAAATAATATCATACTTCTATTTTTAGAACTCAGAGTTTGTGAATATTTTACAGTCCTAACAATATTTTCTAGACCACCGCTGAGAACTAGTTGCCTCTGGACCGAGTTCGCTTTCTAGTGTATACCTCCTCGGAAATACGCATCCACAACAACAATTCAGGGTCTACTGGGAATAAACATACGTTACATGTTTTCTATTTTTAATGGTTGTCTAGCTAAGTTCAGTAGGTGATTTAAACTATGCCTATACTTCATTCCTAACCAAATATCTAATTTAATATCAATCATGTGCTCATTTGTTTGAAGATACAATTCCTAGAGCTCTAGTAATAATCTCTAATCAATGGAGTTCAACGATTTCGGGTATGGGACAGTTATCTAAGATAGTCGATGAAAAACGTTCACGTAATATCATGATCTGATTAGATTCCTACTTAGCGCTTCTGTAATTAAGCGCTGGAGAACAGGACTTATGGTCCTGACTCAGCCTCGGGGACTTCATAGATGCGCAGTATTATTGAGTCTTGTATGAACAAGCGATAACTGTATGTTGTTTCTTAGTTTCATAGTGGTGATTTGTAAACTATGCAAATCCAATTAGGCTGACTCACCAGATTATTAGGTCTATATAAATCACGGAATACTAGACAAGTGTTTCGACGTAATTTGAGACTCTTCAATAAAGCATACGATAGATCCAATGTTTCAACGAGTATAGATTTTATGAGTATAATTGATGGTTGTTAAATGAGCATAAAGAACCATCTCGTCGTTTACTTTTATAATACGTCAAGAAGATTTACTTGATTGTTGCATTTGTTCCCACATCGAAAGTGATTACTGAGTGTATACTGTTCAACTGCTTTAACACTTTAATAATATATTGATCCATATTGATAAATGTGTTGTTGATGCAACTCAGCGGAAATTTAGATCATTGAAAACCTTTTTGAGGGATCCATTTCCTGATCTCACTTAAAAGAAATCAACTAACATTGAAGTTGATGGTAAACCATATTACTATTCTATCGACTTGTTTAGAATAGATATTATGCAAGACAAAATGATCATTCACTATTTACCTTAACAGTAACTGTTTAAGATTGGTTTCTTTGTGGCTAATGCTGAGATTTCTTTTATTGCTATTTATTTGAATATAAACTCAACTGTTCAGACTAATGATAAATTCATGAATAATGAGAAGATATCTAGAGAAATCCAATCTTTTCAAACATCGTTCGTCTTTTAAGTGCTCAAAGAGAATTGATCAGTTGTTTCTTTACTCCTTTATTGATGCATTTATTATCAATACTTACTTAAATTAATTGTTGCTCTAGTTGTCATAAAAAGCATCAAGTTTGTGACTTCCAAAAGAACTCGGCTTTCACCATGAAGCTTCATAACTCTTATAAATGAAGACTTTCTAACTCCCAGGGCAGAGTTTGAATGATTTGAATTATTTTTTCTGATTAGCATTTTTAGCGAGTTAGTTTTCTACGGGATAAGGTCGTTAACCCCATGCCCAACCTTCCTCCTTTATCCGAGCTTGTGACCAGTAGTAGCCCCAGAAGGGCTCCAGAGGGAGTTATTATCAATAAGTGTTCATTTTATCAATGTATTCCATTTTATTCAATACACTTCAACATTCCCCCTATCTAACTTACTTATAATCGTGGTATTTTCTTTTGTAAGATTTATTAGAATGTTCAAATGCCTCTTGATTAGTTATGCATATATAAAGCACTTTTGTGTAGCTGACAGCTATCAGTCAGGATGATCTTAAACCTACCTAATTCCTTTCATAACTAAAATCCAACTGCAGTGCGTGTTACTGATGTCGACAGCTATAAGTAGTATGTGACATCAATCGAAAGTGAAATACCTGATGACAGAACGTTAAGAAGATTGAAGAAAAGAGAACGAGCATATAGAATGATTGATGTGGAACGCTCAATTTAGAGACGATTGATTGACATTTCGCAAATGAAGTATTCACTGTATGATTCTCAGATTTTACTAAGAGATTTTGCAATTACGTGTCCAAGTACATTCGATTGTCCCCACTTATATTCTCATTCACTACGCATTTTGCTAATTTATGTAGTAAATTTTAATATATTCCATTCAAATATGTGTATACAATAAGGTACTTCGGGTACTCTTAAGACAATTCAAACATCTCACAGTTTCTAATGATTTTGCCTAGTTCAACAGAAACTATTTAATTGTTGATGAGAATCAAACAATTGCTAATACCAATAGTTGAGATCATGATTGAATTGAAGCTAGACCACCATGGAAAACCTGGAAGCAATGGACGGCCGTTTCGTCCTATTGTCGGACTCTTCAGCGGTGCGCATCCACGACCCCGCGTGGCAGGATTCGAACCCAGGACCTATCATTACTATCACTGTTAATATCATTCTCACTGAAATATAATTTACTTCTACATGAAGTAGACGATTAAGATAATGTCCAAAAAATTACAATGAATATTCAACAAATCAACTACTTAGCTCAGATAATTCAACACTACCAAAACTATATGTTATGTTATTTAATAAAATACCAACATAAGTGTACAAAGATATGATTAAATAAGCATCTTAAATCACTAATCAATAATTTCGTAGGATACTTACTTACTTACGCCTGTTACCCGTCCCCCTGGAGGAGTATAGGCCACTCACAAGCATTCTACAACCAACTCCGTCCTGGACAATCCTTTCCTGTTCTTTCCATTTGCTAGACATCCTTTTCATATCTGCTTCCGATTGTCGGCACATTGTGTTCTTCGGCTTTCCTCTTTTCCGTTTCCTTTCAGAATTCCATATTAGTGTTACATCATGAAGCAGTTTGATGATTTCCTCAATGTATGCTTTATCCGCATCCAAGGTCTTTTCTTATTTCTTTTTGAGCTGGAAGTTAGTTTATTTTCTTCCACAATAGGCTGTTGCTGATGGTATCCGGTCAACGGATATTGAGTATCATACGTAGACGATTGTTTATATATACTTGTACCTTTTTGATGGTAATAGTCAGTAAAATTAGATGATAATATAATACCTTTTGTTATATAATTTCAGTCAAATGTTATCAACAAACATGCAAATTCCTAAATCTCCAGTTATAACTAACATGTTAACCAATGCATCAGGAAGTTTACCACAGAATTCTATGATGTAAGTTATAATTTAATGGTTATCCTTGCATTTAAACTTAAATAACATTGTTGACTATTTTGTTGAAGTGTTATTTCTACTCATTCTCAGCGTTTAGCTAACTTACTTACGCCTGTTACCCACAATGGAGTATAGGCCGTCGACCACCATTCTACGACCCACTCTGTCTTCAGCCTTCTTTTCTAATTCTATCCAATTGTTGTTCATTTTTCTCATGTTTGTTTCCATTTCTCGACGTAATGTGTTCTTTGGTCTACCTCTTCTTCTTTGGCCTTGAGGGATTCCATGTGAGGGATTGCCTTGTGATTCAGTTGGGTGCTTTCCTCAATATGTGTCCTATCCACATTCAGCGTTTCTTTCTCATTTCATCTGGTTTGTTCTCTCCCAAAGTAGGTTGTTGCTGATAGTGTCTGGCCAACGGATCCGAAGTGTTTTGCGTAGACGGCTGTTAATGTTAATACTTTCTCGTAGTCAATGAAGTTGATGTAGAATGATGAATTCCATTCAATTGATTGTTCCACAACGATCCGTAGTGTTGCGATTTAGTCGGTACATGATCGATCATAACGGCCATCCAGTGCTTCTAGACTTTACAAGGTGGCCGAGTTTTAATCGACTCGTGAATTCAGTTAATTGAATTATTTGGTTTGTTCCTGTCCATGAGAAAACTTTACACTACGAATAGATATCATAAGTCGTAAATCTAGTAATAATAGGAGTTATCTTAATCTCTTATATTCTAATTAATTTCAAGCAGAAAGTATATAATAACTATATAGCATATAAATCTAAATATCAGATAATCAACCAATTTTTTAAGCAAATATAGATAGTGGCTAGCATTAAAATCCAAGACGTGCATTTTTTCCTGTTTAGAACTCGTCAGCTAGACGTATCTTCATATCAGAGTTGATGATCACTCTGGGACTCGCTTCAAATGCCATCGCGTAATCCATTTAGCTACTGAGTCCTGATAAACTAATATAGCCTATATATATATATATATATATATATATATATATATATATATATATATATATATATATATATATATATATATATATAAGCCGCTCATCAGCATTATTTATCCAACCCTGTCCGAAGCAATTCTTTCAAGCTCTTTCCAGTTCTTATTCATCCTTTTTTTATCTGATTCTATTTCCTGACGTAATGTGTTCTTTGGCCTTCCTCATTTGCGCTTCCCTTCAGGATTCCAAGTTAGGGCTTGCCTCGTGATGCGGTTTGATGATTTGAGTAATGTATGTCCTTTCCATTCCCATCGTCTTTTCTTAATTTCCTCTTCAACTGGAAGCTGGTTGGTTCTCTCCCACAAAAGGCTGTTGCTGATGGTATCCGACCAATGGATGTTGAGTATCTTGCGTAGACAGCTATTGATAAATACTTGTACCTTCTTGATAGTGGTTGTTGTAGTTCTCGATGTCTCAGCTCCGTACAATAGAACTGCCTCGATGTTCGTATTGAAGATTCTGACCTTTATATTGGTTGAAAGTTGTTTTGAGTTCCATTTGTTCTTCAAATGAAGGTATGTGACCCTTACTTTGCCAACCCTCCCCTTGACGTCTGCATCTGAACCTCCTTGTTCATCGATGATGCTTCCCAAGTATATGAAGGATTCCACATCTTCCAGAGTTTCGCCATCAATAGTGATTGGATTGCTGTTCTCCGTGTTGTATTTGAAAACCTTGGTTTTCCCCTTATGTATGTTGAGGCCTACGGATGCACAAACTGCTACTACGCTGGCTATATCTTTATCTGCATTTCTTCGTGTGTATGCGATAGACGGTCTAGGTCATCTGCAAAGTCCAAATCGTCTAATTGGTTCTATTTGAACTGTCTATTGTATACCATATTTTCCCTCAGATGTCAAGATCTTCATAATCCAGTCAACCACCAGAAGAATGAAGAAGAGAAATAGTAAAACAAACTTGTCTGAATCCGATTCTTACTTGAAATGTATCTATCAGCTGTCCTCCTACTATAATTATTAAACTATTTCTAATGAAATTGTTATACTTTTTTATAGAAAACAAACCTTCTTTTTTTGATATGTTTTCTTTATTTTAGTCCATCAATAATTCCACAGAATAACATAGCAACTAATTCGAATATATTCAATTTTGACAATTTAGATAAAAGTTAAAATGATAATGTAATAGAATATACATCTGATTATTGATTCTATAACCGTAAACATAAACACAGATATGATTACAAGTTTATTTTTATATATACATATACATATACATATACATTTCTATATAATATTACATTTCATTAAAAGCATAAGTATACATGTGTATAACTATCAGTGTACTTGTGCGTGTGTGTGTGTGTGCGTGTGTGTGCGTGCATGATTACCAATTTATTGTTACACATTTGTTTTATGTTATCTATGATCATAAAAACTAATAATAATAATAATAATGATAATTACTAATGCATCTTGTCATTTGTATGTAGATTGTAGAAAGTGATGATACTTGGAATAAGTTTCAAGTTTTATGATAAGTTCAGTATACAATAATATGGAATATATGTTCGTCATCACAATTGATTGATCACTGGGTGGTGACCAATGTCATGCGTGTCTAGTCCTTATTATTAGTGCAGATTGAATGTTATGGACTATGTTTCAATGTGGTCATCAGTCTAAGTGGCTCGACATTGCGTGCACTATGTTGAGATTAAATGGTGGTTGGAGATAGTCGACAAGAAACCCTGGACCCGGGTTTCATGCTACTTGGCACTCGTCAACAAGGCGTACCTGTAATCTTGAGGGAACTGGTGCTCCCTGGCATTCGATCTGCACTAATAAGGACTAGACACGCATGACATTGATCACCACTCAGTGATCAATCAATTGTGATTATATCTCAGTCCTACAAGAGGTCGGTCGCAGCCCGGATAGCTCAGTGGTAACGTCTCTGACTGTGAAGCTGGGTGACACGGGATAGAATCTGTCAGGGAGCACCAGTTCCTTCAAGATTGCAGGTACACCTTGCTGATGAGTGCCAAGTAGCACGAAATCCGGGTCCAGGGTCTCCTGTTGACTACCTCTAATCATTATCTAATATGTTCGTCATACAACCCACTTGATTTGTATGTAGGCTGTGATACTACCCGGGTTCCCAAACAGAAACAGTTAGTTTTCTTAAGGAGTCACACCCAGAGTCTTCGACCTAAAGGTCTAATCCACAAAGCAATGGAGCACCGAAAGCAGATGCAGTCTTATGATAGACGGTGATCAAGGATTGGTTTATACGTCATTTGTTCCTTCAGGATCGTGGAGCCCATGTGTGCCATTTGGTTTGGAATCAAGGTTTTTCAACTCCTCTAAGTGTGCTCTCTGTGTCTACCAACCCGGTTAAATCGTCCGACATTCGCTTTTTGTTCTCTCAATTTCCTAAATAACACCCTAACCGAACGAAATTTAAAAGTTATTCATGGGATAAACAAGAATCTGGTACATTAATCTTGATTTATTAAAAGGCAAAGTTAGAATTGATTTAATTTATAAAATAAGTAGGTTCGTTAATTTATGTGATATTTTGGACAATTGAAATGTTTATTGGTCTATCTATCCTTAAATATCGTTCAAAAATTGATTGTACTCAGTGGGAACACGAATCAAGTAATATTGAAGTATGTTGTTGAGATAAAATGACACTCTTCGACGAACATGATGATTTTTATGAATGATAAAAATACAAAAGAAAAAAATTACTTATTTTGATGTTGTGGTTTATGATGGATCCGAACAAAAGAGCTTATTGAAGATATTACTTACCTACGCCTGTTACTCACAATGGAGAATATGCAATCGACCACCATTCTACAACCCACTCTGTCCTCAGCCTTCTTTTCTAGTTCTATCCAATTGTTGTTCATTTTTCTCATGTTTGTTTCCATTTCTCGACGTAATGTGTTCTTTGGTCTTCCTCTTCTTCTTTGGCCTTGAGGGATTCCATGTGAGGGATTGCCTTGTGATGCGGTTGGGGGCTTTCCTCAATATGTGTCCTATTCACTTACAATTACAATATAAATGGTATATTAAATAACAAAATGATAACAGTTATTATGAAATGAATGTTACTTGTAAGATGTTCTCTGAAACAACAACCATAAATGAATTCACTAGATTAACTGTTAAGTAATCCACATATTTTCTCGCAAAAGACAAGCAAGGATCAGGAAACACTAAGAAGCATTTCATTCAATCAGCGTTCACTTGAAGTTTTAGCCAAAAACATCAAGGAAGTGAAACGTCTCATGTAAAGGTTCTGATTGGCTGATTACTATACTGATACTATGTTTAGTAGCATTCCAGAATCTTCGTGCAACCCAAAGGACATTTAAAATATTATAAAAACCTTATATTTTCTGTATTAAAATGAACCTTTGGAGTAAAGTACTTTCGCATACTTTGCGCCTTCTAGTTGGTGTTCAGGTCACTGTATAGTTCTAGCTTGGGAATTACAAGAATAGCTTATGAACCAAGTATAGCGTTAAAATTACAAGACTTATCATTAACAAAGTTTCCTCTGTATTTGATGGCACTAACAGTGTAATGAGAAAGATTAAATCCGTTAGTATTATTTAATAATGATCTGGGTTAAAACTCCAGTATAGTATGGGAAGGCCTAAAAAGATTACAATCTTCAATCACAGGTCTTGACCAGTAAAACAGAAGAATAAACGGTGGAGATAACGTTGGATAGTTTGTCTAATACAAATAATTTCGCTTTCAATTTAATGATCTTAACGACGACAACAACAACAACAACAGAACAAACAATGAATTCAGTGATCACCTAAATAAATAAGACAAAGTCAATGGTTTCAATATGAAATTAGTTTTATCTACTCCATGATATCTGATTGGTCAGTTGATGAGAATTGTACGATTGGATTAGTCTAATGATGACCAAAGTTCCTATATAACAGCTAAAACTTTAGTCAGTAGAATATTTTTGGAGTGAGATGAGAATATGAAGCTGATCTACTTTTCAGTCAGAAATTAAACAAAAACAAGTCAATGTTAGTGAATAGATTCACAGTTATATAATATACCCTTGTGGGCCAGGGTAATTTTACATCAGTTTTCAGGAGAACCAGACACCGTCCAGACTTTCACGTGACAACCCAAACAGTACAGCCCAAGCCCGTTTAACAGGAGAGCCGGACACCGTATAGGCTATAACGTTACAATCTGAATAGTGCAGCTCAATCCTGTGGCGCAACCACACATGTACCAAGCACCCTGGTGGACCATTCGCACCATTCATATACACATTCATATCACATGTGTAATTATTCCGATCAATGATCGCGAGAATCAATTATGCACGGCACGAACAGGCCAAAGTTGACCCATTCCGCTTACACGACAGTCAAACTCATTAATGTTAGCAATAACGACATGCCTGACAATGTCCCAATGACAATGGCCCTCGAGAACACTGAAAAGCAGCCACCAGTATGAATGAAATAAGTTAACCAGCAAACCAATTTTGTTCGTGAACAGTCAGCAAAACTTGCCAAAGCATTGCTAAACCATCCACAATAGCAATGGCGAGCCTCCAGCCTCATATGAGACCTTCAGCTCTACACAGCCATATAGATTACATTTAATTAATCAGTGTTAATCGATAATTATTAAGATGAATAGAATTATAAGATGGATAACGATCTGTATTCCTCATCTACATGAATGGGACGAATATCTTTACTAGATACCATTCCATTGTCTACTCTACAGGACTTCAACACAATTCAAATCAAGAACACTTGATTAGTCGAACTAGAACATAAGTATATTTTAACACCAAAAAACCGACAACAATCACAATAATAATAATAATAAGGGTAGGGAAATATCTAATTCAACTAATAAATATAAAACTATCTCTACTGGTCTGATTAAGTAAACAATCCATTTTGTTATCTAATGACAAATTGTTTCAAAGATTATTTTAAATAATTTCATTAGTTGAGATCAATTGAATCAATTGAAGTTAGACCATTATAGAAAAACTGGAAGCATTGGACGGCCGTTTCATCCCAGTATAGGATTCCTCAGCAGTACGCACCCACGACCCCGCCACGCACATATATGCGTTGGTCCACGTTGCCATATCGCATTAGCACAACAAGATAAATACCAAATTCATAAAAGTGATCGCTTTAATGGTGGTAATATATAAAAAAAGATTACAGGGAGAAAGAATTAATTCGTACAAAGAAAGATTAAAAACAATTTTAATCTCACGGTTTAAGGGTAGACAGTGAGTGTATACACCTAACGTCATTGTGATCGATTCTGAGCCATGTCACACACAGTTTCCAATCACAAGTTACGATAGTCACGCTGACCCCAACCAAGTAGTCTGCATCTACCAGGAAGGGCCAAACTAGAAGTTAGTGACTTCAAGCACTGATGCCACGTTTTTGTTTGGCCGCCCCTAAATTTCTTACAACCATCCCCAATACTAGTCAGCATTAAGCGTCGTGGTAATCGGTGTTCAGGCATATGCAGCACGTAGTCCAACCATCTCAGTCAATGAAGATTCATAACCTCATCAACTGATTTACCATCATTCCCTAATACCCTGCGTCTAACCTCACTATTACTTACCCGGTGATCCCAGCAGATGCGAGCAATATTTCTAAGACATCTGTGGTCAAATATTACTAGCTTACGAGTATCTTCTACTATTAATGGTCACGTTTCGCACTCGTAAAATAGAAAAAAACGAACTGCCGCGCAGTATACAAGTCCCTTAATTGATAGACGCATTTCTCGCCTTTGCCACACGTCACGTAAGTTAGCAAAAGCCAAACGAGCTTTCTGAATCCGTGCTGAGATTTCTTCAGACACCAACATATTAGGGCTGATCAGACTTCCAAGATAAGTTGTCAACGCGTTCGACTACTTTACTCCCTATCTTTAGTTCAGCTGTTGACACAGGCCAGTCCTGAAGCAACAACTTGCATTTACAGGGGGAGAAACGCATTCCAAACATCCTAGCATTGTTGTCCAGGGCTGCAAAAAGATTCTGCATTTTATCGGCGTCTTCACCGAACAGTACTATATCATCTGCCTATTCTAATTGGATAAGTGGACCTTCTCGAAGGAGATCCATGCCCGGAAATTCAGTCGACGATAATGTTACTTCAATCAGTAGGTCTGTGACGAAGTTATACAAAAATGGAGAAAGTGGAAAACCTTGACGGACACCAATTGTGGTTGCAAAAGCAGATGACAGTTCGTCATAAGCTCGAACTCAACTAGTTGTGTTCGAGTAAAGAGTCCTCACAAAGTTTACGTACTTCTGAGGTACACCTTCTAATGACAGACACTGTCACAGAATCTCACGTCTACAGAGTTAAATGCTACTTTTAAGTCAAAAAGACCACCACTGTCAGACGCCGATAAGCATGCCTGTGTTCTAGAACCTGACGAATGGTGAATATGTGGTCGATGCAATCATAACCAGATCTGAAGCCGGCCTGATTTTCTCGTGTTTGCAGTTCACGAGTCTTAGTTAGGCGTCTGATAATTATTGAGGCTAGTATTTTAGATGCGATGTAAGTCAAACTAATCCCTCTATGGTTATCACAGGATGATTTTGACCCTTTCTTACATATCGGACAAATTAGTGATTACGACCAGTCAGATGAGATTACTTCCAACTCCCAGATTTTAGCTAAAATATTAGTCAACCTAATCGCTAAAGCTAAACCAACATTCGTAGGCACATCTAAACCAGCTGCTCTCCCTCGTTTCAGATTAGCTATAGCTTTCTGAACTTCAGCTAGCGTCGGGGGACCTACTTCAAGGTTCCATTCACGCTGTCCGGGAATGGTAGGTAGTTGTAGAATAGCTGAAGGCCAACTGAACTGCTCCTTAAAATATTCCACCCATCGTTCTAAACTTCTGTACTAAGAACAGATGAGTGTCGTCTTTTTTCCGAAATAGTCTCACACCTGACTTCTTATTTCCAGTTTATTTTATCAGTCTGTAGAGCTGTCTTGCGTTACCTACAGCCGCCGCCTTTTCCATCTCTTTTGCTTTCGATGCCCACCACTGCTCACGATCATTCCTTAGAATTTTGCTTTACCTAGATTTGATTTGCTTTCGTTCATCATCGTGTTCAGAGCCTGATAGGATGAGTTTACGCGAATCTATCAGTGCAATAGACCTTGAAGAAATCCATTGGTTCTTTGTAACCCTTTGGTTTAAATCACTAATAGATGTCAGTGCTGTTTCCACAGATGGTTGTATATGTTTCCAAGCAACATCTGGGTCAGTCTCATTTTCAGAAATACCTAAGTATGACTTCAGATGTTCCTGGAACCTACCTTTGGTTTTCTCATTACTCAATTCAATTCCAATGGATCTTTTTAGTGTGGCATTTCTGAGTCCAGTGAGGCGCAAGCAGATGGGTGCCCCGAAAAGAACATGGTCGGAGTTCAAGTACGTATTCCAGAGCGAGCGACAGTTTACTACTAAGCCTTTCCAACGATGACTGATGGCAATATGGTCTATTTGAGTCCATCTTGCGTTTGATGCAGGGGATCACCATGTTAGAAGATGTCTCTCCTTATGCTTAAAATGTGTGTTTGCTAAATACAAACTATTGTCTGAGCACAGTTGCAGCAGACGATCACCATTATCTGTTCGCTGTGCCGGAATATCAAAACGACCACTTAAATGTCTTTCTGTTTCGTTTAAGCTACCTACCTGGGCATTAAAGTCACCTCCAACGAGTACTATGTCTGAACGTTTAGCATTTTGGAAAGCTTCAGAAAGCTTTCTGTAAAATTCATCTTTCACTTCATCCGAGCTGCAGTCAGTGGAAGCGTAGGCAGGAACGACGAAAAGGCAACGACGTGTGTCCCTATCTTTCCGGGTTCTTACGGAGCCATTTAGCCAAGCTGCGCATAGACGACTGTTAACGGGGATCCACTCTAATAGCGCCCTCATGCTTAGTGCTTTGCCTACACCTGCCAGTCCACAAGAACTATCCATCAGGTCACCAGATAGGGGGCGTACGTTGAAGACTTGAATGTGTAATTTGGAGCGAGGTTTCAGTAGACCTGGGAAAGCGTTTTGAGTACTAGAATCGTTGGCTATGGTGACACTTGAGGAAGAAGCCGAAAGAGGAAGTTAATAGTTGAAAGTCAATGTAGGAGGAATAATAAGAACTAAAGAAAGAAGTTGATTATGATTACAGTGGTATTGAGTGCCGTTGGAATTATGAGGGCGGTTATCGCCTGAAAAAGAAATTGGAAGAAAAGTGGTCTTAGTGACCTGAGAGCGTGACTGCAATGCCCAAGGGACAACTGCTTGATGTCGGCCACACACGACCTTTTGTGGGTAATTTTTGTGTTAGCTCCATACTTGTTGAAACCTTACCGCCGGAGACGGATATCCGTAGGATAAGACGAGGTGTGCATTTTTAGGGTCGACCTTTTTCAACCCACCCCCTCTTGTGGGAAGACAGCATCGCTGCAGATGCTGGTTGTCTGAAGGAAAAATCTTACTGCTGTCATAATTCCGTACGGTCAGCAGTACGACTTCGCCCTCAGACCTTGAGTTTGTTGCTTTTAGTTTTACCGCTCTTCAACCGACCTGTCTGGCATGGTGAGACCTTGAGGAACGGTTGTTCCAGCCAGTATAGCTCGATTGGTTCATCACGATAGGCAAGACCGACCACCACATAAAGATAGCAACAACGGTTACATAACTAAAAAGTCACGTTCTAATTTACTCAAGATATGTCGATTAGCGACAAGAACTAGATGAACACCATTCTGTTTTACTTCGTAGCTCAGTTTTACAAATTAAATGCTTTTTTTAATAAAAGAAAAGTACAAACGACAAAATATCACACATTTGAACATTGAACTCATCAAAAAGGAAATAATGTTAAAAGAAAATTATAATTAGCAAAAACAAGAAAAGCATATGCTTAAATGCAGAGATAAAGAGAACAAATAAGTAAATTATTGCACGACAACGATGGCAACAATGACGACAACAACAACAACAACGGAGATGATAACGGTCGAAGATATATCAACATCAATAATAATAATAATAATAAAAGAAAGACACAAAGAGATTTTTCATTGAAATTGTGCTCTTTTATCACAAATATTAAATTGTTTTATCAAATTGATTTATCATTGGCAATTGGTGTTTAAGTCAAATCAGTATTAATCTGATTAGTAATAGACAAAATGATAGGAAATAATCTATGCACAACTGATTAATATACTTTAGATAATGTAAATTTGTAAATACTCAATGTTAAAATGCTTTATTTGAAAGTATTGAGAAGATTTACTATCATATCATGATAGTAAATAGAATTAGAATGAACGGAAAAAGTATTTGTATCAATTATATTCTTGACAAAGGAAATTATTCCACAAAATACGTTAAACTACTATTTATACTTTCTAAGTAGTATAAAGCTGAAAGATAAAGAAAGTTTCTTGATTAAGATAAATTGAGAACAATAATAATGATCATGATGATTATTTAGATAATTTAATGGGATAAATCGGTTAGTCTCCAAACAATAGCATGAGCACCTGAACCCATTTGACGTGAACGATTAACATGAATTCTCATGCTAGAAGCTGTATAAATATAGAAAATAAATAAAAGATGATGTTTGGTCAATAAGATAGGTTGGTTAGAAACAAAAATATAAAACTATAAACTATCAGTCTGATCATATATAGTTACGAAATAATTCACAGTTACACATTATCCTTTACTGACTCATGTGGAATGATAGTTTATGACGTGAAAAGAAATGTTTCTCAATAAGCCACTTGTATACCTACCTACCTAACTGTACAAGAACGAGAGAACATGTGTATATTGATTAATCAAAGTAACGTGTTCTCTCCAAAGGATGGGCGACATGCAGAAGATAGTTTAAAATGTCTATAGAGGTGTTACTCACAGTGTGGTTATCTAGCGGCTTCAGTTCTTATGAGTTTGTCGAAGTCATCACAGCTGCATTTAAGTTTATGTAGTATATTATTCAGTATATTCGTGACGTTGATACCCTTTCCTTCAGTAAACCATTAAGGATAGTCAGTATCCATGAAATCAACTGTAATATACAGAAGTTGCTGTTCTATTTTGTTTCCCGTGAATATTTATGTGATTCGTCGAATGAGCAGATTTGTAGTGCAGTAATAACTTTGGGGAGTATATACCACCCAAAACTCTGATAATAATTATGGTGAGTCGAAATTTCAATGAGTTAGATTTACCTGAAGTGTCATTATATTCAGCGTGTGCCCAAAAGTGTAATGGAAGCCAACCGTTTCGTCCTGTCTGTGACTTATCAGTGAAATGTAACGAATTTCAGGGTTGATATTCACATTCAAATACATACCCAGTGCATTCCGTTTCAAACACCCTCATACTCATTGAGCACATAAGTGACTATCTGGACTTAATAGCTCTGTGGATAATGTGTTGAGACTTTGAAGCAAAGGGCGATGGTTTCGAGTCGCAATGTGAACATTAAAGTTGGGATCCAGGTACATCCAACAGAAAAGTTTCAAATAGCATAAAAAAGCTTGCGAAGGATGCGCATAGATCATCAAAGATGGTTCACGATGGGTTTATTGTATCCCGAACCACTGGACATATTTTCGCTGATTTGGTGGACGAATGTTACACAATAAAATGTAATTTCGATGACAGACTTCATTTCAAGTAATGAATTTCACTGTTTGTTTTTTTTGTTTGTTTCATAATACATATTGGCTTAAGATACACTAACTTATTCATAATAGACAACTAAGAGTAAATTCAGACACTTGAAATCAAACTTCTAATGAAACGTTCACAGAAATGCTATATTCACTCATAATATGAACAAATCGGCAGAAAATCTTGGGTACAGAAAAGTACAAATATTGAATACTGAAAAATGCAGCCACCCAGATAGCTGCATAGGTGCTGGTGGTGGCGGGAGTGATGAGATCAATGCACGCATAGTGAAAGCAAGAGCGGCTTATGCCAATCTGGGCCATCTTTGGCGCCTTCGTGATGTTAGTCTGCCTGTAAAAGGTCGGATCTAAAACGCGTCGGTGAGAGCAGTTTTGCTCTATGCTTGTGAAACCTGGCCTCTTCGAGTCGAGGATGTTAGACGACTCTCTGTGTTCGATCATCGTTGTCTCCGAAGGATTGCTGGCATCCAGTGGCAACACCATGTCAGTAATGCAGAGGTTCGGCATCGTGTGTTCGGGCACAGAGACGATAATGCAATTGATGTCACCATCTTGAAACACAGACTTCGGTGGCTTGGACATGTTCTACGAATGTCGTCCCAGAGAATTCCACGTCGTGCATTATTTGCCAACTCTAGGACTGGTTGGAAAAAGCGAAGAGGTGGTCAGTATATAACATAGTGTCATGGTATGAAAGAAAGCTGCAAAGGGCTGACTTCTGTTGGTCCATCACGACTCCCTGGCTGAGGTCCGAGAGATGGTGTAACACAGTGGTTAGAAATGTTATCAGATATGGCTTAGAATAGAAGCCAGTGGCGATCGTGCTGTAACCTTCTTTTACTTTCTTCATAAAAAGCGGTTGCTTCTTCCATAACTGAAAGATTTCTTCTGATTGTACCTTCTCATTTCCCCTATTATTACTACTATTACACTACCTTACATTGATGTAGTCGTTATTGTTCTCTCTTTTTTTTTATTCCCTACGCTCTTTACCTTTTTTTTTCTTCTCTTCTCTTCCCATTCTCATTGTTTTATGTGGTGCATATATATTTGGTGCCCCCTTGTACTAAATATACTATGTGTTTCCATAAAATAATAATAAAATAAGCCAGGAAATTAAAAGTACATTAAAATACAACGTTATAAAATTGAAAAAAAGAATTACATTGATCCATTGAAAGATCAGTTTGATCATCATCTTTTTGTTTAGATTGTTCATGAAATTGTCTTAAATCTACATAATCATGTCCAACTGATACAATTAAATAATTCAAATCTTCATTGTTATTTGTTTTTTGACAAACTTGAAAATGATTTGAAAAGTAAAAAACAAAACAAGAAAATACTCAAATAGTTAAGAAGATACTCTCTATTGAAGTTTATCCAATTCTAAAGGGTTGTTAAAAGGTTTCTTTATATACCTAATATGTTCTTTGGCTCTATTTAGTCAAGATCTTGCGAGATTTCCTCTCCAATATAGAAGGCATCATAATCGATATAATCTAATATGTAGAAGCAATTCTGTGTGAACATGAAATGGATTTTTCTTTTCTTTTAAGCAACAATAACAGTTCATGCTATTTTCAACAACTAACAAATTGATTTCAAAAATATCAAAATATTGCAAAAAAAGCTTTTCCAATTACAAAGTAAGGAGAGTAGTTGAAGTGTTCCATATAATGCTTAATCCTACTTCTCTCAATAGAAAAGAAGGTCTTACCATACATCTTACTTGGATTATCTATCCTAGCCATTTAGTCTGATCTTATTTACAATTCACATTATCATCGTACAAATTAAACTCTATTGTTTTTTCTCACGATAAATGTCACACAACAATTTTTCATGCTTAAACAGTACACACAAATTTACATATATATATCACTTATGAATCACCTTGATCGAAATGACATGACATTAACTTGTTCAGACCTGTTTTTGATTGATCACATATTATTCTTGCATTGTTTCGTTGTACTAGTTAAACTTGAATTAATTTTAATTTGGTTATTTATTCTCTGAAGAAGTGACTTACATTAAGTCACGAAACGTTAGAAAATCTAATTTTCCTACTCGTTGGGATATCTACAAATATACTTATTTATTTATTTAAGAAGATACTCTCTATTGTTTAACCTAATCTTTCAATCAATAGGTTTTTATTAACCTCACTATATTGAATTGAGTAGCCAACTAGAGCTACTCAATATTACATACACAAATAGTGGGCCTCATAGTTAAATAAATAAACTTGCAACTAGTCAATTAATTGTACTGCAACGATTTAATATCTCGCTCTTTTAACATAAGTAAATCTATCTAGTGGCACAAGAAGAACAATAGTATCACAAAACGTTACTAGGTTTCATAAACAAGGGAATTGCAAGTTGTATTAGAGGTGTGTGGACGGTTGTTACGTCCGAATTACTCACATCATAAAAGAGTAGTTAACCTTTAAATGACTGAGAATGAAAGTGGGCTAAGAATGTTTTAACATGAGAAGGGCCAGTTACACACATCCACTTTGTCACTTTGGATATATGTCTTTTATACTTCCAAGTTATTGTTGACAGATACGAAAATAAATAAGATGAAGTGAGGTGTGTTAAGTCAAGCCACGAACTTTTCTAACTATCTGTATCCTTTATGAATACTTGTCTCAGAGAAACAAATTATTGCTGTTACAGTTCTGTACAACTGAGCGTTTAGATTCTACATTTATTGCTTTTAGTCCTTCCCTCTTCTAACCGATCTACCTATCACGGAAGGACCTAAAACAACGAGTATCCCGGTCAATATAACTCGATTAGGTCATCAAGACAAGCTTTAACCCGACGTGAAACGTCTAGACAGTAGTTATGATCAAATTTCAAAGGATCAATATTTGTTGTTTTAATAAAAATCAAAATAATATTGATCATTATTTGCTTTAAATAATGTGAATAGAACGTACTTTGATGAATTAATAGTAAATTGCATACAGGACGTCGATAACCATGACAACTGATTGTTATTGAAGAAGTTTTGGACAATTCAACCTCATTTGATGAATGCTTATACTCTACATAATAGAAAATTATGAAAGAAAATTTATCAGTTTATACTTAAATATCATATTCATGATGTTAATTATTTAAATTTCAATAGTTGAAATCATGAGTCAATTGAAGCTAGACCATTATGGAAAACATGGAAGCACTGGACGGTCGTTTCGTCCTATCGTGGGACTCCTCAAGTAGTGTGCATCCATTATGTGAAAAGAGTTAACCATAGTAACTGACTATTCAAAATAACTGAATCATCAATATCCAAGAGACAAATTTCTAAACTTTTAAAGGTAAAACAATTGACTCGAACTAATCATACAATAGGCATCAATACAGTCTGTTTGTTTTAATTTCATCAAATGTACTGATATAACCCTTGCGAAATAAATGAAATGCTAACTTCTACATGAAGTAATAAAATGAAGTTGGCAAGACTGATCAGTAAAGTTGTGCAAATAAACAGATGTTTACCACAGATTTAAAACCATATAGTACAAAAAATAACTAGATTTCAATTCTTTGTAAAGTTACATTGTAGTATCGGTTACTATGTTAAGCCTAGATACCTTATTCTAGCTTCTGGACAGGCCAATTTATCCATTCTTCCACAGTCACGCTCTGACTTTGTTAATTATTCACTTATCAACCTTGAATGTTTTTCTATGAGCGCATATATGAGTACACTTCTTATTCTATTCATCACATGTCTGTAGCTTATTTTTATCTGGCCATAAATATTGATGAATGAATTGATTAAATGAAGTTGGTTGACACGCCTTTACCGCGCGTCATTTCGCTTCGTTCCTCTGATTGTCTGTCCAGATCAATGATTATACAAAATATATGTATTCGAAATCCATTCTCGTATTTGATTTATTTAATTCTGTTATCCACTAACGCGGTTTAAGTCGATGAAATATACGAGGAATAATGATCAATCCTACAAACTATTTGGAGTCAGATCCCCGGCCACTAAAATATCACTGGAACCTATTCTCGCTTTAAAACGTAATGTCTGTCAAAAAATAAACATTGGACAATAAATAGTTGTAGAACAAAAATCAGATCAATACAAAATTTTGACATTCGTTCATTTATTCATATAAAGTTGAGAATTATAACGTGCACCTTGACACACTTAGAAAAGACATTTCTGAAATTCTGGTGAAAATTTGTGACTAGTAGAGTTGAGCCAAATTGAGTGTGACAAAAATACTCGCTGAAGATAATGGAAAGTAGTCGTGTAATATTCCACATAGATTGAACTCAGACTTGTGCACCAATGGATCCCCGGTCAGAGTTCTACAGGTTAAGCGCCAAAGCATAGAAAGGTGGCCTTGATTTAGTTCCTGATTGTTGGTTATAGGTGCGTATTACTAAGACGCAACGAGCATTTAGTTCTCCTAGTTTTCTAATGGCTCTATAACTTAGATACGTTTGTGGTCGTAATAAAATTTGAAGTTTTATTTTGTTATAAAATCCTTATGAGATCAAACATACTATCATTAGTTCGCTAATGCAACTTGGTATATCGAGTGTATTAAAGTAAACATCTAAGTTGCAATATGACGAAGACTAGGAAAGTATGACCTTGGTCACTACACAGCCAATTGTAAATATCCCAGTCCTACAGAAGTCCAGAATAATTTAATGATACAGTCTCAGGTTGTGAAGCTAGTCAACTCATGTGTTATTCATAAAAACAGCACCAGTTCCTTTAAGGTAGCAGATATACTTTGTTGATGAGAGCTACCAAAACCAAGTCCATACAGGGTTTCCTGCCAAACACCACTAATCACTTAATAGACGATTAACTACTTATAGAACAGGCATGAATAGATGTATTTTTGCTCGCTTAATAAGTCCAATAATTATTCAATACCATTAGAATCGATACATAAAAAGTCAATAAATGATTACTGGAGTAATCCAAACGTAAACGAGCAATAAGACCAGAACGAGTAGCAAACCATATTTCATGATCACTAGTCAGTGGTATAATAAGTAGACGACATATAGTTAAATCAATCGGATCTGTAACATTTTCCATATCTATAAAGAATTAAGAAAGAAAAGCATTATAAACAGATAGTATTGAGAATTCAAATAATACTACTTATAAGTAACTAGTGTTTCATAGAACATTTTGTTATGAACATTTCATTGTTAGATTCTTAAACTAACAACTGATTGATGCATAAACTTTATCTCCATTGTCTGTACTGAGTGTTGATTGCTGTTGTCAGTTTGAATATGAATTATTTTTGCCTTGAGTCAACTGTTATTTACTTTAGCAATACATTTACATTAATACAGAAAACAACTATCTGACTTTCAATAGCCTAAAATGCAATCATTCACATAGATCTCAATAATAAGTGAATTACTTTACACTCATCGATGATGTTAATCAATAAACGTTTCCAGCTTCCCATCATTAACGGTTGAAAGCTCTAATCCTGACCCGTCTAAAAACCAATCGAGTCATTCAGGTACAGTACTATCTACTTTTAAGTAAATAAAGTAGGTTGCTGATGTTCGACAACATAAATTTGTACTTTATTATTGAATTGCAATATAACAATAAAAGAAATGTATGATTGAACCACTTGATCAACTGTTGCACATAATAAGAACGACTAAATATTTAGAATATGATAGAAAATAGCACAATGGGAACGGATGTATGAAAGAATACAGAAATTCAAGATTGAGCGGAAGATAAAAAGTTAATCTATCTGCATCATCCTGAACAAATCTAAGCCACAGTATCCAACATCACCAATAGTCAATGATTATGATTATCAGTTTGATTACAACCAGATATGTCTTGCATCTATAAAACATGGCTTAAATCTACAATTCAATGATAATGAAACTATGTACAGAGCAAGAATTAATAATTTATCCGAAACTTACCTAACATTGAAGATAATGAATTGGTTAAATCAATTTGACGTAGAATACACTTTTGTTTAGGACAACATCCTAATAGACGTGCCATTCCAACACTTACTCCACTATTTACATTATGTTGACACTTTTTCTGATTAACGATAACATTATCATCATCAATATCTTTATTATCAATATTAGTACGATTACTATCAGTTGTACATGTTGAAATTTTCTCACATGATGTACAAATTGTAGGATTGCCAGATACAGCTAACCAAACAATGTCAGTCATTCCTGTTGTAGACGGTTTAATGCATATTGCATGTAGACATGGTGTTTCATTTGGTAATGCTAAACTGTACATGTTAAACATATTTATGAAATGATAATAATAATAATAATAATACACATGTTTCTATAAATTACGAGTAAAATAAGGAAAAGTGTAAAATATCTCCAATAAAATAGAACTCTGAACTGGTTACTTCAATTTAAAGTGGGTATCTTTTCTCCACACGACAAATTATATGAAGAGTAAGATGGAAAAGTATAATACAGTGAGTAAAAGGATTATTCACTGAATCAGTCAGTCAGTCAGCTACAACGTAGAACGAAGCACATATGTACATCGGTCTAAGTTGCAACGACTCATTAGAACAACAAGATCAACAACAAATTCATAGAATTAGTTACTTCAATAGTAGTGATATATAAGAGAAAGATTGTGTATAGGGATAATACAGGAAGAAAGAATTAGAAAGGTATAAATTTGTTTTAATCTCACAGTTAAAACAAAGACAAAAAGTGCATATACCCACGCTATTGTGATCGATTTTGAGTCATGTCACACACAGTCTCCAACCACTGGTTATGATAATCACGAGGACCACAACAAATTAGTATCCATCTACTAACATGGGTCAAACTAGAAGTTAGTGACTTCAAGCACCAAGACCATGTTTTGGTTTGGCCGCCCCTAGCTTTCTTCCAAACATTCCCTACATTAAACAGAATTGCGCGTCGTTGTAATCGGTGTTCAGGCATACGCGACACGTGGCCCAACAATCTCAGTCGATGAAGATTCACTACCTCATCAACTGAGTTACCATCATTCCCTAATACTCCGAGTCCAACGTCATTATTACTTACCCGGTGATCCCAGTACTGGTAGCTTAATCTGTTAGTATAATTATTCGACACTAATACTTTCTAAGATATAATACATTCTACATTGATATATTTCTACTAATCAAATGGAATAATAACTTAATCAGACTGAAGTTTTTGACATCTTCATCTTCTAGTTGTAATCTATTTAAAAGAAGTTAAGTAAAGAGTTCAAATAAACAATTGATGTAGAAACTTTTCATATAAAAGTTTAAATGAATAATTTCACTGAAAGGATCAATCAACAAAGTTAATAATAATAATAATAATAATCCTTATTTGTACTATATTCAGTAAGTTGAAACTGAATCAACTTTTATATAATTGAATGAGTATATTCTATAAATGAAATTAAATGATAACACATTCTTAATAGGCTAATAAAGATCAATATATTTTAGCTTATTTATCAATCACTTTAATGATTATAAATTGTATAATTAAGAATATCATTAGTTTTATTAAAAAGGTAATTATTTTATTTTATTTTATTTGGACACATAAATATTGGTACAAGAGGGCACCAAATACATATACGCCGCACAAAATTTTATTTGTGTCTGGGCTGAGATACTGACCGCGTGCCCAGATCGAAGCAGGTGGTTTTCTTAGTAGGGCCACACCCCGAGCCTTTGACCTAAAGGTCTGACTCACAAGGCAGTGAAACATCGTAAGGAGATGCAATCTCATGGTAGCCGGTGACCAACGATTGGTTCATACACTATTTGTTCATTCAGGATACTGGGGCCCATGTGCACCATTGGTTTGGGATCCGGTTATAGCGCCGGACATTCGCATTTCGTCCTCTCATTTTCGTAGACAACACCCCCGCCACGAGAAGGCATTGAGTAGGACTTCCCTGGCAGAGGCTGTATACGCGTGGCCGTTTAAGAGCATTTCGAGAGGGAGGGCGGGCCCACTCCACTCTCGGGCATACCAGGGCATTTGTGGGGCAAAATGGTAATAATTAGTATATTTGTTTTTTTTTCGATGAATGACATTTGAGTGACGCCGGACTGGCCTTGATAGTGTTCAACCTAATAACTAGGACCGAATGAAGCTTATAAACTCCTGTATGAGAACTTTGAATTGTGATTTACAATTGACGGTTAAGGTTATGAATTCTATTTAAGATTTTCATCACAAACTGATGGATGAATTTTGTGCCAAAATTCAAGACCTGTTAACATATACCTGATTGGTTCGTCTATAAATTATAGTCTCAACGTTTTTTCTTCTGAAAAATTGATAATAAAACATAAATACTTCTAGATTGATCAATCAACTCTTCTCTAAATTATGTATGTGATTAATGTACAACATGCAAGCTCTATCATATCAAACATTGTGACGGACACAGATAACAATTTTCTGGAATATATTGGATCTGGTAGCATTTCAATCATTTATAGCGTTAAAAACCATTATCATAAATTATGGAAGGGCAACGTATTGTCAATATCTTATCAGGATGATTAATTCATATGTTTACATACATGTAACGATTATTACTAGATCAAACTAGATGTTAAAATAGCTCAGTTTTCTATTAATGATATGTATAGTATTTCTCTTGTCACAATATTCAACGACTTCAGTCCAATTAAATCAATTTATACTACGAAGATGAACAAATATTTACAGGCAACAAAATGTTTATTCATTATCATATGAGCACACACTTTCAAAAGCAGGTTAACTAATTATTTATCTGAAATCATGAGTCAATTAAAGCTAGACCACCATGGAAAACCTGGGAGTACTGGATGGCCGTATCGTCCTATTGCGGGACTCCTCAGCAGTGGGCACCCATGATCCCGCCCCTCACGAGGTTCAAACCCAGGACCTATCAGTCTCGCACGCGATCGCTTAACCAATAAACCACTAAGACGGCATCCAACTGTGTTAATGTCTAACTTCAACCAATTCACGAAATTTCTACAATTTCCACAAAACCCCTTCTGATAATAATCACTTAGTTCTCAATTTTTTCAACCATAGCGAAAAAATTTTTATCACCAAGGAGTCAGAAAACCCAATAACCGTGCAATGATTGCCACACTATAATTACTTACAGTAAAATTATAAAATATAAAATATGAGTTGGAAAGCAGGAGGTAAACCAATAGAGATCTACACTGATAGTAAACTTGAAGAATTCTTTCATTTAGCGTATACCACAAGTAAAAAGAATACGGAAAGGCAAAATTATAATGTAACTTTGGAGTGAAATTCAGTCATCCATATGACTAAATTACACTTGAGCATTATAGCTGGTATCAATTCCAGACGAAAAGCTCAAATACTAATTCTTAACCGCAACTGACAACGTTAAGTTCTAGTCTCAATTCAATACACTAATTTGTAAACTTAATAAGTGATTGAATATTCTCGAAAGTTCGTCCATAAATTATAGTCTCACAGATAGAGAGGATATAAAAAAAAACACAACAAATGCACATACATAACTAACCTTGTTATAAAATCACCAGATTGAACAGCTAAACAATAACAATAACCACCACCAGCTGTACCAAGCCATATATAATCATTTATTGAAGAAATATTATTCTCATTCACAATAGAACAAGGATTAGATGTAGACAAAGTGAAGGATGAAAACGAAGATGCCATAATTAACGGACCAGTTGATAAAGATTCATATGGTAAATTAATGAGTTTATGTTTTGTTTGTATTTTGTTGAAAGTAGAATTAATCATTGAAGAGGATGTATTTACGGTATGATTATATTGATTTTGCATAAATCTTAATGGCCACTGAAAGCAAACAATATGAGTTGTACCAAGTGAATTGAATAGACCAATACATACATAATTATCACGTGAACTATAAAAGAATAATGTGAATGTACAAAATGAATAAACGTGAATGAGTAAGAAATGAATAGATGGGATAAAGATGAAAGATGGTTACAAAACAATTCAATCGATGATGATAAGAATAATAGTAAACAAGAATCGATCAGAAGTGAAGAAATACAAATATTTTAGCATAATGAATGAAGCCTTATATACAAACCTGACTTATATTAAAAATATTTTAACATTCATGAACGGATTAAATATCCCAATTATGTAGAAAAAAGCCTTCGTTAAGGTTAAACAATTGATTCATCTGAAAATGTTTACTTATTTATTTTAACACAAACAGTGGCACAATGGAGCACCAAAATATATATGGTACTTTTATTTATTTATTTATTTGAACACATAAATATTGGTACAAGGAAACACCAGATACATATGCGCCACACGAATCTCAATTGATTTGTGTGAGGGCTGTGATACACCTCGGGTGTCCAAGCCGAAGCAGGTGATTTTCCTAGGGCCCACACCCTGAGCCTTCGACCTGAACGTCTGATCCACAAGGCAATGGGACATCGTAAGGAGATACAGTCACATGGTAGCCGGTAACCAACGATTGGTTCATACGCCATTTGTTCATTCAGGATACTGGAGTTAGCCCATGTGCACCATTGGTTTGGGATCCGCTTAAAGCACCGGATATTCGCTTTTCGTCCTCTCTTTTTCGTAAACAACACCCGTGGTGCGAGAAGGCAGTGAGTAGGACTTCCCTGGCAGAGGCTATTTACGCGTGACCATGTGAAAGCATTTCGAGAGGGAGAGCGGACTCTCCCCACTCTCAGCCGTACCAGGGCATTTGGGGGCAAATATATATGAGCTGCACAACATCAATGAGGTTGTGAAGTAACAGAAAAGGTGAAATGCATAATATAAAAAGAACAACAACAAACATAAATTAGTGTACGAGAGTGAAATGAAAAATAATGAGAAAAAAACAGTTCAGTTAACAAAGAATCTTCTCAGTTAAAAAAAGTTACTGATTGAGATTATGAATCGATAAATTTTAGACCACCATTGAAAACCTAGAAGCAATAAACGGACATTTCGTCCTAGTATGGGACTCCTAAGCAGTGCTCATCCACGATCCTGCAAGCGGGATTCGAACCCAGGAACTTTAGTATCGCGCTGGCACGGTGGTATAGAAATAAGTGTCCCTGTGGTGATTGGAGTTTTGCAACTCATATCCTGAATATATAAACTTTAGAGGAGATCTTAAACAAATTGAATCAACATGGACATCTACTCCATGTATTAGCATCGGTTAAAGAGTAGATACAAACCTTTAACTTTCGTTTATCTTCATGGCACGAAGAAATTGGATCGAGAGTTTTCTAGTTTATGTTACTTATTTATTTAAACACATAAACACTGGTACAAAGTGGCACCAAATTTAAATGCGCCACACTTCATCATTCGATTTGTGTGAAGGCTGGGATACTGTCTGGACGCCTAAACAGAAGCAGGTGGTTTTCTTAGGGTGCCATACACCTAAAGGTATAATCAACAAGACAGTGGAGCGACGTAAGGACATATAGTCTCGTGGAAGCCGGTAACCAACAATAGGTTCATACTTCATTTATTGTCTCAGGATTCTGGAGCCAATATGCAAAATTGGTTTGGAATTAGGGTTTTTCAACTCGTCTAGATGGCTCCTCCATACTCACCAAGCCGGTTAAAGTGTCGGACATTCGCTTTTCGTCCTCTTAATTTCGTAAACAACACCTCCATTATAAGAAGGTAATGAGTAGGAGTTCCCTGGCAGTGGCTGTGTATGCGTGACCGTGGGAAAGTATTTCGAGAGAGAGAGAGAACGGTCTCTTCTCATTCTCTGCCATATCAGGGCATTTGAGGATTTAGTATAAGTTCGTTTAATCAATATTTTACGTTGAATACACACATATCGAAATTTATTGTTGCGTTGATATTTCGATTTATATACATAGAACGTGTCATCAGAAAGCCAGAGTGAAGTTACCTTATCAATATTACTAGTTTAGATTATGGTATATGATTCTTACTAGTTTCAGTCAAATGGTTGTATTTTTTTTAATATCCTTGATCAGTGTTGAACTAACATATAAATGTATGAAGGAATAAAAATTTAACTTATTTTGTAAGTTAAATGAAGTTATACTGTATTCATTTTGTATTAAATTGGCGTATGGAAGTAAAAAGATAGATAGGTTGAGGACTTTTTGATCATACATAACTTTGACGCATGGCTCGTTTTTCGTGGAACAACTGAGTGAGTAATATTGAGGTCAAGTATAATGTACTAGGCAAAGGTAGAAAGTCGATTGATGAAGTTTATTACTTCCATCAACTTATGCGGATAGGATATGGTGTTATGTTTTCCAGAACACAATATACGTCAAAGAGTGTAGTTGACTGAAGTAAAAGCAGGTTGAAAGAAAGTTGTAGGGTAGCCGAAACTAAACATACCTTCAGTCTATAAAGCCAATGAATGTTGATGCGGGCTATTCCGGTAGATGCAGAATACCTGGTTAGGATCAGCGCGATAACCGCGATTAGTAATTGAAGATTTCGGGAGAAAATGCACAAAATCGTTTACAATGGAGTAGATGTATTCACCATTTATCTAGCTTCTGATCTAGAATTTCAGTGTGTCTTCATAGATTGTTATTCACTATGTCTTTTAAAAACATATTCTCAATATCTAGTCTCTTTTATCAACATTGCAACTTTGATCTCTTTTATTCCTTACCTTGTTATTTTCATCTCATCATTCTAATTTAACATTGACAAATTATATGAAGAGTAAGATGGAAAAGTATAATACAGTGAGTAAAAGGATTATTCACTGAATCAGTCAGTCAGTCAGCTACAATATAGAACCCGACACATATGTACATCGGGTCTAAGTTGCCACACCTCATTAGCACAAGAAGATCAACAACAAATTCATAGAAGTAGTCACTTCAATGGTGGTAATATATAAAAGATTGCATATAAGAAGACAAAGAGTGCATACACCTACACCATTGTCATCGATTTTGAGTCATGTCACACACAGTCTCCAACCATTGGTTACGATAGTCATGTGGACCCTAACAAAGTAGTCTGCATCTACTAACATGGCTCAGACCAGAAGTTAGTGATTTCAATGACTGATGCCACGTTTTGGTTTGCCCTCCCCTAACTTTCTTCCAATCATCCCCTACACTAGTCAGCATTGCGCGTCGTGTTAATCGGTGTTCAGGCATACGCAACACATGGTCTAACGTCCATTGATAACAGGCATGACGCTGAAGAAGACTGTAATCGTATTTTAATCTTCTTAGTTGTAATCTTAATTATTAATTAAAAACAAAACAAGTAACTCATCATCAAATCAACATAACTTACATCATCCCATTAGCCACTAAACCTTGACTATTTGTTTTAAATCGATAAATTAATTGTGGTAAGCCAACAACATTGAAATGATTTGAAACTATTTGTTCACTATAATTACTATTATTATCGTCATTATTTCTGGCTACTTCAGACGAACTGGTTGACTTCATACTACTATAACATAATCTATAAACTAGAAATCGTCCATCATTTGACGCTAAAATTACGCAACCATCTGAAAAAAGAAATAGTTTTTAAAAATGTAGAAAAGGATAGAAAGAACTTCTTCAATGAGGGCAAAGAATTATAGGAACATGGGAAAAAACAACGTCAAACTAACAAAGATTTAATGTGACTGAAAAGGTTTTTGTGTATATCGTTTTAGTTTAAAGAATGTATTCATCAGAGAGTCATTTCAATTGAGGTCCCATTAAAAGTCAGAAGGCACTAGACAACTGCTTCATCCTAGTATGAAAACTCTCTACCTTAGTCGCATACACACAGGACCCTGCCCAATATCGAAAGTAAGATTCATCAATCTTATTCATTATTATTCTAATTGTTTCTTGCCATCAAATCCTATTATCATTTAAAATGATGTTTATTTATCTACTACTCCAGGTAAAAATCAAAATCTAATCTTTCATACTGTAATTGTGCCTTTAATTATCATTATAGAGATTTGTGAAGATTATTAAATGTTATTAATAACACGGACCAACCTACGTTAAGCATTCATTCAAACCTTGAAGGAACTGTACAGCTGTTTAATTCTAGTAAGAGAGTACTTGGTAATTTTTGGAGTTTTGTTCTCTGAGCTCAGAGAACGAAATTTCGAACTATCAAAATCATCTACTTGAGCTACAAATATTCTCCACCATTACTTGGTAGTGCATACACATGACCCCACCAAAGGGGGTCGAACCGAGGATTTTTAGTCTCGTGCACGTACGCCCAACCTCCAGACCACTGAGCCAGAGTTCGATAGTGTATATGTCCAACGTCTATCAATTCACAATATTAAGCGACTATCTCCGTTGTTTACACTCCTTAATTTTTTCATGTTCCAGTTAGTCTACTTTCTTCTCTTCACTACCGTAAACTACACACTCCAAGGAATTCCGTCCAGTATACACAAACAAACAATAGAATCACTTATTCGATTGATTGAAATGAAGCTACTGTCATAGGCGAAACATTTTCATCCTAGAAATATTCATTTTGTTTTTCTTTCGAAAGTCTAAATTTATCGACATCTTTTTTGCTTTTGCCAATAATTCTTAGTTCTGATGAATGATTTAATCAATCAAAACACTTATTGAAATGTTGAGGAAATTATCACTGAACCGATGTTACTATATAGTTGTAGTTGTTAGTGGACGTGAAAAATAAGAGCTAAATTGCAACCTAATCATGAATTATCTACAAGCGTGAATAATTAGATTTGAAAATAGGGATAATTAATTGGTATCAGAAGGGGTTTTGTGGAGATCGTAGCAATTTCAATAGTTGAGATCATGAGTCAATTGAAGCTAGGTCACCACGGAAAACCTGGAAGCACTGGACGTTCTTTTTGTTCTAGTATGAGACTCCTCAGCAGTGCGCATCCATGACCCCATCTCGCGAGATTCGAACCCAGGACCTGATAAATATTTAAAAAACTATACAACTACTAACTAGTTAAAATAAATGATTAGCCGAAATTACTCAAGAAAGAATATTGACATACCATTATTCTTATTACAAATTGTTTCATTCATACCACTACTAGTATTATCATCATAAGATTCATTGATATCCCATGTAAATTCAACGTACTCATGATTTGAGGTTAATTCAGGTGAGGATGGAGTAGTTGACGCTACTGTAAAAAAAAATTATTTTTATAAATAAATAAACGGAATTATGAAGAGGACTTGCTAAGAACAGACGTTAAATGTTAAAATGTTGAGAGTAAGAGAATAATAGTTGAATAGCCAGTTTATAACATTGTTGAAGTTGATCGGTACGGTCTAGTCAACTATAAACTATAAGATAACCGTTAAGGGACCTTGAACAATCACAAGTGAATCAATTATTCAAAAACTAAAGATGTATCAATGGATAGTTAGCAATGGTTGACACAATTGGTCCCAATTTTGAAACCTGTTTAAATTATTTTAGTATGTGTAGCTGGGTAGCAGAAGGCGAACGTGTCAATTCCGCTTCTCATCACCGCTCAATGTCAGCACCCATTAGTGGAGGTATGAAATTTACTTCTCCAAAACAGTATTAGCAGTTCGACTTTTGGTATATCACTCTAAACATAAATAAAATATACATGAGCTCCACGTGGTTTATGTGGATCATACAGGTTTTTTGACACCAATAAATTATTCTATCAAGAATTAAGGATTGTGACTTTTATCAGCATAGTAGGATCATTGTTTATGGGTTGGTGCCGCCGAGGATTAACTAGTAAATCGAAGTTCTGCAAGAAATCGATACCGACTATAGGTACTGGCATGTCTGTACAATAAATTCGCGGAGAAATAAGGTTTAACACTAGTTCGCGATCTCCATGCGTCTTTACATCGAACGCATTTGCTGTTTGTAACACTGTAAAGAATAGTCAACCTGTGTTGGAAATGTTAAAATCTCTTTAGGAACGATGACTATCCGCACAATTTCTGACTATTCGGTTTTCTTCATGACCCTTGCCCTTTGATTGATTGTGATCGCTGCGTGCTTGAAGGTCATACTCTGCTACGACAGTAACAACTTTTGTACCAGTTCCGGTTGTGTTATTTGTCCTATTACAAATATCAAGTTATCAGCAGTTTCGTCTTCTTCCTATGTTAGCCGTCAAGGTTTGATGTATTGTGTGTAAATGGCTGTTGTCGATTGCAAAAATAAAAGGCTGCATTAGGGTAGTTCAATCACTTTTGTTCCCAAATCCGTAACATCGTAGGTGTATTGAACCATAAAAACAAGACACAACAACTGCCAGTAGTATATCAGTGCCTCGTCTCTCTTCACCTAGGGGTGGCAGAATACTTGTTCGCGCTCTGGTGTTTATTAGAAACCTAATAAATAATAAAACCTAACGAACTCGCATTACGAGTGTCTAACCTTCAGACTGTTGAGTAAGCATTTTATGTACCCATTTCTAAAGATTTCAGTACTAAGATTCTTCTTGGCTTTCAATGGTTTTCTAGTTAAAATCAGTCTGTGATGTAACGATGAAACTAATAAATTACAATAATAGTAGTAAACATAATAATAATAGCACAAAATACCTTCATTGTATTTTACATAAACAGCTGCTGTCGGCAAGAAACCATTATCTAAATCAAAACTATTAATAGGTTGAGTGAATTTTGTTGGTTCAAATATGTGCACTTGTCCAAGATAACCACGATTTACTGATAATGAAGAATCATTCGAATTTGGATAATCTCCTGAACCACCACGACCAATCAGCCATAAATGATACTACATATTTATTTCAAAAAGAGAAAAGAACTATCATACTAACGACAACATGAAATTGTCAAGAATGAATTTGTGAGATAGAAAAAGTTAAAAATAATTTTGAAAGCGAAGATTTATAAGGAGATAAACGGTGAATGCATCTTCATCCGAACCTTTGACCTAAAGGTTTGATCAACAAGACAGTGGAGTAACGTAAAGAGATGCAGTCCTATGGTCGCCGGTGACCAACAATAGGTTCATACGCCACATGTTCTTTCAGAATCCTGGAGTCCATGTGCTCCATTGGTTTGGAATCAGGGTTTTCCACTCCCCTAGGTGAACTCTCTGTGTCCACCAACCCGGTTAAAGCGCCGGACATTCACTTTTCATCCTCTCAATTTCATGAAAAGCACCCCTGTCGCATGAAGGCAGTGAGTAGGATGTTTTGGCAATGGTTTTATGCATGTGTCCATGTGAAAGCACTTGAAGATGGAAAGCGAACTCTCTTCACTCTCGGCCGTACCAGGGCATTTGGGCGACAGGGCGAAACAGCTACCGAATAGTGTGAATACGATACAATAGTAAGATTCAGAACATCTTATTGAAGTCAAACGCATAAGTGTTGGTTTGTAAAATAACCATAATGTAAACAGATGAGAACACTTCACAGTCTAAATTTATCAAAATTCCTAAAAGGGTGATAGATACTGTAGTAATTGCAACGTCAATGCATATATTAAACAAAAGATTAATTAACCTTAATAAATAATTCATAGTCAAATGATGTTCTCACTATCATTCTACATATTAAGCTCGTTAACATTAATTATCATGCAATTTCCACTAACATAAGAATGATTGTAAACAAACGAAAATGTTACGCTATACACTGAATGAGAATTAATCAAATCCGAGGTGGTATCTGTCTTAATTGTATTAAAAAGAATTTAAAGTGACTAGATAGATCAGATGATAATTTACAGGCAAACAAACAACAACAAAAAAAAACAACGCAACCACGATCAATAAGAGAATAAAAGATGGATCTTTTATACAACAGATCAATCAAATAGAGGAAAACACTAATGTGTATATGTGTGTGCATTAACTATTTAATTGTTTTGAAAAAAAAGGTATGTCATTAGATGGTGGTTGAAGGTAGTCAACAGGAAACCCTGATCGATAACATTCGTTCTGCACTAAGAAGGACTTGACACACATGACATTGATCACCACCCAGTGATTAATCAATTGTGAAAGGTATGGCATTTACTTAATGCATATTACAAATTATAATAATATTATTGAAATTAGTGTTTTATAGTTAACTGTCATAAACAGAAATCCACACCTGTACTTCAAGGTAAGTAGTAGTAGTAGTAGTAGTAGTAGTAGTAGTAGTAGTAGTAGTAGTAGTAGTAGTAGTAGTAGTAGTAGTAGTAGTAGTAGTAGTAGTAGTAGTAGTAGTAGTAGTAGTAGTAATAGTAGTAGTAGTGACATGTTATTAGTAAGTAATGGGTGAGGTAATAACTTACTTTAGGTTTGGAATTACAATCCAAGGATGCAATTGGAACAGTAAGTGCTGTACATATCTGTGTAAATAATAATTTAGAAAAAAAATTGAAAAAATGGTGTTAGGAATATTCAATGTTCAATATAAAATTATATTCGCCATTGAACAAATAAACAAACGAGTAGTTACATGTTCAAGATTTATGTTGATGAATGGTACCTTTTGTGATAACCATAAAAGAAATTAGTTTGACTTGTAGATAGAGTGTTTAAGATTTCGAATTCAATGAACATTTTATACCATCTAACTGGAGCTCGTGAAACAAAAAAAAACAGCGAGGGAAGAGGGAGGATTGAAAACAAACACACATCCACTAAACATCTTGCATTGCCTTGTTGTTTAATGTAGACAGAAAACTGTTTTGATTAGCTCAGTCGATGATAAACAACATCGTATCTGGTAAACATATATGCACTGGTTCAAGTTATCGTACCATATAGACATAGTAAGATGAAATTATCCAAACATATGATGAAGTTGTAGATGTAGCAACAGTATCCGTGATACTCATGGAAAAGATGAGTATACTGAATGATGTTGTTTACAATATATGTTTAAGGACATTGATCATATATAATCTACACATATCAAAAGACAAACAGAAATAACTCCCCGATAATATATACACTTTTCTATGTTGCTAACATGTTAACACCTTTGAAATGCTATCATTCAGTTGTTATTTAAAACAAAAGTCCGTGACATAATGACTGTTAAACAATTGAACTTACCTCTAAGTTTTTTTTATGCAAACCACCAATTGTTCTACATTGAATGGGGACTGGTATATTAGAATGTGCATTATCATCAACAGAATCATTGTTACTTTGAATAACACGTTCATTATTATTATTATTAAAACTGAATTTACGGTCCGATTGTTTTCCAGTTGCCCAACCGTAAATTGGGGAATTGGCACATGTTGCTGACAATGTAATCCATGATAAAGAATTATCTGTGCTGTGTTTTTATGACATCATTTCAATAAATCGAAGCGAAACAAACATATAAGTACTTGGTAATTAAGTGTTTAGAAATAATAAAACAATAGTATTTATGCTATGTTATCTAAGTAAATCACACAATTTTCCGAAAGTGTATTTTATTGTTTAAATTATAAAATATATAGGCTATATTCGTCACAGACTGGTTTCAGTTGTGGTATCAAGAAAAACTGCAGTGCATTAGACAGCAGTTTTATTTAGGTATGAGTCTTGTCAGACGTGTACATAAACACAATGTGTTAACTGATCAATCCAAGATTTAGCTTGCGAATATTTGTTTTTGCTATCCATCGTTTTTAGCGATTCCCACCTAACTTTTATAGCTATTTTACTAACTATAAAATGTTCTTTAGGTCATTATTATTACGTTCTAGATCTGTCCACCCACTAATATGCAAAGGATAACTTGTCTCAATTTAGATTAAAACCTTGACATGATAAAGCTGACTGGTTTCACCTTGAGGCTAGTATGCGTGATTTCGAAGAGCGACTAACTGCTTGGAGTAGAAAGAAGAAAACTATTCTATTACTTGATTGGCTGACAAGCGCACGACAGAGGTAAGACAAGTTAACTAGAACAATACTCCATTTATTCCCAATTCCGATTCGAAATCTGATCTATATCCATTTTTTTTATGTCTGCTTCCAAATATCAAAATCAAATAGGTTTCAACCTGTGACTTCACACAGATTAAATTTTTAAAAAAAAAATGAAATTACCCATGAATCGACAGCTCATTTCCAACATTGTGAATTAATTCATTTGAATTTTCAGAACGTTGACCAGAAGTAAATGAAGAGAAGCTTTTAAAAATTAAAAATAGTGCAAAAATGTATACTAGTTACACATCATAAATAAAACACAGCCTTCAAACTTTTAATTAAAGTATTACACTACTTAAAAGAATATAAGTAGCAAAAAAGAGGTGCCCAAAAATATATATATTCAAATAGATGTTAGGTTTTTAAAAATAAAAGTTTATTTCATCACAAATACTAATAAATCCTTATTCATTTACTCTTTTTTAACTGTACGTCTACATAAGATTTTGAAAATAAAATAATAACAGAAGTTATTCGTGAGTTAATGGACTACCAGTTGTGTCCCCCCATATACACACACCAAACACACATAACCAGTGATAACATTCAACTGATTAAAATTTTATTTAAGTGCTTACCATTAGTAAGTTAACTGAATTGGAAAATACAAAGTATACGATTCCATAAATAACCCATAAGGAATATACTCATAAAACTATGAATGATTACAGATTCAAACTTCAAAATAGAAAATTTTAACAAATTGTCATGTAAGAGGAGTTTCTAGTTGTTTCATTACGTTATTAAGTCGAATACAACTGAGGTTAACATTTAACAGAATATGTCTGATAAAAAAAAATCTGTCAGGTATTAATATTATATCTTCCTGACCGTTGTTGCTACCTTGACGTGGTGGTCGGGCTTGCCTATCGTGATGAAGCAACTGAGCTATACTGGCTGGAACAACCGTTCCTCAAGGTCCTACCATGCCAGACAGGTCGGTTGAAGAGCGGCAAGACTAAAAGCAACAAAACCTAGGTCCGAAGGCGAAGTCGTACTGCTGACTGTACAGAGGTGTGACAGCAGTAAGGTGTTTCCTTCAGACAACCAGCATAACAGCGATGCTGCCTTCCCAAAAGAAGGGGAGGTACCTCCAGCAGAACCCTTCCACGGTGTGGGCAACCGGGAAGTGATAACCGACCTCATACCTCTAACAGCACTCAAGACTGACTGACTAAATATTATATCTTTGTTAGTGTAAAATATATTGAGTATCAAAACACAAACAAACAAAAATACAAAATTTGTTGAGATGCAACTCATAATCTAAGAACAGAAATATAAAAAAAAATACACATATATTACAGTATTATTCAGTTGAGTGACAACACAATAACAATTCCTTGTCAATTTGAAATAATCTGACTTGAATATACAATGTCTATATTAGGTATGCTTCCAGAAATGACAATGAAAATCATTTAAAAACAGACAAACCATAGTGTAAGATAGCTTATTGACTACCGACCCCATCATAGGTTCACCTTAAGAAAAATCTGTTTGTATGACTTGAAATTATCCTCATTTTAAAATAAAATTTATTGTTAGTTTTTCCGTAATTTATGTTGTAACAACACATCAAGTGAAAATATTAACCAAGGGAATCAACTGAATGCGTCTTCATAAAACCAGCGTAAGCAAATCAACTCATATAGAGATCGAGTTATTTTTTTCATATCAAGAAATCTCCAATAATTTTTTTAACTATTGTGCGCGACAAAGAAAATAAACGTTACATGCATACTGATAACACACAGGTTTTATCCCATGCATTACATAGCGGACAGATAAGTATATTCATCCACCTAGGAGGGTAGATGTCCACCATTAAATTGGAAGCGCACTTGCTACACCAGACTATCCCTTACGCATTACGTGCATATAATTAGGCCCACGGCTACCACAGTACTCCCTGACATACATATAAGTATAATCACTCTCTCAACAGAGGTTGCTGGTTGCCTCTTCCTAGTATTTTCTACCATATCTTTTTACTGTCTTCGATCTAATAGATTAGGCCGCTGATTTCATTAGACATAAGGTATGCATTGTCTTCGTACAACGCCACACGCACACCCTTTTCATGTACCTACATACATGAAGTAAATATGCCCGAAGACTTTTGCAATCCTTATACGTAAGCATACACATCAGGTGACCCGGTGCGCCTAAGCGAAACTCGAGTTGGGATTCGGGTTGATCAATGATACAACAGAGTGGATGATCAGTCCGATCACTGTCGTCCGCGTAAGTTGGCTAGCAAGCTTATTCCTACAATCCAGCAGCGCTGCAAGGAAGCCGGATGTCGAACTTCGCTGAAACAAGTTTCTATACAATTAAGCTATATTTTTAAAAAACACGTGATTTCAACAATATACTGAAATTTACTCTATTATGAGGAGATATATATAAAAAAATCGATTGAGAAGACCGGATCACACAAATTGTAGGTCCAAACTTCCTGAATCCAATCTAATTTAGTCATGCCGTAAAAAATATTATTGTTAGTCCTCTTACACACAAGTAATATGCCTGCAAGCCGTTAACATAAGCTTTTATATTTATCACAATTATGTTAAGTATCACCACATAATAAACGATTAACTTTTTGAAAAAAATTAATATCACTGGTCAGAATTACAGAAATGATAACAATAATTTATCTTGCTAAAATGAGAAAATATGCAATTCATTGTCGATTAAGACAAGAAAAAAATTATGTAGATGCCAACCACAATAACGAAGAGTGAATGCTAATAAAACAAGGATCAAAGTTGTCAATATTAGTAAGTATTAGCAAGAGCAATCTGAAAATACACCTATCGTAAAAAAAACAAAAAACAAGACGATTGTGATTCAGTTAGTAGGACCAAAAGAAAAGAAAATACAAAACGAAAGTAGTACACATATCAAAAACAATTTAAAAACCTGAAAAATGTGACATTTCTACCACGTTTGTTTTGATCATGTAGAAAAAAAAACCAAAAAACTATGTGGTCTGACTAAAAGTACCCCAACACTTTTTTCTATGAAAATAATAATAGTCAAAACTCTTGAAACATCAATACATAACAAAAATGCTATTTAAAAATAAATACACTTGGTTCAACAGTGTATATATATTCAATGTGCATTGTAGGCACTGAATTAACCGCGTAATAAAAATGCACCTGTTAAGTACATAAAAAAAAAACGAAAAAACTTTCGAAAACAATTCATATACCAAATTTACACTACTCACTCAATTATTAAGTAGTATGAAAATAAAACTATCAATAATGAAGATGCCCAAGAGTAATATAATGCTTTAAAAACGTAAGCATAATTCGAAAGAGGAAATTATCATAAAAACAGCATACTAATATTAATAATAATGATACTTTTGCTTTATTATTTATGGTTAGATGGATAAGTTAATTAGCAAAACGTCAGTCAATTATGTGCATGTATGAGAAATATTCTTTTAGTGCAAAGTTTACAATAAACATCAAACTATAAATACGAAGTCAAATAAACAAGTGAAACACAAAATAGCATTAAAAATAAATAAACGAAAATAATAATAATAATAAACCAGTTAAATAAAAGTACAGAAGATTAAAAAAAAAATTATGATCTCAAAAATTCAATCAATCAATCAATCAATCAATAAATGCAATGTTACAGATCCGAAATAGGTGTCATCTTCAAATGAAGACGTTTTTCTTGAAGTTTTTTGCAACTATATAAAAATAAGATTTAAAAATATTAAAGAGAAAAGAAAAGATATAATAATAAATAGAAATAGTGAGAGAATGGCATAATGATTGTGTTTTTCTTTTTTTCAAGTAATAAAAAAAGAAACAAAAACACTTATATCACAAGGGGTTTTGGGGATATTATAGTAATTTCAGTGCTTCCAGATTTTCCATGGCGGTCTAGCTTCGATTGACACATGATCTTAATTATTGAAATTACTATAATATCCACAAAACCCTTTCTGATATTAATCAACATATGCTCACTAGTGACTGAATTCAAGAGGTATTCTAGTGAGAATCAGTGACCAGTGGAGTTCAACCAGGTCTGTTGTGAGGTAGTAACTCACTTAATACATTGGTGGACGGTGGCTCAATTTCGTGAATTAGTTGAATTTAGACATTAACACCGTTGGATGCCAGCCGGCTCAGTGGTCTAGTGGTTAAGCGCTCGCGTGTGAGACTGATAAGTCTTGGGTTCGAGTCACGCGGGGGACTGGATCGTGGGTTTGCCCTGCTGAGGAGTCCCACAATAGGACGAAACGGCCGTCCAGTGCTTCCAGGCTTTCCATGGTGATCTAGCTTCAACTGACTCATGATCTCAACCATTGAAAAAACATTTATAACAAGAAACTTATATCCATTCTCTTCTTCGTATATGAAAAACTACAGTACTTTTGAAGTGTTTAAAGTTTGGATCAAGTGAAAACATACTACGTCAGTTTTATTTCAAAATATTTATGTCCAACTGAGTGGTCAGCTATTCTGGCTAGAGTCTTTTTAGCAAATTTGTTTTCTATGGAATGGGGTTTGCTGACTTCATGCCTAACGTAACCCATTTTTTACCGGGGCTTGGGACTGGCAGTAACCCTACAAGAGCTACAGGTGGAAAACAAGAAGACTAAAGAACACACTACATTGAGAAGTGAAAGCAGATATCAAAAGAATGTGTAAAAACTGGGAAGGATTGTCCAGAACACAGTTTGATGGAGAATGTTGGTAGGCGGTAACAGGAGTAATAATTAAGAGTCTTCAATTAAACTTTTAACATATAACATGAACATATTGTTGAAAATTTGGCTCCAAACTCAGTTCAACATAATAAGTATCTTTATAATTGATACGTGAATGACATGTAGTCATTTGTGACAAATCTAAAGAAGCAAACAGTCTTCTATAAAATATTAACGTATATTAAAAGTACATTAAACTTTCATATGAAGAAGAGATGAATAAATAATAAATGAATTACAATCGTTTTCATTGTTACACATTTAGTTGAGACAGTTCATATCTTACTGATTATACTTTAAAACAGGAACTCTATCAATTACCACAACGCCAAATCAGTACACAAAAGGCTGGTGTAATGAATATTTATTGACTTTTCAAGAACACATCCTTAAATAATTAAGAGTGAAACTCGTTTATCCAAAGGGTTTTACAGAGTTCCTCACCTTACTCCCTAACACCAATTCCGAAACCTATTTTGAACTAGAGAGATAGTTTGGATTTCGCAAGATTATTACACAACCGCCTAAGATCGTTCCCATACTTTGGTTTTACTTCAACTTTCTTAAAATTTGTCTAAATAAAGTTATTTTTCCAAGTTATCACGAAACTATGATTATTTCAGGTCTTTTTCTATTGATCTTATCAATTTCATCTCACCATTTTAGAGTCAGTAATGAAAACCTGACCTAACGTACATTTATGCCAGATGGTGTCGATTACCACGAACTGATTGGATGCTGGACGAATTCCCTTGAAACCAATATTAACATATATCAAATAACTGACAGGAATACAATTTAATCATTCCCTTTCATCCCTTTTGATATTATGATATCAACTGTTGTCTAGTTATTCGAAAGGAAGAATTACGATGGGCATCACAGTAACAATTGAGATCGACATTCAATTAATGTAAAAGAAAAAAAATAGAAAGTATGATGTGGAGATTGTTGAGTTTTAAATGAGATCATAAACCAGTCAGTATTTGACCATCATTGAAAACATGGAAGCACTAAACGGCCATGTCATCCCAGTATGGGAGTCCTCAGCAGTGCGCATCCACGTGCGGGACTCGAGCCCAAAACCCCCTGTCTGGAGCGTGAAAGCTTAATCTCTAGATCACTGAGCTGGCACCCAACAGTGTTAATGTCTAACTTCAATCAATCCACGATATTGTGCGACCATCTTTCATTGTCTTTGATGAGTAACTGTCTCACATCCGACACGGATCAACTTCACTGGTCACGGCTTCTCATTAAAACTCTGAGAATCACCTCTTGAAGCTAGTCACTAGTGAGTACATGATAATTATCAGTATAGAGTTTTTAATAGTGGTTTAACATTGATCAGTTCATGATCTCAATTAAAAAATAGAAAGACTATTCCTAGAACGTTGATTATTCACATTCATTTGATAAGTGAAGACAAATTTGTTAAAGAACAAGAATATCAATGCATCAATAATCTGTTAAGTTCAATGCTTTCTATAATTTTGTCCTAGATTCAACATTACAACGGTAGGAGTTATAAATTCAAAATAACAATATCATTTAAATAGAATATTTTGGTAACTCATTTATGAAAATTGAAATAGATAGGAAATTTATCATTATTTTTTTTAATTAAGAACTTACAACTTTTGCAAACTTTGTAATGGACCACTAACTGGACTATTTGAATCAAATTTATATTGTTGTATTGTTGGTGTTTTATTCATAAATAGTTCACGATGTCCTTTTTGACTGACACGTAAAGTCTCTGTAAAACGTACAGCATCTTGTAATTCTAATAAACGTTCTTTATAATGATTACGTTCAGCTAGAATACGTGCCATTTCAGATCGTGTGAAACGTTTAACTTGAGCGGAATTAGTTGACTCCTATAATAAATTATAACCAAAAAGTTAGTTTTATTTTTCTATTCGATTACAAAAAGTAAAATAATTCACATGAACAATAAATCTGTGTTATTTCCAGTCTTTTTTTTTTAAAACTCATCTCGATTAATGTTGCTATGTTCAAGGAATTAAGATATCACCTAGACCAAGTGAACGGAACAGAAGTCAGCGACATAGCAACAGAACAATCTAAGCTATTCCTCTGAGCCTCAGCTATGCTAACTAGAGGGAGAAGACCAGATTTAGATGGGAAAAGATATATGTATTCCACAAGCAACCCGGAAGAGCAAATGAACAAGCACAGAACTCATGCATATATATACAACACAAAAACGTCACAAAATAGCGCACTGTAAAGGAAAACGAACCGATGACATTTATCGTCCTTCCAGGTGATAAAAATGGGATATTTGGAGCGGCATTGTGAGATACAAATTTCTATAATTAACCTATAAAAATGGGTTTACGAAGTGATTTCTAGGGATATAGCATCCCCATACAAATGTACGTACACTTGGTATTGCAAATCGAATACACATTGCTTTACCAATACTATAAGGAGAAATTCAATTTCTTTTAAGCGAATGAATACATCTTGACCCTGGTACGGCCGAGAGTGGGTAGAGTCCACTCTCCCTCTCGAAATGCTCTCATATGGTCACGGGTATACAGCCTCTGCCACGGAAGTCCTACTCACTGCCTTCTCGCACCACGGGTGTTGTTTATGAAAATGAGAGGACGAAATGCGAATGTCCGGCGCTATAACCGGATCGCAAATCAATGGTGCACATGGGCTAACTCCAGTATCCTGCGGGAACAAATGGCGTATGAACCAATCGTTGGTCACCGGCTACCATGGGACTGCATCTCCTCACGATGCTCCACTGCCTTGTGGATCAGATCTTCAGGTCAAAGGCTCGGGGTGTGGCCCCTAAGAAAACCACCTGCTTCGGTTTGGGCACCCGGGCAGTATCACAGCCCTTACACATATCAAATGAGATCTGTGTGGCGCATATATATTTGGTGCCTTCTTGTACCAATATCTATGTGCTAAAACAAAATAAATAAATAAAATGACAGGTAGATCTTTCTCATTTAACTGCTTTCTAGTACAAGATTATTCTTAAAAATGGGCATCATATAATGTAAATCTATCGGAACGATATTATATCAATGATTCCAAACGAGTTGGCTACTGTTTAAAGGTATATTTACGATGTATATGAAATCAGGTCAAAAATTAGTTTTATTAGCCCATAAAGTTAAATGTTTTTTCGACGCAGTAAAAGAACAGAACAATGATCCAAGAGATTAATTTTGACAATGGAGAAAATAGCGAAATAAAAAAATATTGATTTCTTTCATGATTAAAAAGGATTTCAATTATTCTATTTTTGATCATCTTGACTAAATTTTGATCAATATTTGATAGCACATATACATTATGAGCTAATTGTCTCGATATAACCAATTAGCCACAAATTTTACACTGAATAGATGAATTTATGGCTAGGAGTGACATCCATGAAACGCATTTCATTCTATTCAGGACTCTATAAATGGATGTATCTGTATTCTAGTGCTGATCTGTATAATAGGACGCAGACGTATTCAGCTGAAGAGTATCAAGTAGAGAGAAACGTGCGTTTTCAATTACACTTGTAGCCACAAATCTATCTATTCCAAAGAAGCTCAACATCAGTATCTTATTTTTAATCTTTTCAACTAGTAGTAGGTAGACAGATCAAGGTCCGAATTACATACATGCAATACTAACAACCAATTCATTGAAGTCGATGAAAAACAGGGTTCGAACATCCACTACCCTAATCCAATAAAGTGATTAAAAGTAGCATGAAATACACTCACTTCACTTGATCTTTAATTTAGTGGCATTCAAATTTCAACCACTAGATCCTAACTTCAAACCTCACCTCAACTACTTTGGTTTAGGTGACAAGACATTAAGTATCACTAGCTTTCATTGAGGCTCCCAAATGCCTTGGTACAACCGAGGATGAGGAGATTCCGCTCTCCATCTCCAAATGCTCTCAACATGATCACGCGTATACAGTCACTTCCATAGAAGTCTTACTCAGTACCTTCTCAAGGCGGGGGAGTTCTTTACGACATTGAGAGGACGGAAAGTGAATGTCAGGCGCTTTATTCTGGTTGGTGGATATGGAGGATCCATCTTGAGGATTTGAAAAACCGATGGTGCACATGGACTCCAGGATCCTTAAGGAACAAATGATGTATGAATCAATTATTGGTCACCGGATACCATGAGACTGTATCTCCTGACGTTACGCCATTGCCTTAGGGATCAGACCTCTAGGTCGAAGACTCTGGGTGTGGTTCCCTAAGAAAACCACTTGGTTCAGTTTGGGCACCCGAACAGTATCATAGCCCACACATAAATCAAGTAACTTGTTTGGCGCATTTGTATTCAGTGCACTTTTGTAATAATATTTCTATGTTCAAATAAATAAATAATAAATAGCTTTCATAGGTGAAACTATAATTTATGGACCAATCAATCAAGTATAAAATAACAGGTCTCGGATTCATTCATCTATTTATCTAAATAACATTTTGGCATTATAGCTGATATAAATTCATGATAAAAACCGTAAATCTAATTCTAAACCTTAACCATCAATTGCAAAGCATTATTCGAATTCCTTACACTAAATTCATAACCCTCATTTAGTCTTATTTATTTTATTTATTTATTTTAACACATAGATATTGATACAAGGAGGCACCAAATATATATGCGCCACACAAATCTCATTTGATATGTGTAAGGGCTGTGATACTGCCCAGGTGCCCAAACTGAAGCAGGTGGTTTTCTTAGGGGACCACACCCAGAGCCTTCGACCTGAATGACTGACCCACAAGGCAGTGGAGCATCGTTAGGAGATGCAGTCCAATGGGTGCCGGTGACCAACGATTGGTTCATACGCCATTTGTTCATTCAGGATACTGGAGTTGGCCCATGTGCACCATTGATTTGCGATCCGGTTATAGCGCCGGACATTCGCATTTCATCCTCTCTTTTTCGTAAACAACACCCGTGGTGCGAGAAGGCAGTGAGTAGGACTTCCGTGGTAGAGGCTATATACGCGTGACCATGTGAGAGCATTTCGAGAGGGAGAGTGAACTTTCCCCACTCTCGGCCGTACCAGGGCATTTGGGGGCCATTTAGTCTTAGTTATTGTTAGTGGGACATAGATTGGAATTAAGCATGCTCAATGCACGATTGCTTTGGCGCACGCTGATTGGCTGATTCTTATCCAATCAGCGCTAGTCGATACATGGAGAAGCTTCTAGATTCTTCTTATGTAAAAAGCTATAAATATACTAACGGTTTTCCTATTTTGCTTCTTGCTTCCACCTAACCTTGTTATTTGGAATATAATCTCCTTCCTGCTCAATCGTGTTCTGATTTGGGGGCTTGTCGAGTGAATCTGTGTCCGTGAATACTAAGCAATAGGAATAGCTGGGTTATAACCGTAAGAGCGAAAATATTACAGTTATTAAATGGACATTCTCAAGTTCAGTTTAATATTGCTCAAAGGTCATTCATAAATTATAGTCTCACCATTAGTAGCCCCGGAATAAATTGACCTATTCATTAGTTAGAATAAGGTATATATCAATTGACACTAGATACTAAACAATATAAACATAAAAATAAAACTTACTAGATTTGTTTTATCATGATATAATGATAATTTTTCATTTAATTGATTAATTTCTGAACGTGCATCATTTAATAATTGATCTGTATTAGTTAATTCACTTTGTAAACGAATACGTGAATCAGTTAACATATCTACTGATTCACGTAATGATATATTTTCACTAATAATAATAATAATAATAATAATAATAATAATAATAATAATAATCAAATATTTAATAAATAATTAACATTATTGTAATTAATTACTATTATTATTATTATCATTACAACTATCATTACCATTACTATCATTACTATTACTATTACTATTATTACCGTTACTATAATTATTATCACCATTACTATAATAATTATTACTACCGTTACTATTGTTACTATTACTATTACTACCATTACTATTATTACTATCACCATTACTATTATCATTATTACTATTACTATTATTATTATAAATCAATATAGAATAATAAAATACAGAAATAATTGAGTTATTTAAATCATTACTATAAAAAAGAATTTGATTAGATAGAAATCATTATCAGAAGGGGTTTTTGTGGAGCTTGTAGTAATTTCATGAGTTGAGATCATGAGTCAGTTGAAGCCAGACCACCATGGAAAACCTGGAAGCACTTATTTATTTATTTATTTATTTGAACACATAAATATTGGTACAGTGGGGCACCAAATATATATGCGCCACACTAGGCGGTCGTTTCGTCCTATTGTGGGACTCCTCAGCAGTGCGCATCCACGATCCCGCTAACGGAATCCACGTTTTCAATTGTATGTGACACATAACTTTGGTATTTTTTTATTTGAAATAATTATGCAATGTGTGTATAATCATTGTAAAATCAATGAATTTCATTCTACTAACAATTGATCACATTTCATTCTGATCATAAGAAATACATTCATTTCATATGTATTTGTATAAAGACTTACTGATTTCGTTTTATTTACGTATTAGCCATTATGCAAATTAGGCATGTATATATACATATAGTTATTATACAGAAGCTCAGTATGATATTTTTTTAAGGAATAGATTGTACTTCCTCCATGCAATTTTTCGTTGAAAAATATCTAACGAAACTTCAATAATGCATACTTGTTTATTTTGTTTTAACTGTGATAGCTCAGATTAGCTGTGAATGAGTTCATATCCTGGTGTTACATTTTGATTTGACCAGCCTTAGAATTCTTTAGACTTACTCTTACACTGACGAAGACTACACGTCTAGGTAGACTGTAGTTAGGAATACTGCAACACATTTGTTAACCACTTCATTTGTGGAATATTTATTACCAAATCAATTGATTTGTTATCTTTTCCAGTATTCTATGCATAGGTATTCAAACCCAGGGCCTTCAGTCTCGCGCGCGAACCCTTAACCTACTGGACCACTGAGCTGACCATCCAACGGTGTTAATGTCTAACCTATTGATGTAGGGAATTAATAATTGGCTATGGTATTGTTTCGAAAAGCATTGATAGTGTTTGATGGAAAAGTTAAACACATAATCCTAAAGTTAAGCGTAAGGTAGTTTTGTGTTAAAAGATGATGAGTCTATTGAATATTCACCAACTACTGAATTGAGTGTATTAAGTATATATCCAACCACTTCCAACATCGATACACAGCGTGATTATTGATATAAGAATAGATTGAAAAAAATGTACGAACTCCCAAAGTAGGAATCGATATCAACCCATGAAAACATTGACTTTTGAACAAGTCAGATTGATTTTAATCAGGCAACTACTGAAGACCAAGTCATTGATTTGATGATTGAAATCATTAAAGCGTACTTTTGAGGAGTTCCATGCTAAATCAAAATAGCTGTCTGGTGTTTTCCTGAGGGGACAAATGATGTATGAACCTATTGTTAGTTATCGGGTACCATCGGGTACCTTTTACATCTAGAAAGGGATTAGCATCAGTCATTTATTCCAAATATCGTTATTGTTGTAAGGCAATACAGTTTCATACAGCAGAGACAAGAATATGTCCAGTTACTCAATTAACAAAACTCAACATCAATAATAACAAAAATAGTAGAACAATAATCACAAATACTATTTAGATTAAAAATAAGACCGAAAAAACCATTAAACTTACGATGTTAAATGGTCGATTTTGGCTAGTAGGTCGTCTTTCACAACATTGAGAGCATTTCTTTACACATAGACACACACACAAACGCGAGCATCATAGAAAGTTTAATATGATGAAAACAAAAGAAGAAACGACAAAGAATATGAAATGTTATCTCTGAAAAAGTTATTTACAAATTTATAATTCTCATTGTATTTAAATGGTAATCTTGAGAACATGATCTTTATTTCAAGATAAGTTAGAAAAGACTATAAAATTAATCGATCAATGGATTCGTCCACATGTGATGGATTTGTGTACTCTCATACAAATCAAATTTAGTGGGGGGAAAAACACCGTAGTAAGTTAGAGTAGACTGGTCATCGACCCAATAGTTTAACTTTCAGTCAATGAATACAAAACATTTAATATTAAGGATGCTTAAAATTTAAAAGATAGATTCCCGAAACTTGTGCTGTCATTATAATCGATTTTGACATATTCAACATAAATTTAACTAGAAACCTGATACTTGCTTAAATGATTCATATTTTGCACAGAATGACTTGATGTACCAGTCTAACTATCATAAGACTTCTGAATTCCCATTTTTATTTAGACTATATAGGTTTATGTAAATGTAACAAACCATCTAACTATCATAAGTGATAGAACATTGTAAATTTACTATATAATTTGTCAATTTACCAGGTACTTGAAATATGTACTCTTCAACAGATGGTTTTACTACAGGCAAGCGATATATTAAGATGGAATATATATACAACCCAAAACCTGTAGAGTATTGATACCTATATTCCATTTTTAAAGACTGCATGCATACCAGATGATAATATGTAGTCCGTCTAATGAATACGCGGATTCAAGTCGAAAATTTTAATTTACAAAATTTATAGTAAACTAAACTTATCGTCTTCAAAGTATTATTTTTTGTGGCAGTAAGCTCATCCTTTCTGCGTATTCCCTGTTTGAAATATAAATGAAAGCTCTTAAAAGTCGGACTTTACAACTACTTCGTTATTTTTCAAACACGGACGTTTAGCAAGGATAGTTTAACACAGACAATTTTCTTTAAATCGGAGACACATGACGTGGACGGTTGCCCAAAACTCATATCATCCTTCCAGTTTTTATCACGATTTTCATTAAAGACTTGATATAATTTATAAAGAGTTGTTTTCTCAAATGCGTTATCGCCATTAACAGTCCTTAGTATTTCATGAAGTCATTTGAAGGTTCTTCGAGGTTTCATTAAAGCATCGATGTGAGGTGTTCACGTATTGATAGGATAGACAACTTACTAATTATCTTTCTAAATCATATCAAACAATTGTGTATTTGAGTCTTAAACAGAAATGAGCAATAAGTTAGGGGTAGTTACATTAAAAGGTAGTATCAGTCCATGAGGTCAGTGAGTATTAGAATGAGTCATGATGATAGATGCAGACGAAATGGTGAGGTTCTCACAAAAACTGCGATTAGCGGTTGTTGACATTGGATGACATAGCTTTGCATCGATTATAACGGCATAGATTCATTTACTGTTTATATTCTTCTAGACCTTAAGTCCGAATGCTATTTCCTATAAACCTTTTAAAATATGATTATATCAAATGTGTCTATTGTGAGATGACTATCATGAAGAGAAGACATGCAAATCACCAGTTATTATCGAGTTAAGTGTGTTTCTTATTATTATTGATAATGTGGGAAAAAAAAGAAGTCCGCATAAAGTTTTATTTATGAAAATTACTCGACTTAGTTTACACATGCTTATTCATGGATTTATGAATGTTTTCGTAATATACACCTCAATATTCAGTCTCTCACTGAACAACTTTGCGTTACACATTATTAAGGTGGTAAACAAAAGTATGAGAACTACCTGGAAACCTTGCATACACATATTAAGTTATAAGAACAAATTGAAATTAGTTACAACGAGTTATATCTTCACATTCTAATATTGACTGACTTTAGTTAGACAACCGTAGGAAATCAGAGAATACTTGAAAGCAGTCAATAATTCCAACAATATGCCATGTGGACAATTATTATGTTCTTACCAGTGACTAACTTCGAAGTGTAATCCTTGAAGTTCTAGTTAGCAGCATTCATCAATGTAAGTCTAACCATGTCAGACGTGAGATAAATATAAATAACGACAATTGATTATTAATTGTATAATATTAGAAACGAAATTTAAGTATATCAACCCGATGATCCAAAGATTAGGCGGTGATTTCGAGCACTGAAAAACTTGGGTTTGATCCTAGTAGGAAGATTCATGAATGTACACAACTGATGAATCGAACGCTATCTAGCGCTTCCCATGTTTAATTGATAGTCAGAATTAAATCAGTTGGTGATATAAAGTTATAAACAATAAAATTGTTGAACAAATACTGATCACAAGTACTAACAAATTAGACTCCGCCTGGAGTTCCTCTGGGGCTACTGCCTTTGACAAGCCCGGATAAAGGAGGAGGGTTGAGCATGGAGTTAGCGACCCCATCCAGTAGAAAACTAACTCGCTAAAAAAACGCTAGACAGAAAATATAATTCAAACCATTTAAACTCTGCCCTGGGAGTCAGAAGGTCTTCATTTAGAAGAGTTGTGATGAAAGCCGAGTTCCTTCAGAAGCCACGAAGCCGATACCCCATCTGACGACCAGAGCAATAATTTATTTAGGTACATGGAATGCTCGTATAATTATCACGACGATTATCAGAAATATTATTTCATTCATTAATTCGACAAAAATAATTTAAATAATGGTGTGGTGTATGCTACTTATGTCTGTCGACATAAGAAGTAGGTAACACTAATCAGAAGTGGAAACCCTGGCAGCAGAAGGTTAAAAAGATAGAACTGAAGAGAACAGAAAAAAATTGCGAATAAGAAGAATCATACAGAATGTGAGGAAGAAATGATGGAAATTTGTAAATAAAGTATTCAGTGTATGATTCTTATATTTTACCAAGGTACCCTGTAATTGTGTACTAAAACACATTGGTTATCCTAACTTGTATTCTCGTTTACTGATATGATGGGTTGTCGTCATCCTCTTTGTGTTTTGGGGTTCAATAAATCTTCACTGATACCAGTTTTTGTGTTTTTATTTTTGCGTCGTGGGAATGACAGAGGTCCTTCGTTTCCAGTATAAGTGATAAGAGTTTCCAACATAACAATCAGCGACGACCAAATATAACAAAAAGCATTCAATTAACAAATTATAACATTTACAACAATAGTAAACGAATCAACTTACTTCATTTCAACAAGTTCCATATTCTCTTTGATCAATACATCAATCTCTTTACGCATACCAGCTAAATGAATGAACAAGAAAGAGTAATCGAAGTTTAAATAGTACAACGGAACAATTTGGTTATTTATTCTCTGAAGAGGTGGCTTACACTAAGTCACGAAACGTCAGAAAATCTAATTTTTCTACTCATTGAAAACATTTCATTTCAACGTGTAAAAATCAAATATTAAATTAATTCTATGATTGATTACTAATTGACTGAATCAACAATAAAAACAAATCAACTATATCATAAATGATAAACTAATAATTATTTAACAGTGAATTAAAATTTCTTTTCAACAATATCATCTTTCCTATAGTTACATAAATGTATTTAACATTCATGGTAATTGTAGGTTGTATCTATCGTAGATTGATTACAGTTCATGTGTCATTTAATAAAAAAAGTTAGCACCGGACAACTATTTCATTTTAATATGGGACACTTTGATATTGGACACCAATAACTTCATCAGGAATCAAACACAAGACTTTCGCGGCACACATAGAACATTTCAACATTTAAATTTACTAAGTTGATATTCTATGGTTTACATTTTGAACTTCAATCAATTTTTTAGTAAATAAGGGATTGAATCATAAATGGTATGGAAACACTGAATATTGAATGATGATTATGTAACGATTTTAAAGGTTAAGGGAAAAAAATGAAATGACGGAAATAATTTTGTAGATGAGAGAGAGGAGGAGGGAGAGAGAGAGATAACTGTTCACATTTGATGAATATGCAATGAGCGAAGAAAGAAAGAACAATTAAATGTTACAATAACAATAGTTACGAAAAAAGATTAATAGCAAAGAATAATAAAAACAGTTGACTATTATTAATAATAATAGTATTATCAGAAGGGGCTTTTGTGGAGATCTTAGTAATTTCAATTGTTAAGATCATGAATCAATTGAAGCTAGACCAGCACAAAACCCTCTTCTGATAATAATTAACATCAATGCATGCCGCGGTAACCAACGGTCGGGCATGTGTAATACGAGGCTCAACAACGTATTATACTATTTAACCATCGTAAGATAGAGTTTACACGACAAATGACAGTTAAAGTACAAATAGTAACAGTATTAGTTGTAGTAAAACTAACTAGGGATAAATAATATTATTTGAGAATAAATGAATTTGTGGAATAAAAAAAAGTATAATGTTAATGTTTCTCCATCACTATAATCGATAACGAACCATATTGTTCAACATATATTCAAGCAACGGTTACTATACCATACTTCCGGTTATCCCAAAGAGTCTAATAGTCAGTGATTTTATGGGCTAATGTTATCGGTCAGTTTGACTATCTCTAACTTTGTTCTAACACACTTCTATACCATCCAACATTGCTCGTATATATATATATATATATATTTCTGATTATTGTTAACAAAACAGAACAAAAAGAAGTGTTATAGTGTATGTTTATTTATATGTGTATGTATGTGGGGGGAGGGGGATTATATGGATATACAATAAGTACATAGAAAGTGTAACATAATAAGTACACAAACAGTGAACTAAATCACACATGCATATCGTGTAACTATTTTTTTCTGTTGTCGGTAAGACAGAATGTGAATGAAGTGTTTCACACATTTATTATACACTTAAACACTAAACTAAGATAAAAGAAGAAAAGTGCTAAACGCTTTTTTTTGTGCATAAAGTGAATGAATGTGAGACAATAAAAGAAGAAAAAAAACCCAGATAGAATACATTCATTATCCATTGACTAGAATTAATTTTACAACAGTAGAAATATCACCTACCAAATTCAATGATTTCAAATTCTGGACTAATTGTAATAGGATAATTGTCTAAATAGGAAGTCATTAATTTAACAGGGAGGGGACGAATGAGATCGATGTGTACAAAAGAAAATAAAAACATATATATATATATATATATATATATATATATATATATATGTATATATATATATATATATATCATATGGGTTTTGTGGATATTATAGTAATTTCAATGGTTAAGATCATCAGTCAGTTGAAGCTAGACCACCATGGAAAACCTGGAAGAACTGGACGGCCGTTTCGTTCTATTGTGGGACTCCGCAGCAGTGCGCATCCACGACCTCGCCCCCTACGAAATTCGAACCCAGAACATACTGGCTTTGTATCGTGTGTATGTGCAAGAGAAGGGCTATTCAATATCTATTCATCATAATGATCCGCACAACAGAAATCAATTAAGAATAGTTTACAATGTATGTTAACATGATTTAAAAGTTGTATGGGCAATCGAAGAAAATAGTGGAATATTTTCTTTTCATTTATATTCTAAGATATTAACAAGTACAATTGTTTATCAGTATTGTATATTATTCATTGTTCTTAGGATCTTTAGATTATATATTACTGACACAGTTTATTGCAAGTTTAAACAATAGTTTCATAAATACTGTTTTTATCTTAAACAATATGAATGTGATGTCAGATGAAAACTCCTTATTCATCAATGTAGATAGGATGAAATTCGAACATAAGACACAGTAACTAACCATCAAATCTCTAAGGTACTGATCTCTTTATTGTTAAATTCATTCTATCTTACTATCAACCATTACAACAGTTCCTAAGACTAGTAGAGTATAATTAATATCACATTTGCAACATATCAAAAGATGAAACGAGTGTCCTAGATTCCGCTGATAGCTACATTTCATCTATACTATATTAACATTTTTACTGGTTATCTTCTACATCTATGTAATAGAAAAGTAAAACATTACCTTATCCTATCTTCATTCATTCATTCACTAGACAGACAACAAGATATTTTGAAAACAATACTCCTTAGTATAAATCAATCAAATCTACAAACTATAAAATCTTTTCTTAGATGAGAACAAAACGATACTATAATCAGTTCATTCAATACAACGAATAGATTAACAGATAAATCAATAAAAGATATCTTAATGTTATATGATGTTTACACTTTTAATTACTAAATAACATATGTGTTCTGGAATCTGAAGATTTACTTAATCAGAACCAACTGTTAGAATTTAACTGACAATGTTTTACATAGTTTACATCATAGACTGAGTTAAGTAAGATAAACACTGAAAACCAAGAAGCATTGAATAAAAGTTTCATCCTAGTATGAAACTTTTCGACAGAGTAAATCCATGACTATATGGGTTAATCGAACCGATTACTTCTAAGTATAGCGAGTATTTAACAACCTTATTGATAAGTTGATATTCAACAGTTTAATATTAACAATTTCAATCAATTCGGAATAATGTCCAACCAACTTCTAATGCCAATGATTAGGTACCTCACACGGGAAATAGTTGAACTCCACCGGTTACAGTTACTCACTAGAACTTAGACAATATCCTCTTGAAATTATTCACTAGTGAGCGTATGATTATTATCAGTATAACACAAATGACATACACTCATTGGCTACTCCTGATAGATGATACACAATACATTTCATACCTCAAGCATAGTGTAGATATAATACAACTATTTGATCGTAATTTTATTCAACACTACACTACATTACTCATTATATATATATATATATATATATATATATATATATATATATATATATATATATATATACTAAAAACAATGCATAATTATAAAGGCGTGGCAGCTAATATAATTTGGATTAAACTTGTGATTGTCACATCACAAGCTGAATACATATTGATATAAGTAAGAATGAGAAAAAGTAACATGATGAAAGCTTAAGGACGAAAAAGAAAAGTACACAAATATGTAGTGAAATAAATGTGTGTTGTTACGGTTAAACCCTCTACTTGATTACGGTAAATACGGTATACAACTATCGGCACTGTAACACGTAGAACTCCACAGTCGCAAATAAAATGACCGAAAAAACAGGGGAAGCAATCATTAGGTAAGAATCAAAAATATACAGAAAAAGAAGGGTATTTATAGTTTTTAGTATAGGCTATAACGTGATTATCATACAGGTGATCCGTAATTAGGAAGTTATACGATTGTCCAACCATTGAATGTCATGTTGATATTCTAGAAGGTTCTACCATACTCAAATAGAATGGAATCTCTTCGGCTCCTATAGAACCTCCATAGGCTCCGCCGTGCTTTATTGAAAACCATATCCACAGTTTCCAAGAGATATTAAGTTATCCATTGTATGGTAGAGTAGTATTAGAAAGTGCAATTTAAACATAACGTATCGACTAGAAGTGTATTTCGGTTGAAATTGAGCAACACAAAATAAAGTTTATGAACTGTTATTCAATTTTATTTATTTAAAAACAAAAATATTGCAACAAAGGGGCATCAATATTGAAACCAGTAGTACTTAGAAAGAGAGATATTAGGTGGACGTAATCTCATCGGCTAACTAGTTTCGACCCGCTGACCATCCCAATTTATAGGAAAGGACCAAAATCATCTTCCGATAACCACAGAAAAATCAGTGACTTAGATACTAGCCTTATAAACGTCTGATGCTTAACTATGGCTCGTGAATAACAAACCGGGGAAAATCAAGCTGGTTTCAGATCTGGATGCGGATGTGTTGATCAAATATTCACGCTTCAATATGTTCTGGAATACAGATATACCTACCGTTGCTCAACCCTAGCTGCATTTCTTGACCTTAAGGCAGCACTCGGCTTGGTTGACCGAGAAATCCAGTAGTAGTACTTGTCATTAGGAAGGAAACGATGAAATAAGTAAACCTTGTGAAGAGTCCCTACTCAAGTACTATGGGTTAATTCATATCTTATAGAGAATCGTCATCAGAGTAGTAAACTTCAAGTGTTATTCGTTATGGGTACTCCCTAACTCCCTTCCTATTTAATTACGTCGCAGATGTTCTTCTAGACATCACACTTCATCTAAATTTTTAAGGAATGAATTCTCACTAAAAGATTAGTCAAGAAAATTGAAATAGGTAGATAATAAAATCGAATTTGATGATGATAAAAGGATCCAGGCTTTAGGACGCATTTCTCTACATATAAATGTAAAATTTTTTTTGTATGTCTAATCTGAATAATCTTCTGGACTGGTCACAGTGAATAGAGTAATTGAGTGACTTGACTAATGGTGGAGTATACTAGGCAATTGTTCGTTTTGCTATACGAATGTGAAGGATGGTTTATTTAACCGGCTTACGATAGTGTGAGTCTTCAAAACAATGTTGAAGTATCGCAAAATGACTGAGTTAGTTATATTAATACCCATACATAAAGTACTGGAAAAAGATAACAAATCAATTGATGTGGTAATAAATATTCCACAAATGAAGTGGTTAACAAATGTGTTGCAGTATTCCCAACTACAATCTACCTAGACATACAGTCTTCGTCAGTGTAAGAGTAAGTCTAAAGAATTCTAAGGCTGGTCAAATCAAAATGTAACACCAGGATATGAACTCATTCACAGCTAATCTGAGCTATCACAGTTAAAACAAAATAAACAAGTATGCATTATTGAAGTTTCGTTAGATATTTTTCAACGAAAAATTGCATGGAGGAAGTACAATCTATTCCTTAAAAAAATATCATATTGAGCTTCTGTATAATAACTATATGTATATATACATGCCTAATTTGCATAATGGCTAATACGTAAATAAAACGAAATCAGTAAGTCTTTATACAAATACATATGAAATGAATGTATTTCTTATGATCAGAATGAAATGTGATCAATTGTTAGTAGAATGAAATTCATTGATTTTACAATGATTATACACACATTGCATAATTATTCCAAATAAAAAAATACCAAAGTTACGTGTAACATACAATTGAAAACCTGGATTCCGTTCGCGGGATCGTGGATGCGCACTGCTGAGGAGTCCCACAATAGGACGAAACGGCCGTCCAATGCTTCCAGGTTTTCAATGATGATCTAACATTAATCGGTTCATGATCTTATTCAATAAATTAATAATCTCCACAGCCCTATACTGACATTTTCCAAGTGTTGAAATCTGTTTATAGAAGTGCAATTTCGAATAGAACATTTTTTGAGAGAGATCAAGCATTTCAGTGACAACCGGTAAAAACTGAAAGGATTATACAAAATCATAATGACTGTAGATCTCGCGTTTCAATGAAAACATCAAAAGTGTACAGTATATTGTCTATTCCAATCACTGATCAACTAATTGAATGTTTTATAAATTTGGGAAATTCATCCGTGGACAACATTAAAGCAATACAATTTATATTACAATGGTTTGACTTTCTCTTACAGTGAAATGTCATAACTGTTATATCCTAGCGAAGATCAAATGATGGGTAACCTCTGAGAACTGTTTATGAACTAATATTATGTATATTCTTATTGCATAACTATTTAGTAACTATATTATGTATACTAATATTCCTCTTATTATAAGCTTTATTTTGACTAGTATCAGAAGGGGTTTTGTGGAGATTGTAGTAATTTCAATAGTTGAGATCATGAGTCAATTGAAGCTAGACCATCATGGAAAACCTGGAAGCACTGGACGGCCGTTTTGTTTTATAATGGGACTCCTCAACAGTGCGCATCCACGACAACGCCTAGAGGGATTCGAACCCAGGACCTATCAGTCTCATGCACGAGCGCTTAACCACTAGACCTATGGATCATTATGATACAATTTACTATTCTCAAGTTATACACAGTTTATTAATTACAGTCTTCCACAATCACAACCACTTTTTGGCCTGATCTTGTACAAATGTTATTTCCTATTTCATAGTATGATGTAGCGTCTTTGGTTTGTATATAAACCGGGTATGTTTGAAATAAATGATTCGTATGGTGGGAACTGGTATTGGTATTCTGGACTCAACTAACAGAACTACGAGAAAAATAACTAATAAGGACACTAGGCTGTTTATACCGGTCGACATGTCATTGGTTTGGCACGATGTTAACACTGTATAAGTCGTATTCTGATTGGTTGAATAAGTCATGTGGTAATTAGCCAGGCTAAAAGATACAACAATAAGAAGATCTTCACTTGAATCAAAATAGAAAACTGTTAAACAATTTGTAAGACGAATTAACTAAGAATTGTAAATGATAAATAATGCAGACAATGAATCAGTTATACGATATATAAAATGATATGTATTATTCTTACCAGGTAGATCATCATCGACATTTAAACCACCACCACCTTCCGATTCCAGAGTATTTGGAAGTTCATCAAATTCAAATCCACCGCTAAAAGAAATAAGAAAAATATATTTAATTGATAGATTTAATTCAATTAGATGAGGAGTTTATATTAACCTAAGCCTTGTGTAAAAATCAAAGAACCTATTTGAAGAAAATGATCAAAACTACTTTATTAATCTAATTAGATTCTATTACTAAACTTGATGAAGCTATTCAGTGTCTACAAAATGGAAATTTCAAAGTTATGGAGTATAAACTAAGACAGCACACCTACTATTCATTGATTAGGTGAAGTGAAATTTTAATTAGAGAATTTTGTAATTGATTATCTACATACGTTAAGCTTCTTTGAAAAGCAACAATATACAGTTTGTGAATAACAGATTATGATGTTAGAGTGTAAATGGATTCTAGGTGTTTTCGCATTTAAGTGGCGCTCATGAGATGAAATTGAACTAAAGCAATATCTTTTAGAGCCTCCAAATGCTCTGGTACGACCGAGAGTGGGGAGAGTTCGCTCTCCCTCTAGAAATACTCTCACACGGCCACGCGTATATAGCCTCTGCCAGGGAAGTCCTACTCACTGCCTTCTCGTGGCAGGAGTGTTGTTTACAAAAATGAGAGGACGAAAAGCGAACGTCCGGCGCTATAACTGGATCCCAAATCAATGGCGCACATGGGCTCCAGTATCCTGCGGGAATAAATGGCGTATGAACCAATTTCCTGGTCACCGGCTTCCATGGGACTGCATCTCCTCACGATGCTCCACTGCCTTGTGGACTAGACCTTTAGGTCAAAGGCTCGGGGTGTGGCCCCTTAAGAAAACCACCTGCTTCGGTCTGGGCACCCGGGCAGTATCACAGCCCTCACACAAATCAAATGAGACTCATGTGGCGCATATGTATTTGGTGCTTCCTTGTACCAATACCTATGTGTTAAAATAATAATAATAATAATAATAATAATAATAATAATAATAATAATAATAATAATAATAATGTAAGCACGTCCAGTTAACGACTTCTAAATAGAATTAAACATCAATCTTGAATACTATAAACAGTTGAAATTCATATTGGTTGTCTATAAGGGTTTTAAGCTATTTGCAACATTGACAATACTCAATAAGTTTCTTGTATCCAAAATTACACTATGATATAGAAGATTCATCCGTTAAATAGACGTAAAAATAAGTTATTACTATTATTCGATCACATAGATATTGGTACAAGGAGGCACCAAATACATATGCGCCACACAAATCTTATTTGAATTGTGTGAAACCTATGATACTGCCCGGGAGTCCGGACCGAAGCAAGTGGCTATCTAACGGGGCCACACCCCGAGCCTTTGACATAAAGGTTTGATCCACAAGGCAGTGGAGCAAGGTAAGGAGATGCAGTCCCATGGTAGCCGGTGACCAACGACTGGTTCATACGCCATTTGTTACTTCAGGATAGTGGAGCCCATGTGCACCATTGGTTTGAAATCAGGGTTTTCCAACTCCTTTAGGTGGACTCTCCATGTCCACCAAACCGGTTAAAGCACCGGACATTCGCTGTATGTAATATTATATTTTTGGCACAATATAGAATTCGCAGCATAAAGTATTTCAACAAGTTTCCTTTTCTTATTTCTTGATCAATCCTGACGATAAATATTGAGTGATCGCCAGGTAGATTTTCAGTCAGTCGGCTACAATGTAGGACCAGGCACATATATGCATCGGTCCAAGTTGCCATACCGCATTAGCACAACAAGATGAACACCATATCCATAGAATTAGTTATTTCGATGTTAGTAAATATATAAGAGAAAGATTGTGTATAAGGCTATAATACAGGAAGAAAGAATTAGTTCGTAGAAAGAAAGGTATGAAGCAATTTTAATCTCATGGTTTAAAGGAAGACAAAAAGTGCATACATCCACAGCATTGTGATCGATTCTGAGTCTCCATCTATTGGTTACGATGGTCGCGCGGACCCCAACCAAGTAGTCTGCATCTACCAATATGGCTCAGACTAGAAGTTAGCAACTTCAAGGATTGATACCATGTTTTGGTTTGGCCGCCCCTAACTTTCTTAAATGTTAACAGTTGAGAAATCCATATTTGAATAATATTCATTCTTTCAAGGCTCATTACCAGCCACCATGATGCCTCTGATTGTACTTTTTTGTACCTTAGACGTATACGCGCCTGAATATGTTATGTAACTAATAGATATAACAATGTGTTAAAGAAAACAAAATCAGATAACTTGTTGAAATATCTAAATAGATGACAGGAAAACATAGCCTATATATTCAAGCAGGTCACCACGATGCTTGAAGTCAACCATCGTTTCTTCAATGATCAATAAAAGTTAAATGTCTAGCATTATCTGCCACTTTTTCATTTGTTTAGCTTGTGAATATAGTATATAGGGCTATAATTTTCACTGCCATCTAAAGCTATTTACGCATATCTTTTAGGAACATATTACTGTAGCATATCTCAAATATCTAAATAAAATAAACAAATTAAATGAAAGTTAGAATTTGAAATGAAATTCTTAGTGAGAAGTATACTACTCTCATATTCACCAAATGAATAGAAAAATGTCCGACGACAATCATCAATACATTTTACATATTGATCACTGAAAAACGAATAAGTTACAAATTCACAAACGTATATATCCTGTCATTTCTCTATATTCATGCTTTAAAATTAACTTATAAACCAATTAAAGAAGAAAGGCAAACAATCTGTTTTGGCATGAAAATCTATAATTTAGTTACCAAGAGAGAAACAAATGAAAAAAAAAATAATGACAATTATAATAAAACAGATGATGTGAACATAAACATACAGAATAAATTTTAACCTGTAAGAATTATGCTTAAAATCACCCCTAAACGTTGAAATACAATACTATTTTGCAAGAATTACTTTGACAAGTTTAATTTACCGACAAATGTGTACTATATATAAATCATTAACATGGTCAAGTTCAATAAGTAAACATGATTGAACAAGTGTGTTTAATATGAATTTGCTTATTAAAACCTTATTTTATATCTTTTATTTCTATGATGTTAACTCAAACCAGTCTACTAAGTGAAATAGTGGAATTATTTGAAGATATCGATCACTGAGATTATTATATATGGATAATTTTTATTTATTATTTATTTATTTTAACACATAGGTATTGGTACAAGGAGGCACAAAATACATATGCGCCACACAAATCTCATTTGATTTGTGTGAGGGCTGTGATACTGCCCGGGTTCCCAAACCGAAGCAGGCGGTTTTCTTAGGGGGCCACATCCCGAGCCTTCGACCTGAACGTCTGACCCACAAGGCAGTGGAGCAAGGTAAGGAGATGCAGTCCCATGGTAGCCTGTGACCAACGATTGGTTCATACGTCATTTGTTCATTCAGGATACTGGAGCCCATGTGCAACATTGGTTTGCGATCCGGTTAAAGCGCTGAACATTCGCTTTTCGTCCTCTCTTTTTCGTAAACAACACCCGTGGTGCGAGAAGGCAGTGAGTAGGACTTCCGTGGTAGAGGCTATATACGCGTGGCCATGTGAGAGCATTTTGAGAGGGAGAGCGAACTCTCCCCACTCTCGGCCGTACCAGGGCATTTGGGGGCTAGATAATTTGAATATTAAAAGTTATACGAATAGATGGATAGACAGAGAAAAACAAACCAGAAATATATCATTTGTTGAAATGTTAAATGGTTAGAGGAAAACCTGTTTAAACTAGGTTTTGTGTTGGTTAGTATTTGTCACAGCGTGGTATATTTCCACAATATCGGGGAAACAAATACTTCTCTTAAGCCTTTAATCTGAGTCACTTAGCTTCAAAGTTTGAGAAGTTATCAATGAGCTATTCAGGCAATAACTGTAGTAGGAGTGGGATGTTTACAACTGAATAATGACCGAGTAGTGACTACTGTCATGCTTATCCAGTGGCTTAGCACTGATCGAATCTTGTCGGTTAAATAGCCATTAGATAAGTGGTACTGCTTTAGAATGTGAACTTGGGTGATGCACGTAAGAATCCCATCGATTTCCTCGAAATTGCAGGCATGCCATGCTGGCTAGCGCCAACTAGCAGAAAACCAAAGTCAAGTGAGCTTTCTTGTCCACTACCTCTGAACAACAAACACTTTAAAATAGTGAATGTGATGTTGGGTCACTTAAACTGGTTAACGGACACATTGCAACTTTGTCGATCGAAGCCGATCAACACTTTAAGGACTAGATAGGCATGATAATGGTTACTTCTCAGTCTTTAATCAAATATATGTACATCATCCGCATAATTTTATCATTAATCACTCGATTTTATGTATTTTTTAATACTTAACTAATGTACACTTACCCAGTAGTATCATAGCCAACACCAAGTGAATTCGAACGAACTGCTGAAATATTAATGTACAAGAATTAAAGCTTGTGTATATACATCGAAATAATAAAAATTAACTATCACATTGAAATAACAGAGTGATATTCTATATTAACATTGTTTTTAACATGCCTTATCTCAAGAATCTGTGGCATAATTCAAGTATTCGTTTGCTAAATGAGAGGTAGGTGTATTATGTATGGTAGTCTGTTATGTTTTAATTTATGACTGTGAACGTAGGAAAAACTTCCACAGACTATAGTTATTCGATTATACAGAGATCTTTGGAGTATAACTCATATTCGATAGAATCACTAAGTTAGTAATGCTGAGATTACACGTAGTGTCAGGTAAAAAGGAAAATCGACTGACGACGCTGTTGAGATTTTCAAGACATGTATTACCCACGTCTAGCCAGCTCCTACTCTGACCTTTAGGTACTAAATTTGCATCTAATGGTTTGTAGTTTTAACTTTGATTACATGACGAAAGACTAAAAGAAATCGATTCAGTAATAGAAACTTGCATATAGATAGTTTTCGAAACTAAAGTTGCCTAGAACATTTATCGCAAAAATTCAATACTGTTTGAAGTGAGAAGTAATAAATTCGAGCCTCAAAGTGAACATCGATTCATTAGGATACAGGTAAATTCAGTTTACAATCTCTCAATAGGTTGAAACTCGCGGCCTTCATTTTATTGTTACTAACAATTTACCTATTCTATAAAAGTAGTATACATATGAAATCAAACAATTTATCTCTTAGCTAAATGATCTAAATTGTTTCAAATACATAAAAATTACGACAATATTAATTTTAATCTCCTAACAAATATAGTTCAATAACAAGTAAAAGTTTTTTATATATTTATTTTAACATATAGGTATTGGTACAAGGAAGCACCAAATACATATGCGCCACATGAGTCTCATTTGATTTGTGTGAAGGCTGTGATACTGCCCGGGTGCCCAGACCGAAGCAGGTGGTTTTCTTAAGGGGCCACACCCCGAGCCTTTGACCTAAAGGTCTAGTCCACAAGGCAGTGGAGCATCGTGAGGAGATGCAGTCCCATGGAAGCCGGTGACCAGGAAATTGGTTCATACGCCATTTGTTCATTCAGGATACTGGAGTTAGCCCATGTGCACCATTGGTTTGGGATCCGGTTATAGCGCTGAACATTCGTTTTTCGTCCTCTTTTTTTCGTAAACAACACCCGTGGTGCGAGAAGGCAGTGAGTAGGACTTTCCTGGTAGAGGCTATATACACGTGGCCATGTTAGAGCATTTTGAGAGGGAGAGCGAACTCTCCCCACTCTCGGCCGTACCAGGGCATTTTGAGGCGTTCAATAACAAGAACAGAATATAGTCCCTTAGATATCAATATAAACATTAAGTAGTGATCAAGAGTGAAAAACATAATAATCAAAATAAGAAAGGATATGATCTACGTGATAATAAGATAAGATCAAATATCACTTACTAGATGATCCATCTATTGTTGGGTTTTGATCATGATTAGTTGATCCAGTTATATTATACTTAGATGAATTCATTGATAATTTACGTGGTGAATTTCTATGAATATGATTATTCAATGTATTTCTTGATTGTTCTTGACTATTATTATTATGATTAATAAATTTGATTTGTTCAGTTAATTCAACATTAGAACGTATTAATTCATTTAGATGTTCATGTAAACGATTCTCTTCTTTTTTCCATTCTTGTTCTTTCACCTCTAAACGTGAAACTGAAATTGAACCAATTTACAACAATAATATATCAACAATAAGAGTTTTAATGAACAAAAAAAAAGAAGAGCAGAGCAAAGGAGATAACGACAGACAAAAAAATGCGAAGGAAATAAATCACAAGTATAATGTTGTATTATACGCTGTCCGATTTTGATACTGATACACATACTTCATATCGGCGAAAACTCGAATCAGCTACTGAATGAGAAGTCTAAGAGTGAGAAGAAAACATTCTGTTGGGTGATCAAATCGAGAAATAACTGTAAACTCATTTATATATAATGTTCCGCAGAAATTTAAACGACAAATCTTGCTCAATCGAGTGCGCTTATTATCTGCATGACGTCTGAATGGTCCATTGTATCATATAAAATGAGTTAAAAACTTTAATACAAGTGAGTGAATAGATAAACATCAGCTGTATTGATCTAATGGAGTAGTGGCTCAGTAGTTAAAGCATTTGAATTTTAGCCGTTAGGTCAGTGATCTCAAACCTAGTCCACCTATTTAGATTTATGCAACTGGATAATGTATCACTGACCCATACAGTAACAGTGTGGCTCGAAGGTGAGTACATGAATATGTACTTAGTGAGCGAGTTACACACAAGCCGAATTGATTATCCGTGAATATAATGTAAATCGTATCTGTATAATCAATAATGTAAATAATTAGATAAATAAGTACAAGTTTATGGCAAAAGGCTTTGAAGTACATTGGATGAAGGCTAACTACTATTAGATTGTTTAAAGCTAATATAAATAAACCACATTTCTAATCTGTAAGTTAATATTCGAAAAACCACCACACAAAAAACGACTACATGAAACAAAACTGAAGATCTAGTAAAACTGACCAGTTAATGGAAGTGACGTAGATAGAATGAAATTTGAACAATCAACTTGAATGATTACGAATCGAATGTTTCAACATATTAAATCACAACTTTACAAGATACAGTATTCACAATGAAACCCATAATATGTTTATTTTTTGCCATAAATAATGAACCCATCAACAATAGGTTCATATGCCACTGATTCCCTCAGGATCGTGGAATTCATGTGTACCAGTGGTCTCCGATAGGTGGATCCTTCATACCCACCAACACAGTTTTAGCTTTTCATACTGTTAATTACGTCAACAACACCACCACCGTCAGAAGTTACTGAGTAGAATTCCCCTTGCAGTGGGTATACACACGTGGTCACATAGGCACTATATATATATATATATATATATATATATATATATATATATATATATATATATATATATATATATATATATATGGTACTGGGTTCGAGTCTCAGAGTGAACATCAACTCTGAGATGCAGGCACATCCAGCTGACGAGTCCCAAATAGGATGAAACGCGCGTCCTGGATTCCACTGCTAGACACGATCCATTTTTGCTCATAAAAGCTTGTGAATTAAGACAATATTGAGTCATACGCACAGTATGCACATATGCCAATAACAGACTGATCAATTGCAGTCTTAAAAACTCAATACCAAGTGAAGTTATATCATATTTCGTTAAACAATATACTTGAGAAGGTGATCAGTAATAGTTACTACACGATTTCAAATAGATTAACAGTTGAAAAACATAAATCAAATGACTTCAATCATATATTTATAATACTAAATGTAAACAATGTGAGTTTACGTGGTCATGAGATGTAAGCTTAACAAAAAAAGACAGTTCTCTATTTCACCCGACAATTATTGAATACTTTAAATTACAGTAGGTAATGATATATTATTAAGTGTTATTTTTGTTGCTTACTTTTCAATAGTAAATTTAAATTAATCTAAACTGATAATCAAGGATAAGTTTATGTACTTGGAGATTTGAAACAGATATTTATACCTAAGAAGCTAATGCAGTAGTGTATAATAGTTAAAGCGCTCAGGTATGGGTTCAAAATCTCTTCCATTCACTTTGATTTCCAGAATTTTGGTAGTATCACTAACTTTCCAGAAAATCACTAGGGTTCAAGGCTGGGGACGTAAATGTTTACTTCTTAAATGATTTAATAACATCACCTAGTTACCTAAATTGAAGTAAACAGATATATGAGATAAAATTCCATGTGTAGTTAAACAAATATTACCTTTGAACAGTAAAGGATATATATTCATCTAATTAGTATGTACAGTCAAGTTTATGAATAATACTTTAGGTAAAAGACACAAATCAATCGATGAGAATGCAAACTTGGGGAGATATGGTAGTACATGCATGTTCAACAGCAAAAACGTATTCAGTGCCCTACAAGATTCCGACTTCCACAAACTAGATCAAGTGACAGACAACAATCTAACTAATCAATCATATTCTACCCTGAAGACGTGAATGATATATAAATCAAGCGTAGATTAATTTAAACGACATTAAGTAATCAACAATAAAGACTCAAATTACTCCTTGTGTATGATGAGATAACTCACTGAAGAATGTATTATATCCATAAATAACCAAACAAATCGTTGATTAAGCTTTCACCATGTCTATCTGGTTTGATGTCTGTAAATTATCCCTATTACATGTAACCTGTCAATTGAAGGACATTATTATCCTGTTATATAAGTATGACTTATGACTTTTATTCATTTCGATAAGACATGAAATACTGGTCGAAACGGATAAAGTTGTCCTTGTTTTTACCATAGCTTTCTGGTCAGTATATGACATGGTGTCGTAGTATGAAAGAAAGCTGCAAAGGGCTAGCTTATGTTGGTCCTTCACGACTCCCTGGTTGGGGTCCGAGAGATGGTGTAACGCAGTGGCTAGAGACGTTATCAGATATGGCTCAGAATAGAAGCCAGTGGCGATCCTGCTGTAACCTTCTTTTACTTTCTTCATAAAAAGGTGGTCGTATTCTTCCTTAACTGAAAGATCTGTTCTGATTGTACCTTTCCGTTTCCCCCACCATTGTTCTCTCTCTCTCTCTCTTCTTTTTTTTTTAATAATTCCCCACGTTCATTATTTTTTTTTTCTTCTCTTTTCTCCTTCTCTTCTAATTATCACTGTTTTGTGTGGCGCATATATATTTGGTGCCCCCCTGTACCAATATTTATGTGTTCAAATAAATAAATAAATAATAAATCGAGTTTACAGTTCTAGTAGAATATCTGTAAGACAAATTAAATCCTACAACTTCACAGATTTGACAGAACTGTCAATTTAATATAACTCATTCACTAAGCAGTACAAGTTTATGGGATTGTCTTTAAGATACTGTTCGTATGTGTGAAGGTCAGTGATGCTATTCAATTCTCCAAACCAGTCCTACTCACTGCCTTCTCATGGCAGGGGTGTTGTTTACAAAAATGAGAGGACGAAAAGCGAATGTTCAGCGCTTTAACCGGATCCCAAACCAATGGTGCACATGGGCTCCAGTATCCTGAAGGAACAAATGGCGTATGAACCAATCGTTGGTCACCGGCTACCATGGGACTGCATCTCCTCACGATGCTCCACTGCCTTGTGGGTCAGACCTTTGGGTCAAAGGCTCGGGGTGTGGCCCCCTAAGAAAACCGCCTGCTTCGGTTTGGGCACCCGGGCAGTTTCACAGCCCTCACACAAATCAATTGAGATTTGTGTGGCGCATATGTATTTGGTGCCTCCCTGTACCTATACTTATGTGTTAAAATAAAATAAATAAATAAACTCCAAACCAGAAATAAACGGAACGAGATTCAAACCTGTAATCTACTGGTTGAAAATGGAATATATTAATTGTGAAGCTATCACTATGCATTATTGATTTCAGAATCTCAAAGTATATGTTGTTTGATATTGTAGAAAGAATCAATGAACACACGATGCTGAACCTCTGTATTACTAACATGGTGTTGCCAGTAGATGTTAACAATCCTTCGGAAACACAGAGTTGTCTAACATCCTCAACTCGGAGAGGCCAGGTTTCACAAGCATAGAGCAAAACTGCCCTCACAGATGCATTGCAGATCCGAACTTTTACAACTAAACTAACATCACGAAGGCGTCAAAAATGATCCAGATTGGCATAAGCCGCGCTGGTTTTCACTATACGTGCATTGATCTCGTCACTCACGCCACCACCACCACTTATGCAGCTACCTAGATACACGAACTTCTCGACTACTTCTATCTCCTCATCATCCAGGGTGAGTACAGGATTAGAATCCTGCCAGTCTTGTAAAAGTACTTTGCACTTCGAAGGTGCAAAGCACATACCGTACCTAGAGACATTGGTTGCCAACTGATTAAGTGCGGATTGCGTGGCTTGGGTACCATCGCACAGTAAGACAATATCATCCGCATACTCATGGTCGAAGTCTTTCTCCAGGCAACAGATCTACACCGCCATTACTTACACCCATCAGAGTTGTTTCCAGAATGTCATCGATGGCAAAGTTGAAGAGGAATGGTAAGGTTGAGCAACCCTGTCTAACTCCACTGCCTGAATCAAACAATGAAGAGAGGTGGTTTTATGCGCTTACTCTACCTGAGGTGTTTTTATGTAGGACTTCCAAGGTGTTAATAAACTTCTCAGGCACACCTTTCTTCAATAGACAATCCCATAGAACAGACCTGTCCAATGAGTCGAAGGCGGTCCTAATCTCAAGAAACACTACGATTGTTGGCTTGCAATACGGTATAATAACATTTGACAAAGGGTGAATTCATTATCAATACATCCTCGACCAGAACGAAAACCAGCCCACCCCTCGCGAGCCAATCTTTTTCGGGTTTTGAACAATCTGCCAAGTGTGATGGAAGCCAGTAGTTTGGATGCAATCGGAATTAGACTTATCTTTCAGTAGTTGTCGTGAAGATAGAGACAATTGTCGACTCGTTCCACGATGTTGGAACACTCTCTAACTCCCAAACCTTTGTAAACAACTCAATCAATTTGTTACCCAGAAAGTCACCACCATCTTTAAGAAGAGTTGGAGTTCTTTGTGAACTTCCGCCTCGTCATATGGATCAGTCATCACCAGACATGGATGATAGGACAGTCTGATCGATGTTGTCGGGGCAGCAGACCAGTAGAACGGCTCCTCGAAAAACTCTGCCCATCATCTAACACGTCAGTAGATGTCATCATTTAGCATACCGTCAGCTTCATGTATTGGTTTACTCACAACAGACTTCATGTTACCAGTGACTCGGGTGAGTTGAAAGAGCTTCCGGCAATTACCGAAGGCAGCTGCTGTTTCTATCTCATTAGCACGCTCCAATCACCAGGCTTCTCGGTCCTTACAAATGCTTTGCACAATTTCATAACGTAAAAATCTTCGTCACGGTCTTCAAAGAGTTGTAAGGAGCCTGAAGAAACCTAGTGCTTATAAGCGGGACATTTCGCGAAGCGACAAGCGATTTAACTCGCCATTTTCATGGCGTCGTGTAATTGCAACAAATGCCCATCTATACTTTTCGGTGGTCTGATAGCTAGCCTTGAACCTAGCTTGGTTTGACACTTAGTTGCAACATAAACTGCAACCAATTTTCTGACATCAATCCTTTTAGGATGATAAATTTGTTAGCCACTGAAACGTAAGATCAGCGCAAACAAGGGCATGACCACAGTCCCGAAAGGTACTCCAAAAGGAACAGCAATCTGGCACACAACCACGTCAATGGTAGCTGAGCATGATGTGACCAACCTGAGCCCAGGTTTAAAATGCTGAGGAAGAACGTCAGGTAGCACATTGGTGATGACTGTGCCGAAAGTTAGTGCTAGCCAGAAACAGGTTGTGGTCCGACCACAGTTATAGCAGACGGTCACCGTTATCTGACCTGAGACCAACAAGTACCTATCGGCCACCCAAATGACTCTCTTTTGTGCTTAGACGCCTGACCTGAGCATTCAAGTCTCCGGCTAGTACTACAATATCTGCCGAACGCACTTTCTGCAGAAGAACTGCTAACTAGTGGTAAAACTTGTTCTCGATCGCATCTGGGCTGTAATCTGTCAGAGCATAGATAGAGATGACGAAATACATCGTTTCTCATACCGACTTCCTCGCACTTTGGTAGGGATTTCTAATATAACAGCACATAACCTACTGTTAGAGAGGATTCAACCGATCAGTGCTGCCATAGCTCTAGCGCTTTGTGCGACATCAAAGCCAGCAAAACCGAACAAAGATGCTGCAGAGTCTCTGGATAAACGCACGTGAAACAAGCTTTTCGAAGCGATGTATGGACAGAGAATTCGTAGTACGTCACTAGAGTTTTGAATACTGATCTCGGATAAACAACAGATATCGATGTCGAGACTTTCTAGGTTCATAGCCAACCCTATCTGTTGTTTGATCTGCATTAGTGTGCGAACGTTGAAGGAAGCCAGTTTAAATGGCGTACATGGCTTCAAAAGGACTGTTTCAGTATTCATAGTCGGTGGTAGCATTCGACTTTCTATCAGTCAGTGACTTGAGATCTTTAGATAGGACAGGGTTTCGACCATTGGCAAGCTGCTGTGTAGATTGAAAAATAAAATAATACGCAAAATGAGAATAAAGGGAAGTAGATAAGTGACGTAGTATAAAAGAAATAAAAACCAATGCTATTATATGATTGTGAATATGATTTTTCTGAATGAGCGTTGAAGCAGCAACAACAACAAAATAGGAATTCTTTCGTGAGTGCTCAGATGATAATAGTAAAATGCATACTAACCCGCTGTTTCCATCATATATTTATTGATTTTACTAACCTATTTATCAATTATAAATTTGTGAAGTAACGTTTGAGTCACACTATAAGTGTAAGGGTTAGTTGTCCAAGCCGAAGTAGCTGGACTAAGGGGTTCGAGTCCGAAAATTAGTGACTAAACGCCCAAAGGACTAACAAGTAATATCCTAAAGTAAACCTGAATGGAATATTATAGTTTAAGATTACAGATAAGAAAATAAAGGTAACGCGGTTTGACTCATTTGCACTAATTCACCCCTTTTATTGATGGTACTACGTTCATTTAATTATTATTTAGGTACTAATCAGCTTAGTTTATACAGTTAGATATTTAGTCGACAATCTTAACCGTAAAATACAACTACTTGATTACAATTAAATGGTACCAATTTGCATCAGTCAGTAACAGTACTACGACATAAAATGTCACTGAAGAGGTCGAACATATCTACAGAGAGATTTTAATGCTTAAAGCTCAATGTGATTATTTATGATTATTAAAGATATGTACATAAAATTTAAAAGAATATAGGTATAAAAAAGACGAAAAAACAAACCTTGATCTTTAGCCAACTGAAGTCTCAATTCTGTTTGCCGACAAGATGTGGATAATGACTCATTTTTTGCCTCATTCACCTTTCTCTCTTCATCAAAAGCATCCTCTGCATTTAGTAAACGCTAAAGTTTTAAATTTGCATCGAAAGAAAGTTTAATAAGTTTGTTAAAATTCAGCAGAATCAAGTGAACATTTTATCACAAAAATATGATATTTGAAATATGATACACTCTTTTAAGCCTCCATGAACGGTAATCATGCTACAGGTTACATCTATAAAGAAGTGTACACGCAGTTCAGTGGTAAAAATAATAAGGATGTGTGATGTGACAGTATACGGTTGACTTACCAACGCCAGGTTGGCATCACCAGCTTTGTGGTCATCAAATAGCACGGAAATCATTTACTAACAAAATGTATACACTATGTCAGTATACAATGCTCCGAAATTCCCTGGTACGGCCGATGTTAGAAAGAGTCTGCTCTCCATCTCCAAATGCTCTCACACGGCCACACGTATACAGCCACTGCCAGTGAAGTCCTACTCACTACCTCGCGGCACTACTGTTGTTTAAGAAATTGAGAGGATGGAAAGCGAATGTCCAGCGCGGAAACTGGGTTGTTGGATGTGAAGGATCCATCTAGGGGAGCTGGAAAATCCTGAGTCTAAACCAATGGTGCACATGGGGTCCAGGATCCTGAGGGAACAAATGGTGTCACCAGCTACCATGAGAATGCATCTCCTGACGTCGCTCCATTGTCTTATGAACCAGACCTTTAGGTCGTAGGATCCCGGTGTGGCCGCCTACGAAAACCACCTGCTTCGGTTTGGACACCCGGGCAGTATCACAGTCCACACACAAATCAAGTGACTTGTGTAGTGCATATGTATTCGGTACTAATATTGTACTAATATTTACGTGTTCAAATAAATAAATAAATGCAATATTTTATAATATGGATGCAGACAAAACAGTTGAGAGTAAACGAAATAAACCACATATATATGATGATGATTTTTTTCAGTTTCGTGTACAGTGGGAACACGCGAACACAAGAAGATCGAGAACAACGTCGAAGTTTAGCATGGAACTACGGATGACAAAGAACCCAGTTTTGAACATGTGTTAAGTAGGGTGGATGTGTAACAGGTTACGTATATCCGAGATGATGGTTGAGAAGTTTCAGTTTACACAAATCAAAAGCTGTGACATTATGCTGTAAAAGACCAAAGAGATCACCTTTTATGGTAGTAATATTTATTGTGTAACTTGGCAATTATTAAAGTCGGAGATATCAATTGGACAAATTCTTTTCTTTAAAATTCACTCACCAATTCGGACTGTTTACGAGCAGCCTTCTCAGCAGTAAGTTGGTCATAAATATGCTCATTCTCTTCACGTAATTGTCTGACTTCAGCGTGGTATGCAGATTGATCTTTATATAGTTCATCCAAATTTTCTAGTAGACTAATTATTAATGGCATTAAACGTTCAACAACGGGTAATCCATAAGCCTCAATCATAGTTTCAAACTCTTTGTATATACCAGAAGCTATACACTGAACGCGTTCAGACATAACCACTGAAACATGTGAGCTACGATCTAATTCGTTGAAATTCGAGGACAAATAAACATCGTCAATATCATTAAAAGGAGACTTCAAGTTGAGTAATTTCTTTTCTAATTCAGTACCACCATTCGCAATATTTTCATGAACTATTGTACTTTCAGGAGAATGGGACATTCTAACTGGAAATATTCAAAAACAGTAATAATAAAGACTCGGAACAGTTGTGATCTTCCAATTTAATATTGTAACGAGGAAATTTGAAGTAGAATTGCAAATGGCAAGAAAAAGATATACCGTGATAATAAGAGCAGGTGGTTATCAACAGTGGTTCGAAGCTGAGTACATTAACCTGAATTGGATGAAACAGATTACACAAAAGACAATGGAATTAGCGCGAATATATGTCGGTTTAAATTCTCATACTTTACAATGGGTACAGTAATGGAGTGAAAATGATGTTAGTCGTAAACTAAACACGAAAAAGATAATACAATAAACTCGTGTAAATACTATGCATTACTGCATCATTTAACACTGAATATCCTTAATTTACAGTTATCGTTCTAAATAAACAGCTAGAATATATAGTAAACTGTAGTTATCTTCCCTTTACTTATGTTAACTATACATGAAAATAAGTATATGTGAACGATCAAGGACTGTTCGGTGATATGGTAACAGTCGGTTTTAATCCACCCCAAGTTAATGTATTATCGAAACTAGTCTGCCATAAGTTATTACATAAAATGAAATCCAACGGCTATTTGGTCTTTATTAGCTAATCTGCAAACAAAAATTGTAGTCTTCACCTTGCAGATAAAACTGTGTATTTAAGACATTTAAAAACAACAGTATGTGGAACAGGGCCAATGAATAACGGAGGTAAGACATGACGTGCCAGCAACAACGCATATATTTCGAAAATCGAATGACGTGGTTATGTTACAAAAGAGTAGGCTTGACTAAAAAAGTTTCATACATTATTTGCAAGCCCAGTTTACCTAGGCCTTGTTTTTCTTGAAGAACATATGTAAATATTTACCAATTGTTGCCCTGTAATAAAAAAAGATTCCGGTTAATAACATTGCACAATGATTTCGAATATTGTTGCACAACCCCTCTGTCCGTGAGGCACTGTCTCTGATTGTGGATATGGACATGCTGTCTTCCTTTGATTGTACTTCGTAATAACTAGTGGCAGATGAGGGTTTACAAACTGGGTATCGAAATGCACCAACGTTCGGTCTGGTTCCAACTAGTTATAGTGTACGATTATAACGTAGTCTTTAGGTCGCTGACAGTTGTGTAAGACAAAGGTAATGAGAGGTCGAATAAACACAATTTTTTAAGGCCCTTTCTAAGGATGGCGGAGCTTGTGCTCCTAGTGGAGACAGAGAGATGAAACCAAAAACGATCTCTAGTTCATACACCGATCCGTCAACTCCTTGGTCGCATAAGTCTTCCTGGTGTCTGCTAGAATTCTGTATACTGATTTTGACCACGCGTTACGCGTCGACGAGACAGCTTCGAAGATTATGGATGTACGGAACATCTTCCTGAGCCACATATAGTAACGAGGGCCTTTGTACCCCAATGGGTAGACGTAAGTCATGCAAAAAAGTAGAGTGACAGGTGAGAAGCCTGTGGAACCATGAAATGGTGCGCGATAAGCTAAGAAACATTGTGGTATCGCATTATCCCGACATTCAGTGGACTTACTGATGAACGATATTAGGAGGGCCTTAATGGTCCTGTTTGTCCTTTCCACCAGGCGATTATTTTCTAGGAGGTACGTAGTGGAGTGTGTTTTTTCAGATTTCCAATATGTGGTACTTGAGTGATGAGATAACTTACATAGGGCACGGAAAAGCAGTCAACTCTCAAACTATACCGCGCTTTCCTCTACACGACCTTGAACGTCACAGATGGTAGCATTCATTCCGAATTTGAAGTGCTTAATGTCGGTTACTATCATGATTCTCATATGTGAAAGCCACTAAAGTCGTTGCTAACATCATAAACTATGTTCTTTTTCATTTTTAGCATTGTTTGTTTTTAGTGTTGTGCAACACTTTGTAAAACATCGGTCGAACGATTTTGTTGGAGAATCTATTGCAGCCAGGTATTTAAAAAACATAACTGAAAATAATCATAAACTAATCTATAGACTGATAATCCGTGTGATAAATAATTATGTTTATTACTAAAGAGATGACTGAAAATCAGTGGGTTTGGAAATGTTGTCGTCTTTCATTAGTACTAACAGTATCTTCTGTACTGCAGTTAATAAACCCTCTCTGAAATGATAACTTTTTATCTTGTTTTCTGTCAATGTGTCCCCATTTGTCGTGGTTCATGTTCTAGAAACACATCAGTTGACTTGAATTATGCGGCTCATGAGTTAGAATTTCAAAAAGCATTTACTAAATTCTGGCACGCAGGAGAAACATATTTGTAGGTGTTTCAGACTGCTCACATCATTATATATGTATAAGAAGATGGTTTTTAAGTGATACTGGATTCAAGTATACATTGGTTGTATGTTTGGCCAGAAAAGTAAACCACAAGATTTTAGTTGTGAGGACTACAAATCTAAAGTAGCATTTCAGGTCCAAGTTTCTGAATTAACAGTCAATATTCCACGTAGTTCTGCTACAGAGTGAGTGCGTAATATAGTCATGTAAGGTACTGTGTAATCATCCTCGTGAGCGTTTGTAGTGACCTACTTTTGTCAACAGAACGCGATTGGTTCGATGAAAACAATTATTATTATAACCAATTGTACCAGTGATTGTTTTATTGTGCTCGTTTGTTTAACTGTGCTAATGACAGCCATTACACTTACTCTCCCGTTGACTTTTAATTGTACGAATCCGGTTACGCTCAGTAACCACGCTTGTACTCCTTTGGCACGATCTCGGTATTCTTTCGATACCACAAGATCGCCAACAAATGCATCTCGACTACAGCCATCATCTGCCTTCTGATTTTCGGCCTACCGGAATCTTATTGGTCTATTGGCACGTAGTCTTTTAGCGGTGTTCATAGTCAAGCTCAACCCGACACCACGCTACATTTGGTGAGCCAAATATTGGAACACGCCTCAATTTCGGTCAAACCTTCTACATCTGGTGAACCTAAATCTACGAACACTTGGCAATCGCAACCAAATCTTCCATAGAAGGCAATTCGGTTGTTGTTTTATCTATCCACGTCTGTCGTATATTTTCATTATTATTTTTCATATATAATATACTCGACATGACGGATAACGATAAGAATAGTATTAATATAATAGACTCCGATGTACGCATACCGAATCCTCTGCACTTTTTATTCGCGTGACGATAAATTCCACGCTTTATTCGAGAAATTCCCTAGATTAACTAAACCTTTCGAGAAGATTTCATAATTGACCAATCGTGTGGTACACCACATAGTCACCCGCGGACCACCAGTCACGGCAAGACCACGCCGACTGGCACCGAACAAATTAGCTTTCGCTAAACGTGAGTTTGACAATTTTCTATCTGCTGGTATTATTCGTCCTTCTCACAGTCCTTGGGCCTCTCCTTTACACATGGTGCTCAAAAAGGATGGGGTTAGTTGGAGACCACGCTATTATTCCAACGTCTTTCGGATAATGCAATAGTAGTCAACCCAGAGAAATGTGAATTGGGTAAATCGGAAATAATATTTCTGGGTCACATCATCAGACAAGAGGGTATTCTGCCTTGCGAGGACAAAGTTCGAGCAATCAAGGAGTAAAACGTGCCGTCCTCAATCAAGGAACTGAAGGCTTTTCTCGGTTTGATCAACTTCAACCGACGTCTCATCCCTCACGCGGCAGAACGGTTACGACCATTAACCGATTTGCTATGTGATAATCCACGCAAATCAGAATTGAACTATACCGCACGTACTGCATTTTCAGAGATCAAAACGGCTCTCGCTGAAGTTACACTTCTCGCCCATCCTGACCCATCAGCCACGCTTAGTATAGCGGTTGATGCATCAGATTTCGCTATAGGAGCCGTTATGCAACAGAATATCTCCGGTAGTTGGCAACCCCTTGAATTTTTCTCACGACGCCTTACTCCCACGGAGATGAGATATAGCGCTTTTGGTCGCGAGCTGCTTGCAGCCTACTGCGCCATCAAACATTTCCGGCACGCAGTAGAAGGACGCCAATTCATTTTATTCACCGACCATAAGCCCTTAACGTATGCCCTGCATACCAAGTCTGACCGCTACTCACCACGAGAATGCAGACATTTGGACTATACCTCACAGTTCACGACAGACCTTCGTCACATTAAAGGCGAGTCGAACTATGTTGCCGATGCTCTATCACGTATCCAGACGAATGCAGTTACTTTACCGGTGCTCGATCTTCCTGCTATGACCGCCGCACAAGCAAACGATCCTGTCTGTACAGAAGCACCACAATCATCGTCCCTTCAGTGTCAGGAAGTACCCCTGGCTACTAGCTCAGGTACTATCCGATGTGATATTTCTACCGGTCTTCCTCGACCCATCTTACCCTCTACCTATCGCCATCTCGTCTTTGATGCCCTTCATGGATTGTCTCATCCAGGTATCGCAGCCACATTACGTCTCATCTCTGCACGATACGTCTGACCGTCCATGAATAAAGATGTTCGTATGTGGGTAGAGCAATACTTACAGTGTCAACGATCAAAAGTGCACAGGCACGTAGCTGCCCCCATTAACACGTTCGCTACGCCTGATGCTCGCTTTGATCACGTTCATATAGACATTGTAGGACCATTGCCACCATCGCATGGGTATGATCACATACTCACGTGCATTGACCGTTTTACAAGATGGCCCGAAGCTATTCCCATCACGTCTATCACGGCGGAGACAGTTGCTCACCGCTTCGTAGAACGATGGATAGCAGTGTACGGTTGTCCCTCGACTATCACGACTGACCGAGGACAACAATTTGAGTCCGCATTATTCTCCTCACTGACCCGGCTGCTTGGTACGGGACGCATACGCACCACCGCCTACCATCCAGCATCGAATGGTTTAGTCGAAAGGTTTCACCGCCAAATTAAAAGTGCTCTCCGAGCACACGAAAACGACAATTGGTACGAAACCTTACCGCTCGTTCTCTTAGGTATCAGAACGAGTTTGAGTGCAGATATCCAATGTTCCGCCGCTGAACTTGTATACGGCACGACATTGCGTCAGCCTGGGGAATTCTTCACATCACGGAGCAGTAATGATTTCGGTAAATGAGATTACGTCCATCGACTGTCTGCATTTATGTGAACGCTGTCTCCGGTGTCAACTCGAATACAACATCGACAGGTCGCTCTCCCTCGAGAGTTATCTACCTGTTCACATATTTTCATACGAGTAGATTCGGTACGCAAACCTCTACAACAGCCTTAGGAAGGCCCTTTTCAAGCGATCTCTCGTCACGAAAAGACCTTCAAGGTTGATCGACACGGCCGCGTCGAGATCGTCAGCATTGATCGTCTCAAACCAGCACACGTCGATGACAGTGCCCTACCCGATAACTTGAGACTCAATGCTAGACCTATCAAACCTTCTAGCGGGATCTCTACGTCTACCTCGGATCCCACGCTAGATACGCCTGCAGCGTTTTCTGGTTCACATCCCTACGAACGCAATCAACAGATCCTGGATACAGACCACTCTGGTGTGGTATGCTAATTCGACCGACAAATACAGCACACTTCTCCTGGTACCGTTCTTCGCAAGACTTTCGTTGGCAACTCGAGGATCAACGATCACTTCCTGTTCCGCCAATTTCATCCGTCCTACAACCGCACTTCTGCCGATCAGTCCAACGAATCAAACCGCTAACTATCGAAAGTGTAAACCCTTTCTAGCGGGGGGCTCCTGTAGTGACCTACTTTTGTCAACAGAACGCGATTGGTTCGATGAAAACAATTATTATTATAACCAATTGTACCAGTGATTGTTTTATTGTGCTCGTTTGTTTAACTGTGCTAATGACAGCCATTACACTTACTCTCCCGTTGACTTTTAATTGTACGAATCCGGTTACGCTCAGTAACCACGCTTGTACTCCTTTGGCACGATCTCGGTATTCTTTCGATACCACGAGATCGCCAACAAATGCATCTCGACTACAGCCATCATCTGCCTTCTGATTTTCGGCCTACCGGAATCTTATTGGTCTATTGGCACGTAGTCTTTTAGCGGTGTTCATAGTCAAGCTCAACTTGACACCACGCTACAAGTTCGTGGATGATTTGTGATCCATGAAGGAGAAGATCGGCTTCAGAGAATGAAGAAAATTGGAGGCCAGTACTGGTACAATCGTCACCCTTAGACTGAGTGTCCGTATGCGTTGGAAAAAAGACTGGCTATAAAGTCTCCATTATTGATTTGATCACACTGAATGCTCAATTATTTTCAGGTAAGCATGCACCCTCATGCTTTTAAGCTGTGAATAAAGGTACATGGCATCATTCCTCTAGGATGGTTTTCCACTTGTCTGATGCAGACAGTAGTCTGATTATACAAGAGTTATCCTTCCTGAAACTGTGCTGTTAGGGTGAAGAGAAGTTATTGAATAATATGTAGTCACGTAGGCCACCTTATGTCAGGGACTTCATAATTTTTGATGGCACTGGAAGAATTGCTACAGGCCGGTAGACCGAAGGTTCATTACGTCTAGCTCTTTTGAAAACTAGTGGAATGTGAGCCAAATTCCAAATATCTGGTAACGTGACTCGTCTTAGAGAACTTGAGAACATCATACTAAGCGACTAGCAAAGATTGAAGTCGCTTCCTTTGATGGAATGAACTACAACTGGACTAGAAAAAATGAACTTGCAGAGATGCTACAGTTTCTGATACACCATATCGGCCCTCATGTTCACCTCTGAGAGTACTATCGAGCTGCATGTGTGGCTCCCGTTGACTCAGTTTGCATGTTATTTTTAAAGGACTGAAGTTTGACGGTGTCAACATCGTTGTTGGTTGGACCATTAGGACCTAAAAATTGGGAAACTCTGGGTTTGGCTTGTCGAAGACCAGCTGCATGATGAACTAAGCTTTCGGATTGAAGGAATATTTATCGACAAGATTTTTTGGAATTCAAAACCATCTAATATAAAAGCTCTAGTGCAATGACTTCTTATTTGTTTGAACTGCCTATATGTGCTGTTGTCACTAGTTTGTTCATGTCCTGCCCAGAATGGTCTTGTAAGCTCAAGAATTTGAAAAGTGGGATTTTCTATGACTGTACGCAACCTGTTCTTTTTGGAAACACTTTACGGGACAGACTGTCTTGTAGCACATAAGATTGTAAGCAGTAACTGACTGTTTCTCCAACGAGTTGCTGACTTAATATCTTCGAATAATCCCAGATCACCAATGAGTTTAAAAAGCCGTGTTTCAGTAGAGTTGTCATCTTGAAGGTAAGTATGATCAGCGAAGTTGACTTTAGAAAGATCAAAGTCGCCTACAATCAGGATATGAGTGTATCCAAGACGAATAAAGAGGGATAATCCCTTCACCACATGATTTTCGTGCTAGGTATCAGCAGCGATCTTCCTGTAGCTGATTCAACCTATACAATTCAGTGTGTTAGACAATCTCACTAAGCACCTTACAAATTTATGAAGACCGATAAACTCTTGAGTGTGTACATGATGTTCAACCACGCAAAATCGTAAGTACAAAGCTTCCCCGAACCCCAATCCTGTTTTTGTGTAGTTGCAGAAAAAAAGGCATACCGGGTACGCGCAGCTCCTGGCCTATAATTCCAGAAGGTGTCTGTGTTTCAGATTTTTTCCAGACAATAGATCAAATTCTGGAAGCCGTAACGCTTTTCCATATGATTAAGATATTTTTCCAAGAGTTCATTTGTAGAGTGTATTATACTGTAGTGTGGTGTCGAGTTGAGCTTGACTATGAACACCGCTACAAGACTACGTGCCAATAGACCAAAAAGATCCTCGTAGACCAATATCAGAAGGCACATAATAGTAGTAGTTGAAATATATTTGCTGGCAATCTCGTGGTATCGAAAGAATACCGAGATCGTGCCAAAGGAGTACAAATGCGATCAGCAAGGAAAGATACGTGCGTAGTCACAAACCGCGTAGAAGTAATGGAGTAAAATGAAAGACCAATATGGCTGTCAGTAGCACAGTTAAACAAACGAGCACGGTAAAACAATCACTGGTACTATTGGTTATAATAATAATTGTTTTCATCAAACCAATCGCGTTCTGTTGACAAAAGTAGTTCACAACAGTACAAAGAGAATTCAAAGGCATATATATTAAATGCTCCATTAGTTTCGTTTAGTGAATATGGACCGTTCGTCCCAACATTATGAAGAGAGTTATTTAGTCGTCCAACTAATATTTCCCAAGATTTGGTGCAGTATGTTCTTTATTTAGCAGTACCTTCGTTCCTAATCATGTGTGCCTATATGATATTGCGCTAATATATCATCACATAGTTTTGATAATCTTCGTTTTCTTATTACACTATCGAAATTTATCAAAGGGAGTGATTTACTTCAAACTACAATATCATTTTTCATGTGATTTCAACGTATATGTTTCCCAATTACGTAATTGAGGAGAGCTCAATCGATTCACATATGACTGATACTATTCAGACTAATAAGTTATAAGTTCGAGTGTCATTTTAAACGTTGATCGAACTATGTGAATATTTCGTTGTTTATTAGCTCACTAGTGATCTTTTAACATATAAAACAAACTAACCGATCTATACATTTAAATTACTTTTAATTATTAAGTCAGCATATCAAAACACCTTTTACATTATCCTAAAATATGTACGTAATATATATATATATATATATATATATATATATATGGGGTAAGAGGAGGCAAGGATAATAATAATGTGAACATAATTGGAAACCTAATCACTCTGAATATTAAGTCAATATTACGAGGGTAGGTTAAAGGTAAGAATAAACTGTTTTTGAATGCACAAAGAGGGTTTGAATTTTCGTATGGCTAAGGCTTCAATAAACTTTAGTATACGCCCTTTTACACTTTTATACAACACCACAAAAGTCAAGTTAAGATCAATCTTATGGCCTGTTTCAATTATATGTTTAGTAATAGAGGATGATGGATGTTTATCCTCTGCTCTTATTGGATCACTTGATTGTATTTGTTTCTGAAACCATTTGGGTACATGTTCACTCACCCTAATGTGGAGATCACGATTACTCCTCTCTATGTATGTGTGACCACACACATATTTAAATTGGTAAACACAGTGGGATGTGACACAATCGTTTTCTTGTCTTTTAGGTTTTGGATGAAGCATGAGCCTTGTTCTTTCTTTAATAATGACCTTTACTGTGCAATACGTTTTATTGATGACTGATTTAAGTCTTTTTTTCAATAACAGGCTATTTGAAATACCTCTGAATGGTAAGGTGATGTAGACAGGCAGGTCTCACTGTACCATGGACTTTCCATCTATTTATGAATTTCAGAGGATAGCCATTTTCTATTAATGTCTTATTTAGCAACTTAACATCATCATCAATGGCATCATTTGTACAAATACGATCAAGCCTGTTAGAAAGACACCTTATCAAACCACGTTTGTATTGCACAGGGCAATAATTATAATAACTAAGGTATTGACCTGTCCACGTTGATTTTCTAAAAATGGATCGCTTGACTGAGCCATATTCTCGTCTACTCAGAAGTATATCTAGGAAGGGGGGCTGATCGTTCTTCTTCTCTTCGCATGAGAGACTGGTATGGATTTGAAGAATGTTGAATTTACAGAGAGACCTGTCAAAGACAAGGAAGGCGGGCCAATCACCGAAATTCAACAACAGCGCAACAGATGGGCAGAGTACTTCGAGGAAGTCCTGAATAGGCCGGCTCCAATGAATCCACCGGACATCGAAGCAGCACACACAGATCTTCCTATAGATGTCAATCCACCAACGACAGAAGAAATCAGAATGGCCGTCAGACAAATCAAGAGCGGGAGAGCAGCAGGACCTGACAATATACCAGCTGAAGCGTTGAAGTCAGACATCGAAGTAACTACAAGCATGCTTCATCTTCTATTCAAGAAGATTTGGGAGGAGGAACAAGTGCCGATGGATTGGAAAGAAGGACACCTCATCAAGATTCCGAAGAAAGGAGATCTGAGCAAGTGTGAAAATTACAGAGGCATTACACTACTGTCAGTACCAGGAAAAGTCTTCAACAGAATTTTACTGAACAGGATGAAAGACGCAGTAGACGATAAACTTCGAGATCAACAAGCTGGATTCCGTAAGGACCGGTCATGCACAGACCAGATTGCGACACTACGGATCATCGTCGAACAATCAATTGAGTGGAACTCGTCACTCTACATCAACTTCATTGATTATGAGAAGGCATTTGACAGTGTAGATAGGAGGACGTTATGGAAACTTCTTCGACACCACGGAGTTCCTAAGAAGATTGTAAATATAATCCGGAACTCATACGACGGACTACAGTGCAACGTAGTGCATGGAGGAAATCTGACAAATGCATTCCAAGTAAAGACCGGAGTACGACAAGACTGTCTACTCTCTTCCTTCCTCTTTCTCCTGGTGGTCGACCGGATTACGAAGATCTCGACATCTGAGGGAAAACACGGCATACATTGGACAGCTCAGAACCAATTAGACGATTTGTACTTCGCAGATGACCTAGCCCTCCTATCGCATACACACGAACAAATTCAGATAAAAACAGCCAGCATAGCAGCACTCTCTGCATCAGTAGGTCTCAACATACACAAAGGGAAAACCAAGGTCCTCAAACACAACACGGAGAACAGCAATCCAATCACTCTTGATGGCAAAACTCTGGAAGACGTGGAATCCTTCACATATCTGGGAAGCATCGTCGATAAACAAGGAGGTTCAGATGCGGACGTCAAGGCAAGGATTGGTAAAGCTAGAGCGGCATTCCTTCAACTGAAGAACATATGGAACTCAAAACAAATTTCAACCAATATCAAAGTCACAATCTTCAATACGAACGTCAAGGCAGTTCTACTGTACGGAGCTGAAACTTCAAGAACTACAACAACCACCATCAAGAAGGTACAGGTATTTATTAATAGCTGTCTACGCATGATACTCAACATCCATTGGCCGGATACCATCAGCAACAGCCTTTTGTGGGAGAGAACCAACCAGCTCCCAGCTGAAGAGGAAATTAGGAAAAGACGATGGAAATGGATAGGACATACATTGAGGAAATCATCAAACTGCATTACGAGACAAGCGCTAACTTGGAATCTTGAAGGGAAGCGGAAAAGAGGAAGGCCAAAGAACACATTACGTCGGGAAATAGAAGCAGATATGAAAAAGATGAATAAGAACTGGAAAGAGCTTGAAAGGATTGCCTAGGACAGGGTTGGATGGAGAATGCTGGTGAGCGGCCTATGCTCCTTCATGAGGATTAACAAGCGCAAGTAAGTAATTGAGTAATATGTCCTCTTTTCTTTCAGAAACAACTAAGATATCGTCCACATATCTCATATAAATTACATAATACAATTCACTAATGTAAATAACTCATCATCATTTATATACTTTTTTTATAAACAGATTTATGTTACTTAATAAAATTAAGTAGTAGTATATCTCAATAAGTTAAATTTATGCCATGATTTCATTCGAGCACCCCACCCTCTTCCTCCACCTCATAATCGATCAATAATATCAATATTTTATTTTTACAACAAGGAAGGTAAACTAATAAAACAAATTACATTTTTTTTGTACATTTATGATCTAAATAAAATAAAAGAATTTTTGATGTTTTCAATGAATAATTAAATGGATACTCTATGCTCAATGGGCTATTGATTTTTAAACTAAGAGATATGTATGTATACAATAGTTACTAATTCATTATCTTATATACTTCTTGGACATGATAATACAGGTATACAATAATTATCTACATAATCATTGAATTGATTAATAGTTGTTAAGGGATTATGATGTAACCAATGATTTAATGTTTGATCCGTTATAGATATGGAATTATTATTACTATTATTGTTGTTAGGCAATTGATTAGGTAATATATTATCATTATCCGTATTATTATTATTAGTAGTAGTATTAGTAGTAGTAGTATTGTTATGATTATAATTTAAATATTGTTTATTAATAAATGAATGATGTAAATGAATTGGTAATTGTGATGGATTCATTATTGAATTTTTAATTTGATCATCATTCAATAGATTCATTTCATTTGAATTTATTGATTTTATTGAATTTATTGATTTTAAATGATTAGAAAGAAATGTAGATGATTTTTTTAATGGAATTGATAATTTAATTGATTGATTATCAATAGTATGATGATGATAATGATGAAATTGATTTAATTGATATTGATTATTGAAATTAAAATGAAAAATATTATTTTTATGTATATTTTCATTTTGTTCATTATCATCACTTAAACTTTCTTCATATGAACTATCATTATGATCATCATTTGGAGACCATACTGTTATATGATTATTATTATTATTATTATTATTATTATTATTATTATTAGGATTTGTATTCATAATATTATTCTGTGTTGAATAGGATGTGATCATAGTAGGCATTAATTGATTATTATTATTATTATTATTATTGTACATGGAATAATTTATCCAAGGATTGATTTGTTTATTTAAATCAATAATATTTACATTATTTCCAATAGTATTAAAGTTTAATCTTGAAGATGTTGGTGGTGGTGGTGTTGGTGGTGGTGTTGTTGTTGTTGTGGTGGTGGTGGTGGTGGTGGTGGTGGTGGTGGTTATTAATTTACCTGGATTTGAAGTATATAAACAAGAAGAAGAAGCGGGACAAGAAGCAGGACAAGAAGAAGAACAAGAATATCTAATATTGTTCATTATTGATTGTGTTGTAAGATTTAAAATATTTTTCTCATATTGATTTAATGATTGAATATCTTGTATTATAGGTGATTTATCATAAGTATTAGACATTGAATAAATAGGTGGATAATTTAAATTAGATTGTTGTTTATTCATGACATTTATCATTTCATTGATATTATTCTCATTATTAGTAATAGTATTATTAATATTGTTTAAATAAGATGAAGTGAATTCATGAAAATGGAGATAATTATTAACATTTTCTTGTATATAAGGATTCATTGAAGATTGTTGATGATAACAGTATTCACTAGATGAAATATTAAATGGATATTTATTATTGTTTGTTTGTTTGTTCATATCTAATTCATCAATAATCATTAATTGATTCATTTTTGAATGATCAGTGATTATTTTATTATTTTGTTCATTATAAGAATTCAATTGAGATATACATTGGGTAGGATGAGGATGAGGTTGATAATGATGATGATGATGGATGTATTGATTTTGATTGTGATCATTGTTAATTATGGGATATGAATCACATAAATAATCTTTTTCAGATTGTAAATCTATTCTATTGAATAATTCTCTACAATGTTTGATCAAAAAAATTGACATAAAGATTTAAACTACTGAAATGTTATTTTAGTAGTTTTAAAATTAAATAGAAAATATTTCAATTCCATATTATGTATATAATTCTTATCATCATTATTAATACTAGAAATAATAATAACACAAGCTGGTATCAGTGAATAACCAATAATGGCATAAAATCACATCATACTTAACTTGATCTTTTCACGGATTTTAGGACAGTTTATCGTTGTAGATTAGATTCAGTAGTTAAGTGGATAAATCGATGACATTTGAAGTGAACGATACTGGGTTCGAGTTCTGGAGTGAACATCAACACTGAGATGTGGGTACATTCAGCTGACGAGTTGCAAACAGAACGAAAGAGTCAGAGAATTCCATTGGTCACAGTGGACAGTGATGCAATTTCGTGAATTTGTTGAAGTTAGACATTAATACTACTGGATCTCGGTCACTCAGTGGTCTATAGGTTAAGCGTTCGCGTACGAGACTGATAGATCCTAGGTTCGAATTTCGGGAGGTAGATTCGTGGTTGTGCAATGCCACGAAGAAGTTCCATAATAGTAAAAGTTGGCCATCCAGTACTTTCAGGTTTTCCATGGTAATCTAGTTTCAATAACCTCATGAATTCAATTAATTGATTGTATATTTAGAATGAATAAAGATATAGTTAAATATTGTACACCTTTCATTCATTATAAGAAATCAAATTAAACGAATGACATTTTATCATGAAATGTACATCATAATTGGTGGGAATATTTATTATTTGCTTTAAGTAAACATACAAATCCATCTATATTAATCAAAATAAATTCATAAGTGTAATAACCATAAAACTCTATTCATGAATTGGAATGTTTATTCTTTTTATTATTAATATTCAAATGATTCAATTCAGTTTTATTTATTTATCTATTTATTTATATAAATCAATAAAACTTGTTGAAACCGGTTAAAAAATTTTTTAAAAAAAAAGAAAAGAAAAAAGAGAGAAAAGAAAAAAGAAAAAGATTGGAAAATAAATAGCTAACATTAGAATATAGTTTATTTGATCATTTGTTTAATCAAAATTACATAGATCGATAGATAGATAGATAGATAGATAGATAGATAGATAGATAGATAGATAGATAGATAGATAGATAGATAGATAGATAGATAGATGTGTGGATAGATCGATAGATAGATAGATAGATAGATAGATAGATAGATAGATAGATAGATAGATAGATAGATAGATAGATAGATAGATAGATAGATAGATAGATAGATAGATAGATAGATAGATAGATAGATAGATAGATAGATAGATAGATAGATAGATAGATAGATAGATAGATAGATAGATAGATAGATAGATAGATAGATAGATAGATAGATAGATAGATAGATAGATAGATAGATAGATAGATAGATAGATAGATAGATAGATAGATAGATAGATAGATAGATAGATAGATAGATAGATAGATAGATAGATAGATAGATACGTTAGAATAACCATTTCATATACCTCAACTGCTTATGGTTATAGATGTACAACATAGAATAAACAGCAAACGAGAAACGAATAACTAACCGAATTCCCCTAAGTTAATGTTAATTCGTAATTTCACTTTAAAAAATCTAATTCTCAAATTTGTAGATTATATTCATTACAAATTGATTGTGGATGAGCACTGTTGAGGGGTCTCAAACTAGGACGAAACGGCCGTTTAGTGCTTCCAAGTTTTCCATGGTAGTCTAACTTACATTGATGCATGAATTCAACTATTATATTGATTTCAGTTAGGATACTACTAAAAACCAGGAAGAAAATGACCGTTGTTTTATCTTAGTTTAGAACTTTTAAACAGTGTGTAATCATAACCAACATCGGGTCCAGATGAAGAACTGTACAATATTCTTTGGTGCTTAATAATATCTCAACTAACATTAGTCTGTAAAGAATACAACTTGGAAACTCTAATCATTTTAGCTCATTATAAAATTTTCATTTAAATATATCATTCTTGTACAAATGAGTAACTATCTGAACTCAATTGTTAAATGAATAACGAATTGAGAGTTTAAAGGTAATAGTACTATGTTTGAATAACTCCGCCTAGAGCCCCTCTGGGACTACTGCCGGTCACGAACACGGATAAAGGAGGAGAGTTGGGCATGAGGTTAGTGACCCCATCCAGTAGAAGACTAACTCACTAAAATATGCTAATCAGAAAAAATTATTCAAACCATTTAAACTCTGCTCTAGGAGTTAGAAAGTCTTTATTTAGAAGAGTTATGACGCCTCATGGTGAAAGTCAACTTCCTTCGGAAGTCACGAGGCTGATACCTATTCTAACGACCAGAGCAATCATTTATTAAAGTACATGGAATTTTCATAAAATATGGGAAACCAAGAAATGAAGAAATACAACCTGGTTGTGTTTGCAATCAATCAAACACATTCGACTCAAATTGGACAACAAAGATTAACTTCAGAGAAACTTCTATTATACTCCAACTATGAAGAAGAAAATACTACACATACACACATATGGTCGATAGTATTCGATCTTCACTAATAACGACTAGACACGCATGACATTGATCATTAGCCATTGATCCATCAATTGGAATTTTTATAGATATTATAGTAATTTCAATAGTTCAGATCATGAGTTAATTAAACCTAGACTAATATGAAAACCCTGAAATCATTGAATAGCCTTTTCACTCCTTACAACTATACATTCACTCATTCCATCACATTAGATTCAAACCCATAACCTATCCATCTCATATGTGAACACTTAATCTCTAAACCAATTGAATCAGTTAACATTTCACTCTTATTAACTGTAATCCATTTCTTCTATTAAAAATTATATAAAATATAAACACAATAACATCAATGGTTTATATATACCATAGATTAGATTATATCATTACAAAACAAACAAACAGACAAACAATAAAAACAATACACCATAATTAGTTACCATGGTGAAATGATCACCTTCTTAATACAATTTATAATGTATTATATTTTCTTTTATTTTTCATTCATTTCCTTTATTTATTTAGATTCTCTTTTTTATTTTATTGATTTCTAATATTGATAGATTATGTAATACTATGTTATGTAATCATTCTTAATGAAATAGTCTAATGGATTTCTACCTTTTGATGGTGATTATTTTGAATATTCCCATTATTTACTCTATTTATATTGATTATTTTAATTAATTTACTTATTTTTATTATTATTATTATTATTATTATTATTATTATGATTTTGTTTTATAGAAGTGTGCTAGAATAGTAAAGGATTATCCATTAGTTCATTAATTAGGTTAGAGTGTTAATAATGACATTAGTAAACAAATCTATATTTTTTGCTTATTTTGTCCACCCCTATCCCACTCCACTCTCACCCCCACCACACCTTCACACCCCACCCATACCCCCACCTATATTTCTACTTTCCGCTTACTTTTAAATGGATGGATACATAATCAAACATTTAATTAGTAAACATGTGTTACGCTAAATTTTTTGGTTTTTTTTTTGGTTTTTACAACTTAAATAAATAAAAATGAATATAATAGTTTGTGTAAACAATTTTATTCTTTAAGCTAAATGATTTAATTGTATAGCTTTCATTGTTCTTTTGAATGATCGTGAATGTTTAATTCTATCTGATCATCTAGCTATTTCCAATATATTGATCTAAAAGATATATATCAATATTGAAGAAATCCTAAGAACTTCTCGTTCTAACAATAATAATAATAATATATTCAGTTGGTGTTGTTTTCTTGTATCTTCCAATTGGTATTTAGGATTGCAATTGATCAGTCTCTTATTGGAATATCAATGGTTAAAGATCATGAGTCAGTTGAAGCTAGATCACCATGGAAAACCTGGAAGCACTGAATGGCCGTTTCGTCCCATTATGGGACTCCTCAGCATCGCGCATCGACGACCTCACCCTCTACGAGATAAGAACCCAGGACCTACTGGTTTCACGCGCGAGCACTTAACCATTAAACCACTGAGCCCACCAGCATCCAACGGTGTTAATGTCTAAATTGAACTAATCCACGAAATTGAGCGACATATCCACCATTGTCTTCAGTGAGTTACTATCTCACAACAAACCTGGTTGAACTCCACTGGTCACTACTTCTCACTAGAACTCGAGGATATACCTCTTGAAGCCAGTCACTTATTGGAATATATGCATCTTCTGTGGACAGCTTCTATATTACCTGAAGTCATAAACTTTATAAGCAAAGATGGATAGTGGCTAGTAATGAAATCCAGGACACGTGTTTCATCGTCAGCTGAATATACCTACATCTGAGAGTTGATATTCACTCTGGGACTCGAACCTAATACCGTTAGCTTCAAACACTTAGCTACTCAGCCCTAATGATAATAATAATAATAATAATAATAATAATAATAATATGGACCATAGAATGTCTAATATGAAGAATGAGAACAGTATCATAGTGACGAATCAATTAGATATAAGGTAATATCCCTTCAACATTTTCTACTCAATTCAAAATTCAATAATAATTAATAACTATTTTATAAAGCGCTCAATTCTATCATGAAGAATACTTGTAATTTAGTAAGGGAAGTGTGGAAGGATTAGGCAAACGGATATATTCAACAGTTTTATATTCTTTAACTTAAAGGACATTCAAAGAACAACAAAAACAATGTTCCTTAAAGTAAAGGATTCAAATCAATCTGAAATCAATGATCTTATCAATAGAGATCTTTATTTTATCATGCCTATACAAGCATAACCAACTAATCATATTGTTATATATCAATCAAATAATACAATGAGAAGTGTAATTGATAAAAACTTTCAATGACTAACATTTTAGAATAGGCTAATTGATCACTAGTAGAATTGAAGAGAAAATTTCATGTTTAGTACATAGAGATTACAAAAGAACATAATCTAAACTTAATTATACTAACTACAGAAAATAATGATTATCCTGTGGTGTATATGTGTGTGTGTGTGTGTTCGCGCTACTTATATCGACATAAGTAGTATATAACGCGATAGTCATGAATAGAATATATTTCAGTAGAAAAACGGGAATGGAAGACAATCGGTGGGTTACTTATATCTATTTGAGTAATATATAACGGTGGTGAGGTATAGAATGTATTTCAACAGAAGATCGATAAGGAAAGAACGGAAACGGTACACAATTGGTATGAAAATGCAGGAATAATGAAATTTGAGATGATGAACTGAGATTTGCAAAAGAAACAGTCAGGTTTGTGACAAATAGATTGATATTTTGCCAATGAAGTATTTATTGTATGGTTCACAGATTTATGTAAAGTGTTCTGTAATGTTGTTTCTAACTATATTCGATTGTATCCATTTATGTTCTCGTTCGCTATAGTACTAACAGATACATATAAAATCATATCAAAAATATGAATTAAAAGAGATATTGTTGCTAGAGTACACAAGGATACATGTACTTAGTCGGAAGAACATGAAGCAAAGCAAGAGCAGCATATTTACAACTGAAGAATATCTGGAACTCAAAACAATTAGCAACCAACACCAAAGTCAGAATTTTCAATACAAATATCAAGACAGTTCTACTGTATGGGGTGGAAACTTGGAGAACTACGAAAGCCATCATCCAGATGATACAAGTGTTTATTAACAGCTATCTACACAAAATACTTCGGATCCGTTTGCCAGACACTATCAGCAACAACCTACTATGGGAGAGGATAAACCAGATTCCAGAGGAGGAAGAAGCGCCAAAAGTGGATAGGACATACATTGAGGAAAGCACCAAACTGCGTCTCACATGAAATCCAAAAGGCCAAAGGAAAAGAGCAAGATCAAAGAAGTCATTATATCGAGAAACGGAGAGAGATATGAGAAGAATGAACAACAGTTGGATAGAACTAGAAAGCAATGCCCAGAACATAGTTGGTTGGAGAATGCTGGTCGGCGGCTTATGTTCCATTGTGAGTATCAGGCATAAGTAAATAAGTAATTCATTAATATTGATAAAAGAATAAACTTTTTATAAGACAGGTGGTTTGTAGTCGACAGTGAAATTCAACATTTTCATTTGGTTATATTTATGATTCATCATCTAGAAGTATCTGAATCTCAATGGTGGTGTTCCTATCTGGACACGAACTCAATAACTCTCACTTCAAATACCAATGTTTTATCCACAGAGCGAATGATTCCTATTTTTTACTAGCTTATAACAATAAGTTTTAAGTAATCCAGAATAACAATAAGGGAAAATTCCAAACCCTTACTGGTCACTTCATACATACTCCATGATTTAGTTGCCATCTGGACACACAATATCTCAATGGATAAATCTTTAGCATTTGAATTGATAAATACCGGGTTCGAAATACATCCAGTTGACATATTCCAAATAAAATGAAACGTACTGTGAATTCCTTTACGAGTCACAATTTACCTTCCCAGTAAAAAAAATGTATGATTCAAATGGGTTTGTGGAGGCAATCGTAACAGGATTCATATATCCTAGCAAAGTTCTCAAGATTAATAATAGTAAAATCACTCAATCTGTTTCTGACAACTATATTAATGTGTAAATGTTCGATGGTTAGACGGGACCTTTAGGATATTCTGAACTTTGTTTTCTTGCTAATTAATACTTATCGATCTGTACTATATTGATTTATATCATCATTGAACTATAAAGATCACTGTATAGCCTAGTGGGTATATTGTAAATGTACCTGATAGAATTCGAACAGCTCTAGGAACTGAGCAACATTGGCATCGATCACTGCTGTGTAATAAATCTACATATTTCAGGTTTACAAGCGGTCACTCACATTCATAGTAGTAAAGTAGTGAATTCTTTGACTGTAACACTAACTATTACAGATTTAGGAAGGAAATATTTACAACTATCTGATCATTGAGTATCATTGTTAACCGATAGTTTGGTGCCTAATCGAATCCTATCAATCGAATTTTAATGTAACCATTAGTCTAAATTGTAGTAAACAAGAACACGAGTGGGGACAATCAAATGTAGTTGAACAGACAATTACAATACGTCTTAGTAAAATCTGAGAATCAAACAGTAAATATCATCATATCAAAATTGAATGTTCCCTTCGTAAATATCAGTCCATCGTTTCAGAATTCAATGTTCCTGCATTTTCATACCGATTGTTTTCCGTTCCCGTTCTTTCCTTCTCGAATCGCCTACTGAAATACATTCTATTCATGACTATCGTTATATACTACTTATGTGGATATAAGTAGTTCACATCAAAAATGTCTCGATATTGTGTATATCATGTCAAGACTAGACAAACATTTTGATTTCTATAACTAGAATGTTTATTTATCAAGACTACATGTTTACATTATATCATTATTACTCAAAGTGTTCAATTACATGTGAACTTATTTTTGTTCAAATCAATAAGTATCTCTCTCTCATTTTACCAAGAAAAAAAATTTTAAGAAAACAAATATCGTCATCATCACAGTAACATTAGTTTCTTTTCAGAATATCAAACTACTACTAACATTCCATAGCAACGTAAGAATGAATATAATCGGAAGGAAGTTTTGTGGATATTATAGTCATTTAATAGTTGAATTCATGAGTCACTTGAAGCTAGACCACCATGAAAAACCAGGAAGCACTGGATGGCTGTTTCGTCCTATTGTGAGACTCCACGGTAGCAGTATGCATCCACAATCCCACTCGTGGGATTGAAGCCCAGAATCTTTCTCTTACGTACGTGAACGCTTAGCCTCTAGATCACTGTGAGTACGAGATTGATAGGTCATGTGCTCGAGTCCCGCGAGCGGGATCGTGAGTGCGCACTGCTAAAAATTACCATACTAGGACGAAACGGCCGTCCAGTGCTTTCAGGTTTTTATGATGGTCTAGCTTCAAGTGACTCATGAATTCAACTATAAAATGACTAAAATCCCCACAAAACCACTTTTGATAATAATTCATCTTTTGTTAACCATTTCCCTGCAAACATTTACAATGCTACATATAAATAAAGTTATAGTTTTAAAATTATTTTAGTAATCTGATAAGAATGTGGTGTGTGCTACTGATGTCGACAGATATATAAGTAGTATGTAACATCAATCGAAAGTGAAATGACTGGTGGCGAAAGGTTAAGAAGATAGAAGAGAAGAGAACAAAAACTGAGAATGATTGATGTGAAAACGAAAGAACAATGAAGTTTGTGATGATTGATTAACATTTTACAAATGAACTACTCACTGTATGATTCTCACATGTAACTAAGAGATTCTGTAATTTTGTATTCAAATTACATTCAGTTGTCCCTACTGTTATTCTAGTTCGTTACAAGAGTATAGCACAAGGATAAACTTGAAATAACCATGACAAATTCCCAACTATTTCGTAACTAATCAAAAATAGATATATTCATCCTCTATTAATGAATAGTTAATGCCTAGCTACAGACAAATTTCACATATTCCATGTGAATCAATTCAAATCTTCTACAGATTACTCTACCTATGAGTTGATATGACACAATGATCTATATATTCATCCTTATGGATATGGATTATCCATCTCCTTGAAGCCTTATAAGATTTTTAAGAGTCTTCTCATTGTTCATAGTTAAAATGAAAGATCCCAGTCACAAACTGACATTATTCATTATACAAACATGTTTTATAGTTAAATCGATAAATGAATCTTCATGGAAAACTGCTAAAGACACAATCTGATTAGTTTATGCCTATAAGTTAAGGTTTATTCCAAGATAAAAAGTTTAAAATGATGATTTCAAGAGAGTGAAGATGCCACAGGTATTCGAAGTTTGACAACGCTTTAACAAGTAATATCTTCTAATATGAATCGTACCCACCAAGTGAAATCAAAAGACAGAAGTGAGGAGGTTTGAAGATAAATTAGATAAGCTATCAATATATCGAGGATCGTCTGAACTAATCTGGCTAGCGATTGCAGTAGATTTTGAGCACGGCTTTCTCACACGTGATCTGGTGCGGATGCATGACCGAGTGCCTTCAGCTAGATGAGTCCATTGAAACTAATGTGGTCAGCATCCAATATCGGAAACTTACAGAGCTATTTATTTTGGGGATTTATTTACAGCTACAAGAGTATCCATTTGTCTTTTATATAAAATCTACATAAAAATATTAAACATTTAATACATTCAACATTTGAGAGAGAACCAACCAACTTCCAGTTGAAGAAGAAATTTGGAAAAGACGATAGAAATGGATAGGACATACATTATGCAAATCATCAAACTACATCACAAGACAAGCCCTAACTTGTAATCCTGAAGGGAAGTAGATAGGAAGAAGGCTAAAAAACACATTACATCGGGAAATAGAAACAGATATAAAAAGGATTTCCCAGGACAGGGTTGGATTGAGAATGCTAGTTGGTGGCCTATGTTCCTCCAAGAGGAGTAACAGGCGTAAGTAAGTAAGTAAGTAAGTAAGGCTTATCATTTACATTTGTTTTAAAACAACAATAGAGAGTGATAATAGAAAGTTACGTTCTACATTTGAACACATGTTCTTATTAAACTATATATAAAGTTATATTTTATGTATACAAATTATAGCCATAGATCAAATTTCTTGATTTTAACCAATAATTAATGATTACATAACAGTTAGTCACTTAGCTGAGTTTCACTAACTGAAAATCATATGATGGCAAGACGAAATTATGAAATCAAATGAATCGATAATCATCATAGTCATAATCATATCAAGTTTCAATACCATTTCTAACATTGAACTTATAATAACCATTTCTAATTATGTAGAGAGATTTGTAAAGATAAAAGAATTCCTTATTGTTTTAATCAAGAACTGAACTTAGTTAAACTACCACTGAACATCAGGATGCATCAGGACAGCCTATCGGTCTTAGTATGGGACTCTATAGAAGTGTGTATATATGACTCCACATCCAGGAATGGAATAAAGAGACTTCGGTCTAACGTACAAACCCTAACCTATAAGATTAGTTCGTGACTTAAACTATGCATATTCTATCATCTTATACTCAACAGGCGACTAACTTTATGACACAACTGTTAGAGTCTTAATGAATAACCGTAATCAGTGGACTACAACTGTCTTGGGTCTGAGACAGTTATTTACTGCAGGCAATGTATGAAGATTGTACAATATCATAAATTCATTGAAATAACCATTTCTTTTAAACAAGGAGACTTGTCATTGATGCTAATTGTGTAACTCTAACTAGACTGAAATCAGGAGTATGAGATTTTACTAATCATTATCATGTTGTTAAGTAATTAAAATAAAATCTGATGCTTCATTCACTTTTGGTTCATCTATGTAACTGAATAATGGTTGTCCTAATCGATCAGTCTATCAGTTATAATCGATATAAAGCCTGGCACAAATATTCGTTAGCCTAAATCCCTGTGATTGATTAATATGATGAATATCAGAAGGGGTTTTGTGGAGATTGCCGTAATTTCAATAGTTGAAATCATGAGGCAATTGAAGCTAGACCACCATGGAAAACCTGGAAGCACTAGACGGCCATTTCGTCCTATTGTGGAACTCCTCAGAAGTGCACATCCACGACCCCGCCTCACGGGATTTAAACCCAGGACCTATCAGTCTCGTGCCAGGCGCTTAACCGCTAGAATACTGAGCCAGCCGACATCCAACGATGTTAATGTCTAACTTCAACTAATCCACGAAATTGAGGGACACATCCAACGAAACGGCTTCCAGGTTTTCCATGGTGGTCTAGCTTCAACTGACTCATGATCTCAACTAATATAATGAAATAAAATTAACATGATTTGTAGCAAACGAGTCAAAGTAAATGTGGTGTTGGTGAGATTGAGAAAGATCAAACACTTAGAATAGAGTCCAAAAGACAGAATGAATAAGTATTTATAAAGGAACACCTAGAACTATTGATCTAGATTAAGATGAAGTGTAACCTATTCTGAACCATATTATCCAACGTCTTCAACTATTTGTTTCGATAATCACGTGAATCTCAACCAAGTGATTTACATCTAACAACATGGCTCAATCTAATATTTAATAACCTCATGTATAATTGATACCTCATTTAACTTCCTCTTGTCTAATTGTACAACAGCAAACATCACTGATTATGTTAACGCTAACGATGAATAGAAAAATGGATATCCTAACGTTTAGTAAGAAAGATGTAACCTGTGAAGACATTTAAATGATAAATGAATTCTATGTGCGATAAAGAAGAAAGAAGAATGTTATTAGTTGTTGGAGTGATTCTAAACCTCAAATGAAACAGATTGCCTACTATTTCTTATGTCTACAATAGTCATTTAGCTTGTAATACTTCATACTGAAAATGAACTCCACCTATAACCTTTCTAGGTTGATTGCCGGTTCAAAGACCGGATAGTGGAGGTGGATTGGGCATAGGGTCAGCAACCACATTCCGTAGAAAATAACCTTGCTAAAAAAAACCTAAGCAGAAAAAAGTAATTCAAACCACTTAAACTCTATTCTGGAAGTTGAAGACTATTCATTTAGAAGAATTCTGACGCCTTATGGTGAAACCCAATATTCTTCGGGAGTCACTAGGTCGATGTCCCTTTAGAAAAATCAAAGAAACAATTCATATAGGTACATGGAATGTCCAAAACAACTAGGAGGGATTGCCTAAGACACAATTCTATGATGAATCCTGGTGGTCGGCCTATGCTCCTCCACAAGGGTTAACAAAGACAAGGAAGTAAGTCTATAAAACAATATAAATCTAGTTCTTTTCCCATAGAAAGGTTCAAAAAAAGGTTTTGATATACTTACGTAACTATAAACGCTTTTCTTGCTGTCTAAAATTGTTTATTCATTTTTTAAGCCTTATTTGTACTATAAATACTGTGTATGTGATTATCCATCCCTTTGTTTTGCCAATGTTCAATAAAAGTGTGTCTGTACAAATTTGTTTTCATTCATTTAGTGAATGGAAGCTATATATAAAAGTATAGTTCTCATGGAGGATTTCATTTAAATCATCTAAACCTATTTACGAAGACGTGCAATGCTGAATAGTGTTGGGGATGGTTGGAAGAAAGTTAGGAGTGGTCAAACTAAAACAAGCCATCAGTGCTTGAAGTCACTAACTTCCAGTTTGAGCCATGTTGGTAGATGCAGACTACTTGGTTGTGGTCCGCTTGACTATCGTAACCAATGGTTGGAGACTGTGGGTGATATGGCTCATAATCGATCACAATGGTGTAGGTGTATACACTCTTTACATTCCTTATACCGTGAAATCAAAATTACCTTACACTTTTCTACACAATCTTTCTTTTATATATTACCACCACTGAATTTACTACTTCTATGAATTTGTTGTTTATCTCGCTGTGCTAATGAGGTATGGTAAGTTGGACCGATGCATATGTGTACCTGGTTCTACGTTGTAGCTGACTGACTGACTGGTATACATCTTCTGTGAATACAAGACTGAAATGCATACCAAATTACTGGATGGAAAATGTAAATAAAATGAAAGTTAGAGCTTGAAATGCACTACTTACTCATTAGCTGAATGGATAAATGACTGTAAATGCTTAATATTGAACATACTGAATAGTGAAAAATGAATACTCTACAAATTCAAGAACATGTATCCTATTCCAAATACTGCAACTGGGGTTTGAAATGAAAATGTTAGTGATAAATAGACAATAATACTCAATGTCTTTTCACTAAAAAGGCTTTAATGAATGAAAAGATTACTAAAACTGTTGGATACAACACATGCCTATTGAATGTGGAAAATGTTGTAGATAACGTCAGTCTATAGTCATTTTATAAAACAGGTACCCATTGGTTAAAAATAAAGTTAAACCAAAGACAGGTGAACTTCATGAGTCGATTTAAGCTAGACCATCATCAAAAACCTGAAGTCACTGGACGGTCGTTTCATCCTAGTACAGAACACTGCAGTGGTGTGAATTCATGATCCCACACGTGGGACTCTAACTTAGGACCTTCAATCTCGCACGAAACATCTATTCAGTGCTACTAGATTTTCAATCGTTGTCTAGCTTAAATCATTTTCTATAGATTACCACAAATTGGTAAATCTGGCTTATCATTGAGACTAACAGTAGATTTCATAAACACTTCAACATATATTCTATTTAAATACTTAAGTAATATACTAAAATCACTTGAAAATAACCTCTACACAACACCATTGAAGATTCTGATAATTTCGGATCTAATCATCAAAGAGAACAAAACAGTGATATAGTACGATGTTGTATCTTTATACACAAATATTCCTATTAATAAATGGTTAAAGTTTATCAATGATTAACTGGAGAATGATTATATCCTATCTAGTAAATATCCACTAAGCATTAGTTGCAATATGAAATCTCTTAAACCATGTATGAATCCAATACTATTCATCATCCAAAGAACTTTATAAAACCAAATGAACGGAATGGTCATGGATTCTCCAATATCTTTAATTCATTGTTAATTCATTTATGTTACATATTATGTTGCTTATTTAACCCGATACCTTCAGACAATCTGTTTGACTGAGATATGTAGATGAATAGATAGAACTAGTAAGGAAGGCCCAAGACAGAGTGGGTCGGGAATTGTTGGTCGACAGCCTATACTCCATTGGAGTAACAGGCGTAAGTAAGTAAGTAAGTAAGTAATGTAGATGAAATTTATTTCATCATGAAAAAGACTCTCTTGAGAAACGTTTCTAAACCGATAAAATTCAACTTTGAAAATGAAAATAAACTCATGGAATTATTAATTCAAATAAAAGTCTATATGTAAACATCGACAGTAAACCGATACACTCAAATCAATATATTGAATTCATTTTATATTGATTATTTGACTCTTCCCATCGATGTTTAGGACTGTAGTTGATCAGTCTCTTATTAGTATATATGTATCCTGTGTTGAATTGCCTAGATATTGCCTTAATTCACAAGTATTATAAGTAAAGATAGATGGCGGCAATTAATGAAATCCAGAATGCCTATTTTGTTCTATCAGAAACTCTAGGATGCAGGTACATCTAGTTGACGAGCCCCAAAATAGGACGAAACTCACGTCCTGGATTCCATTTGCTAACCACTATTCATCTTTGGTGCAATACATTGATTTCAATTCGACACAGCCATCCATTACAACAATCTCACTGACTTCAAACTTATTAAAAACAACAGAAAAATATCACTTAAAATGATACAGTTTAATAATTCTCCAGTGAATAGTACTAAAAATATGTTAAAACGAGAGATTCAATTATTGAATAATAAACTAAATGAATAATCATAAATTGGTACTGCAGTTCTACTATACATTGTCATAGAACAACAGAAGATCTACAATGAATCCTTAGACCATAGATAACAGATACTAATTATATATCAGTTCATTAGTATCTTATAGCATCCTGAAGCACAGAATATCCATTCTTATTCTGAAGAACAGTTCAAATTTGTTACTACATTATGACAGTATTATTATAATGGGAAAAAATAAACCAGGATATAAACAAAATAAATGGACTTTAAATGAACTTCCAATATCATTATAATCTATCCGTATTTTAAAAGTTTCAACAATGAACTGAGTTCAGTCAGACTACCATGGGAAAACAATAAATATTTGACAGTTATCTCATTCTCATATTATACTAATCAGTAGTATCTATCCACAAACACATCACTGATAATCAAACTAAGGAAATCTTGTCTCCCACACCAACCCTTAATATCTACATCATTAAATTGGCATCAAATCACATACATATCTAACTACAATTAATTCACCAATTCACACAATCATCATACATCACCCGAACTGAATAACTATATCATACTCGACACTCATTGAATTTAAATAGGTCACTGTTTCTCACTCTGAAGAAACGACTTACATTAAGTCACGAAACATCAGGAATATAATTTTTCTACTCATTGGGATATTATATATATACTACTGAATAATCGTAAGTTCGAATCAAATGTTAACTGGAACCGATCTTTTTATTTGTCAACTTCAATCATTAACAAGATAGTATGTTAAAAAGAATAGTTAATTGAAGTTGGTTCATTATTATTCTAGAAATATATCAATTAAGGATGCATGAAGTAAAAGATTTGATATTAATTTAAACATTTTTAATGATTCATTAGTTTGTTAACATTGAATGTAGTAAAACTAACTTAAAACATTAGTAAACCTGTGAAACAGTGACACTGATAAGTCTCATAATGTTAAGACGAAACAATAATCCATTGATTTCTCATCTATATTGCTTGTATAACTACAGTCACTCCATCATGTAAACCGCGTAATTCAAATACTTACTTACTTACGTCTGTTGCTCCTAATGGAGCACAGGTCACCGACCAGCATTCTCCAACCAACAATGTTCTGGGCATTGCTTTCTAGTTCTATCCAACTGTTGTTCATTCTTCTCATATCTCTCTCCGTTTCTCGATGTAATGTCTTCTTTGGTCTTTCTCTCCTCCTTCGGCCTTAAGGATTCCATGTGAGGGCTTGTCTTGTGACGCAGTTTGGTGGTTTCCACAATGTATGTCCTATCCACTTTTGGCGCTTCTTCCTGATTTCTTCCTCCTCTGGGATCTGGTTTATCCTCTCTCACAGTAGGTTGTTGCTGATAGTGTCTGGCAAACGAATCCGAAGTATTTTGTGTAGATAGCTGTTAATAAACACTTGTATCATCTGGATGATGGCTTTCGTAGTTCTCCAACTTTCCACTCCATACAGTAGAACTGTCTTGACATTTGTATTGAAAATCCTGACCTTGGTGTTGGTTGAGAGTTGTTTTGAGTTCCAGACGTTCTTCAGTTGTAAATATGCTGCTCTTGCATTGCCGATCCGCGCCTTCACATATTCATCAGATCCACCATATTCATCAATGATGCTGCCCAAATATGTAAATGCTTTTACATCGTCCAAATCTTCTCCGTCAAGTGTGATTGGATTGGTGCATGCTGTGTTGTATCGGAGAATCTTGCTTTTCCGTTTGTGTATATTGAGATCAGAAAAAAATTATTCAAATTCAAATACACTAAATACTAATTGTCTATCAACAAGTCATCCATAATTCAACACACTTCACTAATTCACAACATACAATTATTAAAGAAAATTGTCTCGTAAGTTAACTAACTAACTAACTGATCAATCAATCAGTCAGTCAGTTAATTAGTATCAATGTCCAATTTCTATATATCAGTTCACTTTTATGACAATGAGATTTGACGAACACGATAGTGTGGCTAGTTATGATTGGAACTATGAAAAGTCCACACTCTCGATAGATTTCGTCACCATACTGTTAATATTCATGTGTTGATTATTGAGTAATGATGTGAAGATGGAAGTGATGAAGTTCGAGTGAGAATTTGTGACAGTTTAACTTCAATGGGTATCGATTATGAGAGATAGTTATTCAGTTCGAATGATGTATGATAGTTGTGTGAATTGGTGAATTCATTGTAATTAGATATGTATGTGGTTTGATGCTAGTTTAATAATGTAGATGTGAAGAGTTGATGTGGGAGACGGGATTTCCTTAGTTTAATTATCAGAGATATGTTTGTGGATGGATACTATTAATTAGTGTAATATGAAAACGAGATAACTGTCAATTGTGTATTGTTTTCTCATGTTAGTCTAATTTAAACAGTGAAGATTCTATCATCTCCCTGTATTCCCTATTCTAACATAAAGTAAACATTAGAAATAAATTTCGATAAATGAAGAAAATACAATCACTTACTTGTTTATTTTATTATATTGTGTATTCAATTCATTCATTGGTAAAATATCTAAATTTTCATTGATAATATCTAATTGATTAATTCCATTTGTTGTTATTGCCGACAATTGATAATTTGGTGAATCATTTGACATAGATACAATTGTTGGTAACAATGTCATCATTGTTTTAGCTGATGTTGGTGACATAACTGGTGTTTTACACATTGTTGTCGTAGTTGTCACAGTTGTTGTTGTTGATGTTGTTGTTGTTGTTGTTGTAGTCGTAGTTATAAGTACATCAGTAGCACGATCACGTTGTCGACGATTTTTAAACCAATTTGATACTTGAGTTATTGTTAAACCAGTAATTTCAGCTAATTGTCTTTTATCACGTGGTGATGGATAGGGATTTTGATGATACCATTCACGTAATAAATTTCTAGATTTCTCTTTAAAACAATAACTTGTCTCTTCACCATCCCATATTGTATGAGGTAATGGAAATTTACGTCTTATACGATATTTAGCTACAGCGCCTAATATTCTACCTTTAATTTTTTCTTCTTCTGCATAATGTGCACGTAACCATAAATTTTGTAATCTAGAATGATAGATAGGTGAGAAATTACAATTTTCTAATATATAATATAATTGTGTATATTGTTCATGATGAAATGCAATCATTGCTTTAGCTACTTGGATACATTCTAAATTATGTAATTGTATATTCCATTTAGGTAAAGTTTGTAAAAATAATTCCAATCGATCAATATCACCACGTTGTTGTAATGTTTCACAAATGCATATAATTTGTATTTCATTAAAAAAACCATTATGATTATGATTACTATCATTAGTAGTAGTTGTATTAGTAGTAGTAGGAATGCATAGACTACTATTAATTTTATCATTATTATTAGTAGTATGTACAGTTGAAATGATTGGTGTATATTGATGATGATGTTGTTGTTGTTGTTGGTAGTAATCATGATTATCATTTACATAATATTGGTGTTCATATGTATAATTTAAACTTTGACGAGATTGATGAAGACCGCTAGTAGCATATGAAATATAATTGGATTCATTTATTATTGTTGTTGTTGTTGTGGTGGTGGTGGTGGTTGTAGGAAAACATAATGCTGAAGTTGATGATACTGTTGCCAGGGATAACGATGTTGATGATGATAACGATGACCCCGAAGCAGAAGAAGAAGAAGAGGAAGATGAGGATGATGATGTGTATTCAGTAGACGGTAGATTAGGATATTTCCCATCATAATATAATTCATTAATTTGAACAGATAATGTACTACTTATATCTACTATAGTATTAGTAGTATTCTGATCGTTGTTGTTACTGACATTTATACTATACATTACTTCCTTTTATCGTATTCTTAGTTAATTTATCACTAATACGTTTTTTTTGTTGCTTTAGGTAAGTCAATACTCTTTTTTTTGTACTAGAAAAAAAAATAGTTGAACTGTTCACTATCTCGTATTTCGCATATCGTCTTCCAATTCTTGCTTTTCTAATATAACATAGATGTAATATAATACATTAGAAATTGAATAAATGAATAATACCAAGACACTGACTGGATGGTGATAATGATGATGACGATGATAATGATGATGATGATGATGTTAATGTTCAATGTGGAATGTAAAATGAGAGTATTACAACAAAATTTGTTAATATATCAAGTAGTGTTTGTTGTATATTTCTGTATACGGATGCTTTTATGTGCACAGGTTGTTTTTTTTTCTTCAATATTTATTCTTGTAAAGTGAGATGTGTACCGACTTGTTTCTCTTTGTATGTATGTGAGTGTTTATCTATACATCTATCTGTATGTATGTATGCATGCGTTTATTTGTTTAATAGCACTTGTTCACCATAGATTTTAAACATGTGTACACACGCGAATACATATATAGATAGATAGGCTTATATAAATATATACACTTTCTTCGTTGACTCCTATGACCAATTATGTTTATGATTCACATTAAGCAACTGATTAATGTATGGCTTAAAATATTTCACTAATTCTTACTTTTCATTTTGTACATTACAAAGAGAGAAAAAATTCTTTTCTCATATATTTCCTTTTGTTGCTCCTTTCTCATCTATTCCAAAAAAATAGATGTTGTGTTTGTATGCATGAAATAGTGTTTCTGTGTGTTTACGTGCGTGTGTGTGTCTGTGTATACATTAATAATAATAATAAATTTGTTACAATCTAAAATCAATTTTCAGATTTTTTTCGTCTTAGGAATTGGTTTTAAATTTCTATATTTTTTTCCCTATTTTTCTATCTTGAAGTTGCCTGGGTAACAATTACAGCAAAAGAATTAATGTTTCATTTGTTGCTTGTGTTTACTACACCACCATGTGCAACTAACTATGGTAATAAATATCTTATTTGTTATTGGATAATTTAAGAAAAATAAAGACATAGGATTGAGTAGGCGTAGTTTCTATTTGTATATGAATATTTATTCCACCCCTTTGTTAATTTATATTTCCTATCTTTTGATTGGTTATAAATAAAAATGATTGCGTGAATAGCGTTTTTTTTTGTTTTCTTTCGTTAAATTCAGTAGAATATTGACATTGATTAGAAAACTGAAAAAAAAAAAATAATTCATTTGTTTTAATTAGCGTATAAAATAGAATGATTTTGAACATAATACATATTAAAGATGGATAATAGCTAACACAAGGAAACCAAGATGTGGGTTTTGTCCTATTTGAGACTCGTCAGTTGGATGTACCTATTTGAAATTTGAACCAATGATGTCGTTCAGACGAATAGTGAAAGTTCCATGACTAAATCATTCAGTTTAGAGAATAAAAATCTATCAAAATCATCCACCTGAGCTATAATTCTTCTCCACCATATCGTATTCATTTATTTAATTTTAATTAACTGAATGAAATCTCAATAGTTCTTTTAAACCTGAAGTAGAAGTCAAACTCCATGTTACTCCATTTTTGATTTAATTTTCCTGAAGATTTTAAAAGTGAAGATTAGATATATTTATTATTACTATAAGTGACTTTATTAAATATTATATATTTGCAAAAATATAGAGTTCTCAGAGTGAAGTATTTCAACAAGTTTCCCATTTCTTATTTTTTGATCGATCCTCATGTTAAATATCGATCGATCATCAATTAGATGTTAGCAGTTCAGTCAATCTACATCTGATTAATGTACATTCATTTTGATAAATATTGCCAACAATCACACTGTCTCTGATTGTGCAATTTCCTAACTTATACAGCGATAGGTCGTGAAATTTTCACAAATGCAGCTGAATAGGTTGTGCAATTAATTGATATAATGATCTGTTAAAACAGACAAGTAAACAGATGACTTGTTGAAATATCTAGATGGCAGGAACAGATAGCCCATATATTCAAGCAAGCCGCTTTGTATATAAGTCATTTATTACAATGTAGTCAAATTTTATTTGGGAGAAACAATATTTGATACATTTTTGTAGTACAATATATGTATGAGTATTGAATTAATCATAATAAACCGATAAAAGTTTATAAGTCTAAATGGAGAGAATGCTTAAAATTGTTGTCTGGCCATACAATATTAGAGAGGTTATAAAAATTCATTTAAACAAACATCCTATTGTTTAACTGTAAAAAACAACTCATTTCATTCTTGTTGTCTAGTAATTTATCTTCATTATAGGTAGAATTTGTCAAAAATTAAGTAACATTGAATGTTACTATGTACTGAACATCTGATATGTCCTATTATCGAACTTCTCAACAGTACTCCTTCATGAATTTAAATTCTTCATTCTTGATTAATGGAATTTAGTCACGTGTTGGAAGGGTGAAATATTTGTCATCAATTGTATTGCATAATCATTACACTATGTCATGAATTGATAGCTGTTAAAAGTTTAAGCGTTAATACCTCCATATCTGGAATGATTGGATTCTACCCTAGTTGATATAGTAGACACATACTACTGGAGAGTTATATATGTTTGAACGAAACAGCGGTTTATGGCAACCAGGTTTTCAATAGTCATCTAATTAAAGTTAGTCTATAATGTGAACTGTAAAAGACAATGATAGCCACAGTCGCTACCCCTCCTCGTACAGATACTAACAAAGACTGGTGTTGGATTGATTAGCGTTTTTAATTCAAAGAATTCAGCGCTAATTCAAGTTATACACATCTTATTAAGTTAATATAGTCTATATGAAATTAAATATTAAGACATTCATTTCTTTTGAAAATTTTAGTCATTAGAAATTACCAACATAAAGTTGTGGAGATTGTTAAGATTTGATTGAAATGCGTAATGTCGAGGAGTCCCATACTGGGACGAAACGGCCGCTCAGTGTTTCCAGTTTTTCAATGGCGATCTAACACCGATCCATCCATGATATCAATTTTAACCCAATAATCTCAACAACCCTAAGCTTATAAAATGTAAGTGTAAGTAAGTGACTCATAACATTTGCATAATACAATAAACGGGTTGTATTCATTTTTTCGATTTCATCTAGTTTGTAAGTGCTTTATATTGAAGTATTATTCTGGCGAAATATTTCATTACGTTCCTTTGGAGTTATCTACAATTGTAGCCTATAAACGGTTACTCAGTGGTTAGGATGTTTAACTTTCAACCACTATGTCACACATTTGAACCTTGCCCTATTTAACTTGATTCGGACAACCGGTTAATATATATATCTACACTAGATAGCTGAATTAACATGACGAAAAACATCTGTTAGTTTTCCACAGTCAAATATTCAGGATTAAAACAAAACACACACACAACAATGAATATTATTTAAGCTGGGATATCTTCAATGAAAATTATACTCCAGTATATAGTACTCAATCACTAAATAGAAGAAAAATAAACACTTGAAAGTATTGAATACAATACACATTTTAAACATTTAGAATGTTGTAGATAAACTTAAACTCCGCCTGGAGCCCCTCTGGGACTACTGCTGGTCACAAACCCGGATAAAGGAGGAGAGTTGAGCATAGGGCTAGCGACCTTATCCTGCAGAAAACTAACTCACTAAAAAACGATAACCAGCAAAAATTATTCAAACCATTTAAACTCTACTCTGGGAGTTAGAAGGTCTTTATTTAGAAGAGTTATGACGCCTCATGGTGAAAGCTAAGTTCCTTCAGAAGCCACAAGGCTGATGCCACTTCTGACAACTACAGGTATATGAAATGCTCATAGAATGTGGGAGATCGGGAGAGTCTTCTAAATTGCTATTGCTGCTGTAGATAATCTTAACCCAATCAGAGCTATCTCTTCATGAATGTTTTGAAATAGTTAAGCCGTTGTTGTTGATGTTGTTCTTGTTGTTGTTGTTTTAATAACTTTCTCATATGTTAATCTTAATCCATTTCAAATTGTTTATTACACACCTATGTACATAGATATGTATTTTTTCTCTAGTATTAAATAAGGAACAACATTTATTACACTATAAACATTGGTAGTATATCAAATTACAACAACAATTACCATGATTACAATCCACACAACAACAACAGAAAAACATTGCAGAAATTAAAATTATTCATCATATTTAGTTTTAAAAAAGAATTATTATGTCATATATTATTGATTCGTTTGTTTGAAAATAAACTTCATGTAATGTGTTGCTATAGTAATTTATATTGTAAGTATTTAACTTAGTTGAGATACATAGAATTCGGTATTTGATTATCTAGATGGATAATATATTTAAGTAGCGAAATGATTGTTAACTATGGAAAGTAACATATACTTCAAGATGATAAGTTCTAAATTTGAACAAAATGTTCTTATGGGATTTCATTGTCAACTATTATTCAACCTTGTTTGTAATACTTCTGATTTAATAACTATATGAAGGTAATTCACATAGATTGAATAGAATGATTAAAATTCAGTAAAGAATATGAATATGAAGCACTAGATGGCCATTTTGTCCTGATACTAATTAATATATGCTCACTAATCACTGACTTCAAGAGGTATGTTCGTGGAGTTCTAGTGAGAAGCAGTGACCAGTGGAGTTCAACCAGGTCTGTTGTGAGGTAGTAACTCACTTAATACACTGGTGGACGGTGGCTCAATTTCGTGAATTAGTTGAATTTAGATATTAACACCGTTGGATGCCGGCCGGCTCAGTGGTCTAGTGGTTAAGCGCTCGCGTGTGAGACTGATAAGTCTTGGGTTCGAGTCACGCAAGGCAGGATCGTGGATGTGCACTGCTGAAGAGTCCCACAATAGGACGAAAAGGCCGTCCAGTGCTTCCAGGTTTTTCATGGTGGTCTAACTTCAATTGACTCATCATCTCAACTACTGAAATTAAATTAATGCTATCAAGGAGGTAATAAGCATATTGACTCTGATTGTCTTGATAGTATAGTCGTGTTACCTGGAGGCGCTGGACGGATTATTCGTCATAGCATAGGACTTTTCGGCAGTGCTTACTCACAATCCCTCACGTGAGAATCAAACACAAGACCTTCCATTTCGAGCACGAACGCTTAGACTGTAAACCACTGAGCAGCCCGTCATTCAACAATGTTAAAGTCTAACATCAACCAATCCACGAAACGGCCTAACATTGATCGGTTCATGATCGCATTTACGTCTAGCATCAAAGCTGAATGATGACCAGTAGTGGAATCCAGGATGTATGAATGTTTTATCCTATTTGAATTTCATCAGCCGACTCATGTATCTGCCTTTCAGTGCAGATATTCAAACCAAGAATCGAATCTAGTACCATTTGCTTTAAAAGTTAACGAGTTTTCAGTGATTGTCTAACTTAGATCAGGTTCATGATTTTAATAAGAAATATATTTGGTTCTGCAATTGATTGATCGCTGGGTTTTGATCAATGTCATATATTTTATGTCCTTCTTAGTACGAATCAAATTCTATCGACCAGGTTGAAATGTGGCCACCAGTCTAGGTGACTCGACATTGCATGGTGATAACGTCTCTGATTGTGAAGCTTGGTGACACGGGATCGAATCTGTCAGGAAGCATCAGTTCCCTCAAGGTTACAGGTACACTTTGCTGACGAATGTCAAGTGGCATGAAATCTAGGTCCAGGGTTTCCTGATGTCTACCTTCAAATACCATCTTATATATTTGTTTTACTTTTTACAAACACTCTACAACAATACTGCACTATTTACAATTATGTAATCTACATGTTAAGAATACTAATTCGAGATATAACCATGTCATTAGTGTGCTTTCTTGCTTCACACCCCATTCAGTTGACCTAGAAAAATATGACTTACTTCCCACTCTAGAACTCTCTGAAACTTGCCTCATAAATTTCAGTCTATTGACCAGATACAAATTGGAATTCCTAACTTTAAGATACATTTGAAGTGTCTGAATGTTAGTAATACTATCCAACATCTGAAAGTAGGTAGATGAAGCAAGTGTTCAAAGTGTTAACTTAGGGCATAGAAGTCAAATTCCTTGACCACTAAGTCACCACTTTCAGAGGTATCGACCAGTGAACCAACAACTATAAATTATGAACATTGTGTGATCTGAATTTTGTCTATTTTTATTATCATTACAAATTAATTTGTATCTAAGGTGTTTGATAAATGTTTGTCACTACTGAGTATAAAATCAACTGGATGTACTTGCATCCCAGAGTTAATGTTTACTCAAGGACTTGAATCCACTAATGTTTGTTTCAAACACCAATACTTTATCTAGTTAGTTATTGATCCCAGATAGCCATTAGCTTGTGTAATAGGGTGTACATAATGTACATATACCAATAAAAGACTGATCAATTTCTGTCTTAAATGTTAATTTTAGATAGATAGATGTTTTGTTTTATTTGAGATTAGTTAACTAGATGTACATGGATATTAATGTGATATTCATACAATGAGACTCAAAACATTCTTGTCTATAAAGATGAATTCGTGTTCATTTTTCCCAACCTTCTTCTACGTCTTCAATTAAATATTTTAATAATTGAATTCATGAGTCAGTTGAAGCTAGAACACCATGGGAGATCTGGAAGCAATGGATAGCCGTTTCATCCTAGTATAGGACTCCTCAGCAGTGTGTATCCATGATTTTGCTCCTCGAAATTCGAATCGAAGATCTATCAATTTCGCGCTCGAACGCTTAACCTAGCTCACATTGCTGAGAAGTCTCATACTAGGACAAAACAGCCGTTCAGGTCTTCCGTAGTGGTCTAACTTCAATCGATTCATGAATTCAACTATTGAAATTACTAAAATCTCCACAAAACCCTTTATGATATTTTAATAGTTAAACTTTCAAAACATCTTTAACACATTTCAAATTAAAACTGTACTAATTACTAATGACTCCTTTTATTATTTAATAAATGTCAAAATTGAACTTATTATTAATATTATGTTAAAGCCAACAGATAACTTCCCCATCGCCACCCCCACCCCCACCCCACCCCCAGCTTGTATATACACACGCACATATACACCTATACATAAATATAAAGACAAATGCATTTTCATTCACCTACACATAACCACGGTCACAAGAAAATTGTTATAAAAATTATCCCATGTGGTAAGTTGTTGTTTTTTTCACTTGATATGATGAACTTGTCAAAATTAAAGTACAGGGTGGGTGGGTGGGTGAGGGAGATTCTTTTTGATTTTAGATTTTCTTTTTTTTTTTAAAAAAAGCGAATAGTAATGAACTCTATAAGTTTTTTTTATTATTAAAATGAGCATTTCTTCTATCCCAGTAAGTTAGTAACTAGGTGAAATTTTTATTTTTTCTTGAGTCCAAACTTTTTAATTCGATTTAGGTTTCTTTTTTCTTTAGTTACTACGATTATTTATTTTATTTTACAGAAAAATAATTTTTTTTTGATGATAACATCGACTATGATGATGAAAATGACAGTGGTGTTGAAGAAATACGCACGCACGCACAATGATGAGAACAAGAGACACATAACTGGTGCACTGAACTACTATCGTGAATGTATGTATGTGTGTGTCTACGTTGCTGTTGAGGCGTGTATTTATCGTTAAGACTCAAATAATTTCAGAATTCTGATCATTTCATTTTCCCTTAAGGCAAATATGAAGAAGACGAAGAAAAAAAACTTTTTATTAAATAGAGAATGTGTCTAAAGCAATTTACACTATCGAATCTCATCCTAATCATGGTATAGTAATGGTATTAAAAATAATTACATTAATAGTTATAATGACAAGTTTGTAGATTCCATCTGGTCATATCCAGTGGAGATTAATATTACCATAGTAATAATAATGATGTGGTTACCACTAGTTAAATTGAGCGAAACAAACGCCAAAGAAATATGCGTACATATGTACACGTGTTGAATGTGAGTGTCTTTTGTACGTTGTGTTTATCTTGATTTGTCAATCTATTATCACCTTCATTCCTTCATCTCCACACACACACACACACACAGAGGGAAGGATAATTCTTTTAAAAACTGTTTTTGTGATATAATTAAAATGGACAACTGATTATGATTTTAGGTTACAATTTAAAGATGATAAAGAGACATTTTATTGGAATTTGAGATAAGACAGAGAAGAATACAAGAAGTATATATAAAGAGACGAGGGAAGGGGTAATAGTGTGACATAATGTAGGTAATGGTGATTTCTATGAAGTTATTACTACATCGACTAGTCAACTGAAAAGATCACGCAACAATTTGTGAAGATAATTAATCAGAACATGAAGTAAAGAGTTGAGTTAAGAAAGTAGGGAAAATTATTATTATTATCGAAACAGTCAACACTAACAAACATCACCTTGGTTACTAAAAGAAATGCATATGAATACCAAAGTTCAACAAGACAGTTGATATAATAACAATACATCTATCTATCCATATATATATATATATATATATATATATATAATATTATTATTATTAATGTCTTTATTCAATATTCACAATTGATTGAACACTGGGTGGTGATCGATGTGGTGCATGTCTAGTCCTTATTAGTGCAGATCGAATACTCAAAGTGTCGAGTCACTTAGACTGGTGGCCACATTGCAACATGGTCGATAGCATTCGATCTACACTAATCAGGGCTAGAAAAGCATGACATTGATCACCACCCAGTGATCAATCAATTGTGATTACATATCAGTCCTACAGGTGGTCAGTCGCGGCCCGGATAGCTCAGTGTTAACGTCTCTGATTGTGAAGCTGGGTGACACCGGGTCGAATCCGTCAAGGAGCACCAGTTCCCTCAAGATTACAGGTACACCTTGCTGACAAGTGCCAAGTAGCACGAAACCTAGGTCCAGGGTTTCCTGTCGACTACCTCCAACCACCATCTAGTCTTATTCAATATTATATATTTGCAAAAATATAGAGTTCTCAGAGTGAAGTATTTCAACAAGTTTCCCATTTCTTATTTCTTGATCGATCCTCATGTTAAATATTGATCGATCATCAATTAGATGTTAGCAGTTCAGTCAATCTACATCTGATTAATGTACACTCATTTCGATGAATATTGTTAGCAATCACACTGTCTCTGATTGTGCACTTTCCTAACTTATACAGCGATAGGTCGTGAAATTTTCACAAATGCAGCTGAATAGGTTATGCAATTAATTAATATAATGATCTGTTGAAACAGACAAGTAAACAGATAACTTGTTGAAATATCTAGATGGCAGGAACAGATAGCCCATATATTCAAGCAGGCCGCATATATATATATATATATATCAGTTCATCAATCAGCTATAACGTAGGAACTGGTACATATATGCATTGGTCCAACCTGCCATACTTCATTAGCACAACAATATAAACAACAAATTCATAGAAGTAGTTAATTCAGTGGTGGTAATATATTTCAAAAAACATTGCATATAAGAATATGATACATGGAGAAAGAATTAGTTCGTTGAAAGAAAGGTATAAAGTAATTATAATTTCACGGTTTAAGGAAAGATAAAGAGTGTATACACGTATATCATTGTGATCGATTATGAGTCATATCACCTACAGTCTCCAACCAATGGTTACGATAGTCACACAGACCCCAACCAAGTAGTCCGTATCTAACAACATTGTTCAAACCAGAAGTTAGTGACTTCAAGCACTGATGGCTTGTTTTAGTTTGACTACCCCTAACTTTCTTCCAACCATCCCCAACACTAATCAGCATTGTACGTCGTGGTAATCGGTGTTCAGGCATACGCAGTATGTGGTCCGATCATCTCAGCCGATGAATATTTACAACCTCATCAACTGATTTACCATCATTCCCTAATACCCTTGGTCTAACCTCAGTATTAATTACCCGGTGATCCCAGCAGATGCGAGCAATATTTCTAAGACATATGTGGTCAAGTACTACTAGATAGGGAATATCTTCTACTCTTAATGGCGACGTTTCGCAGCCATAAAGGAAAACAGAACGAACTACCGCGCAGTATACTCCTCTTATAATTGATGGACAGATATCTCGCTTTCGTCATAGGTGACATAATTTGGCAAAAGCCAAACGAGCTTTCTGAATATATGCAGTGATTTCGTCAAACACCAACCCATTAGGGCTAATCAAACTTCCAAGATAAGTGAAGCTGTCAACGCGTTCGACTACTTCACTTCTTATATATATCTATATATATTAGTCATTTGATTGAATTTCACCATTGACTAACCTGTTTTAACATCATTAAGTTATATAATAATGATTGTCAACAGACAACAACCTGTCTAAATATTCTCGAAATTTCTTCTTATTAACTATACTACTATACTGTTTTTGGTTTATTTCAATCTACTAACTATATGCATTCACTTGTTATAATGAATTGCTTATAAATTATGGTGATACTGAATACTACTAATACTAATACTACTAATATTCTATAATTTACAATATGAACTGATATCAGTTCAATAAAAAACGTGAATCAAAAAGCACTGAACAGTTATTTTTGTTTATTATCAGAAGGGGGGTTGTGTGGAGATTTTAGTAATTTCAATAGTTGAAATCATGAGTCAATTGAAGTTAAATCACCATGGAAAACCTGGAAGCACTGGATGGCTGTTTCATCCTATCTTGGGACTGCTGAGCAGTGTGAATCCACGATCCCACCGTCCATTGCTTCCAGGTTTTCTATAGTCATCTAGCTTCAATTGACTCATGATCTCAACAAATGAAAGTTGTTTTTGTATTCAAAGGCAATTCAATGGTCTATGTATTATATGTTCCTTACGATAGCTGATAGTGTAGAATTAAATTACAAATCGAGTTGTGGATGTACACTAATTTGAAGATCAATACTAGGAAGAAACAGTAGTCAAGTAACTTTTAATTTTTAACAGTCATCTAAAACAAAAGTGTCAGTCTGAGGTAAATTATAAAATTCCATAATCCCTACTAACCTTTAACATTAATGGAAGTATTTTAATTATTAAGATATTTCTTTCTTATTCATCTGTTGTCTACATACAGTTGGAATCCATGCATCTGATATCTATGACAGTTAGAGAAAGATTAGTGACAGGCTTCAAAAGGTATTTCTTGGAGTTCTAGTGAGAAACCATGACCAAGTGGAATTCAACCATATCTGTTGTGATGTAGTGACTCACTGAACACAATGATGAATATGTGTCGCTCAATTTTATGGATTAGTTGAAGTTAAATATTAACACCGTTGGATCCTTGCTGGCTCAGTGATTTATAGGTTAAGCATTCGCGCACGAGATTGTGGATGTACACTTTTGAGAAGTTCCATGCTAAAACGAAGTGGTCATTCAGTGTTTCCAGGTGATCTAGTTTTCATCGACTCATGATCTTAACTATTAAAAAAATAATAATAGTTAAACAGAATGGAGAAAGTTTCAATACTAATTTTAATTGGTTAGAAATTGAATACTTCATTAATTAATCATTATAAATCCATTAATCAAATAAATAGATAGATAAATTTAATTATCATTTAGTTCTTAAAGGATTTTAATTAAATTATATATAAATATATATATACCAGAAGGGGGTTTTATGGAGATTTTAGAAATTTCACTGGTTGAAATCATGAGTCAATTGAATTTAGTCCATCATAGAAAACCTGGAAGCATTGGACGGTCGTTTCGTCCTAGTATGGGACTCCTCAGTAGTGCACATCCACGATCCCGCCCCCCACCATAACCCTTCTGATAATAATCATCTGCTCACTAGTAACTGATTTCATGAGATACTCATGGAGTTCTAGTGAGAAGCACTGACCAGTGGAATTCAACCAGGTCTGTTGTGAGATAGTAACTCACTAAAGACAATAATGTACGATGGAGCAAAATCGTGGATTGGTTGAAGTTAAACATTAACACCGTTGGATGTTGGCTCAGTGGTCTAGTGGTTAGGCGCTCGCGTGTGAGACTGATAGGTCTTGGGTTCGAAACTCGCAGGGGTCGGGGTCACGGGTGTGCACTGCTGAGGAGTCATATAGTAGTACAAGACGGTCGTCCAGTGCTTCCAGGTTTTCCATAATGGTCTAGCTTCAATTGACTCATGATTTCATCCAGTGAAGTATATGTATTGCTTATTATTACTTACTTGTACTACTTATTATTCCTTAAGAGGATCAGAACACCTAAGAGAATTCTTATTGCATGAAATCGATAACTTCAGTATTATTTCAATTAATTTATAATGATACAATAATGTAATGTAAATGAATTTATTCATGGTAATCTTCAATGAATGCCATCAAACGTTGAACTATTGATAAGTTATGATAAAAGTAATATTGAATAGCAATGCATAATGGCCTACAATGGATCAAGATATCGAAACTAGATGCTGAAATTGCTCGTTATACCTTCAATTAGCTAAAAGTCCAAAGAATTTTGAACCACAACAATGGGAAAAATTTAATAGTCCCTCGGAGAGGCTGTACACAGATTTTGCTTACCAAATACGAGGAAGAATGTTTCTAGTCATAGTGGATGCACTTACAAAATGGTCACAAATCTATACCATGGTAAATTGCACAGCCAGTAAAACAATCATTAAATTATCTGAACTGTTTAGCTATTTTGGAGTTCCAGAGGCCTTAATGATCGATAACGACTCACAATTCACTGCAGAATCATTCAAGCACTTCTGCAACATTAATGGAATTTTACATATACGCTCTGCATCCTATCACCCTTAATCAAATAGACAGGCAGAGCACTTCGTGGATACATTCAAAAGAGCACTACTGTAAGGGGAAGGAGAGGGGAAAAGTCGGGTAATTACGACGTTTTTAAAAGCTTATAGAACTAGGCATAACCCTATCGTCCCAGAAGGAAAGTCTTCTGCTGAGGCGATGCTCGGAACTATATTCGACGCCATGTTGCCGCCCAAACCAGTGGATGGACGCAAACAAAATCAGCATGTCCAGAGTTTTAACGTGGATGATAAAGTGGTCTTCAAGTCATATATTGGGAAAAATTGTTTGGAACCGGGAGTCATTGAAAAGAGAATAGTAAATGTTTTATACAAGTGCGCAAGACTTTCGGAACGTGAATTAGGTATATCAATCAAATGCACAGAGAAGAAAGGACGCTAAACACGGCAGATAATCGAGTGAGTACTCCTCTAGTGATAATTACAGATACTCCGACGACAGGAACCCCAACAGACATTCATAGACGCTAAACACCAAAAAGGTCCAAATGCCATAAGAAAACAGTTATCAAGTTGTAAGTAGACCCGAAGAAGAGATCATATATTTTAAAAGGGGGGGGGTGTTGGGGAGATCCAGAAAACTCCTCGAAAAAAGCTAACAAAGGCTCTGAAAACATTGAGAAGCATCTTATCTAATCAGCATTCACTAGAAATTTTGCCAGAAACATTCAGAATGTGAAAAGTTACATGTCGGGTTTCTGAATGAATGATTACCTATACTACCGCTATGTTTAGCAACGTTCCAGAATTTTCCGGAAACCCAAGGCCATCTAATATACTATAAAAAAAACCCTAGATTTTCTATATATAAACAAACTTTTGAAGTAATGTGTTTCTTTCATATTTCGCGCCTTTTCTCTCATGTTCAAATTTCTGTGTAGTTCTAGCCTTAGGATTACTAAAAGAGCTTAACAACTGAATCTAGCATTCAATTAGAAGACTTATTAAATCTATTCATTTATTCAACTGGTGTCATTTTAACAATACTACGAATAGAATTCATGTATACATTAAAATCAAGGAAATCAAATATGGAATATCTTTGTGTTTTAAATTCACTTGGTACTGTTTGTTTGAATCTTCCTATTGATATTTAGCACTGCAATCGATCAATCACTTATTGGTATATGTTCATCCTGTTCATATTGCCTCAATATATTCTTAATTCACAAACATTATAAATAAAAAATGAATAGTGGTTAACAATGGAACAGTACTAAGTTCAAGTCCAAAATTGAACATCAACTCTATGATTCAGATACATCCAACTGATGAGTCTCAAATAGGACGAAACATTCTAATACTAGCTACTATCCATCTTTGTATATCTTTGTTTTTGTTTTGTTTTCTTTTTTTTTGATAGATTTATTCATTGTTATTTAATCTATTTATTTGTTTTTATTGTTTACTGGTAGAGTACAATTTTAAATGTTTGATAATTAACAATGTATGTAGATGATTTTTTTTAAAAAAATTTCTGAAATATCTGTACTGGTATTAGGACTACAATTGATTTAAGTTATAATTTGTCTCTATCCTACCTCCCCACCTCCACCATCCCCACCAACCCAGTGGCCTAAATCATACATATATACATACATAAATACATCACATACACACACACCAGCAAAGAAGTAGTTTTAGAAAAAAGTCAGTTTCAATAGCAAGGTAAAATGAATTAAAGAATACACTATAATGTGTGTGTGTGTATGTGTATGTGTATGTGTGTTAGGTGTAAATGTGTGTAATATGATCTTGTCTTGAATGTTGTACATTCAGTTTCTTTTTTTTTTTGTTTTTAGTACAAAGTGTGTATTACACTTGAATTATTTTGTCAATTTTGATTGGTGTTTATTTTTAAATACACCGATTTTACATATATGTGTCAAATGTATTATATCAGTATAGGATTGTGGAGATTGTTGAATTGAAACTGTTCAATTCTTCCAGGTTCTCAATGGTAGTCTAACATTCATCCATTCATTATGTCAGTTTATACTTCTTGAATCACATCTTCAAACCCTAATGTTTCCGATTACTGCTTATAATATTATGGGATTTGAATTGAAAACTGTATCTATATGCTATTGTGTTATAGCAACTCGAACTGATGTACGTACGTAAGAAGTTCTACGTTCTTGAAAGACTAACTGACTGATAGATCCTAGGTTCGAATGCTATGAAGAGAGGTCGTGGATGTGCACTGTTGAGGAGTCCCACAATAGGACGAAACGGCCGTCCAGTGCTTCCAGGTTTTCCATGGTGGTCTAACTTCAATTGACTCATGATCTCAACTGTCGAAATCTCCACGAAACGCGTTCTGATACTGATATATATATATATATATATATATATATATATATATATATATATATATATATATATATATATATATATATATATATATATATATATAGTAGAAATTCTATGAATATTTCAAAGGATGACGATCACTATTCGGTTTAAATTTAGGTTACTATATATAAGTAAATAAATACTTATAGGGAATACATATTCCGACTTACTTTTTTGTATCATTTATGAAGGTTATAATATAGTTTAATGATATTTCTCTTCATAAGATGAACTTAAAAAGATTATTCTAAGTTTGGAATTGTTGAAATACATATCTGTAACATGAAATATCGATCAAACATATCACTTTCATTCATTCTTTTAATGTCGAAATCGAATTCCCGACGCAATTTGTTCCTTGGTCTCCCTCTTTTCCTTTTACTTTCAGTTTTCTAAGTTAGGGCTTGCCTTGTGATGCAGTTTGGTGATTTCCGCAATGTATGTTCTATCTACCTCCAGTGTCTTGTGCTCCTCTTCAGATTTGGAAGCCTTCATAATCAAATCGACCACTAGAAGAAAGAGAAAGGGCAATAGTAAGTAGTTTTCTCTGACACCAGTCTTCACTTTGTGTTGCCATTCGGTCTATGAACGATCGATCCTAACAGAATCCGACTTGTTAATCTAGAAGCTGGACGTTTACTGAATCTTTCATCCTGTTCAACAACACTCTGTTGAAAACTTTGACTTGTACTGATAATAGTGTGATGCCTGTGTGATTGTAACACTTGCTGAAAAGACAGCCGAACTTGCTAGGATTCGAACCTGGATTCGCCCGACCCTTAGTCAGGTCACTTGCTCACTTCATCTTCATTAAGTATCTTTCTGTCGAGTCTGTCGTCATTTATTATTCCTTCCAAATCTTTCTGAATAGAACGTGGAGTATTTTTGGAGTTACCTTTCTGTCTGACTTCAATGCTTCAGGTGGTATGTTGTCAGGAACTATAGCATTCCCACTCTTGTTTTGTCTGATGGCCACCCTGATTTCTTCGGTCGTTGGTGGAATGACATTTATCGGAAGGTCTGTGTTTGCTGCTTCCATGTCTGTTGGATTAAATGGAGCTTGTCTATTCAAGAGTTTCTCAAAGTATTCTACCTACCTGTTCCTCTGTTCTTGAATCTTGGTGATTCTGTTGCCTTCTTTGTCTTTGACCGGTCCCTCTGGTTTAATATATTTTCTTGCTAGTTTCTTCGTTGTGTTATATAGTTGTCTCATATTTCTTTCTCTTGCAGCAATTTCCTCTGTCACTGCTAGGTGTTCTACGTATTTCTTCTTGTCAGCACCCACGGACCTCCTAATCGATGTTGGCCCACCAACAATTGAAGAAATCAACCTGGCCACCAGACAAATCAAGTGTGGCAAAGCAGCAGGACCAGACAACATTCCAGCTGAGGCATTGAAAGCAGACATAGCGTTAACTGCAAGGATACTCCACATTCTCTTCAATAAGATTTGGTATGAGGAACAAGTACCAACAGATTGGAAAGAAGGACTTCTGGTCAAAATACCAAAGAAAGGAGATCTCAGAAGCTGTGATAACTACAGGGGCATCACTTTTCTCTCAATGCCAGGAAAAGTCTTCTACAGGGTATTGTTAAACAGGATGAAGGACTCCGTAGACGTCCATCTTCGAGACCAACAGACTCGATCGTGTACAGACCGAATCGCAACTCTACGGATCATTGGGGACCAACCAATTGAACGGGATTCATCACTATACATCAACTTCATCGACTACGAAAAAGCATTTGGTAGAGTGGACAGGACAATACTGTGGAATCTTCTTCGACATTACGACGTGCCTCAGAAGATAGTCAATATCATACAGAATTACTATGGTGGATTAAACTGCAAAATCGTGCATGGAGGACAGTTGACAAAGTCGTTCGAAGTAAAGACCGGTGTCAGGCAAGGTTGCTTACTCTCACCCTTTCTCTTTCTCCTGGTGATCGACTGGATCATGAAGGTGTCAACAACTGAAGGGCTAGGATGCAGCTGGACGATCTAGACTTTGCAAATGATCTGGATCTTCTACCGCACATGCAACAATAAATGCAGGAGAAGACGACCAGTGTAGCAGCAGCCTTAGCAGCAATAGGTCTCAATATACACAAAGGGAAAAGCAAGGTTCTCCGATAGAACATAGCTTGCACCAATCCAATCAAAATTGACGGAGAAGATTTGGAAGATGTACAAACCCTTACATATTTCGGCAGCATCATTGATAAACACGGTGGATTTGATGCAGATGTGAAGCTATGGATCATAAAAGCAAGAGCAGTATATTTACAAGTGAAGAAGATCTGGAACTCAAAACGATTAGCAACCAACACCAAGGTCAGGATTTTCAATACCAATGTATGGGACGGAAACCTGGAAATCTACGAAAGCCATTATCCAGATGATACAAGTGTTTATTAACAGTTGTCTACGCAAAATAGTACAAATCCGTTGGCCGGACATCATTAGCAACAACCTACTGTGGGAGAGGATAAACCAGATCCCAGTGGAGGAAGAAACCAGAAAGAAGCACTGGAAGTGTATAGGACACACATTGAGGAAAGCACCGAGCTGCGTCACGGGGCAAGCCCTCACATGGAATTCTCAAGGTCACAGGGAAAGAGGAAGATCGGAGAACATATTATGCCGAGAAATGGAGATAGACATGAGAAAACTGAACAAGAATTGGACGGAACTAGGAAAGAAGGCCCAGGACGGAGTGGGTTGGAGAAGGCTGGTCGGTTACCTATGCTCCATTAGGAGTAACAGGCGTAAGTAAGTAAGCTCTAATGCTTCGCTTTACTCTCTTGTTTACTTCTGTGCATTCAACTGCGACTTGGCCTTCTCTGCTCTTGTTTGACTGTTGTCAGTTGCTGTGTTTCTGTTCATCAGTTCTTGAATCCTGTTCAGGGTTTTGATAGAGATTCATTGCTTATGATATTGCTTCTTGCAGCTCAGAACCTCCTGACACGTTAAAGTTAACGCTTCTTCTGTCTACACCCCTTTTTTTCAGTGGTGGTATCTATTACCAACCACACGATTCTTGATGGTGAACATCCTAACATTTGGTAGAGTAGATTACTCTTCTTTGTGTAAATCTTGTAAAGTGTGAAACCTGTTGTTGAGAGTTGTCAAGACGTATCTCCCAATTTCCTCTGTTGTTTAATTGATTCTACAGTCTTTCGACATTAATTGTTACCCTGGTTGTTAGAAGGGACCTCAACGTAGTATATTCAACACCGAATTACATGAACTAATGACAACCTTAGAACCTAATCTATAAAATTTAGTCAAAACTAAAGTAATAAGTAACAGGCTTTTTTAAGCAAAGATGGATAGTGACCAGCATTGAAATCCAGGACGTGCGTTTCATCCTATTTGGGACTCGTCAACTGGATGTACATGTATTCCAGAGTTGATGTTTTATTTTAATTCAAAAACAATCTTATACAATAAATGAACACTAAATAACCGATTATATAAATGGAATTATTATTATTATTATTATTGACAGTTTTTTTTGCATTCCCTGCATCTAGTTTGCTTTTCTTTTTCTTTATGTTGTTGTTGTTGTCTTTCAATAAGTTTTTAGTTATCTGAACAACATAAAATAACAATCGATTAAATAAAGGGAATGGTGGTTGTGATGATGGTGGTGATGATGATCATGATGATGATGATGGTGGTGGTGGTGGTGGTGGCAGTGGTAAAGGAGGTGGCAAAGTAAAAATGGTTGTTCTTTTCAATTCATTGATTAGTCAGTTAGTTAAATCAGCTTAAGTGAGAAAAATAATATCAAATTTCTTTAATTCGACAGATAGATAGATAGATAGGGAGATAGATTTACTTTGTATTTTCTTTTTCTTTTTGTTGTTGTTCTTGTTGTTATAAATAGACAAGTTTACAAAAATTTCTTCTATTCGCATGTATTCAATTATTTGAGATGGTCATAAGGGAATGTGAATATAATAAAAAGATAGATCAATGACAATCAGGTGAATAATTGGAATAAAGTTAAGTCTATAGATGCATGTGGAAGTATGTGTGCGTGTGCGTGTATGTGTGCGAGTAACCGCTTGAGCTAGATTTATTGACCATAGATATATGTGTGCGTGCGTGCGTGTGTGTGAGTGACGAAATTTCTTTTTCCAATAAAGCATCGGAAATAAATAATAAACTAGATAGTAAGATATTTAAAAAAAATCAAAAAACAAACAAACAGGTCGACAACACAATCATGATGACATTGTTAAGGATGAAATAGGTCATTAAATTAACCAGAGCACATTAAATAGAATTTTTTTGATATTTTTTTAAAATTCTTTATTTTTTTCATGCTTTGTTAGAATTTCGATTTCTATGAATTTTTCTTCCATTTTATCAGAAAAAAATATAAAAAAAATAAATAAAGCAAATAAATACAATCGAGAAGTAAAGAAAAACATTGTGGTGGTGGTGGTGGTGGGGGCAACGGAAAGGGGTGGAGAGATAGAAAAGAAAAGAAAATTCATTCTAGTTTTCTTTTTTTTATATATAAATAAATAATTATGTAATCTGATCAATTTTTTTTAATATTGAAGGATAAATGTTTGTCAATAAAAAAAATTTTTAAAAAGTAAAAAAAAAAGGATAGAAACTTGAAAAATAAAAAAAAAATGGGATTATCATAAAAATCATTAAATTATCATAAATACCACCATTTAGATTAATAAAACAAATGAAAATCTAAATAGAATTATTGATTTTAGATTAATTTAGTTTTATCATTATCAAGTGAAATATAAACTTGACACCACCCTATGTCACCCCCGCCTAAATTGTATAATCAAATGACTATTAGAAATCAGTAGTTAAATGAATAATGAGATTGAGTTTAAAGTGATTAGTATTGAGTTTGTTGGAATGATTCAGAAAATTTTCTTACAAAAGACAAATAAGGATCAAGAAACATTAAGACACATTTCATCCAATCAGCGTTCACTTGAAGTTTTAACTAGAAGCATCAAGGAAGTGAAATGTCACATGTAGAGTTTCTAATTGGCTGATTACTATACTGTTAGTATGTTTAGTAGCATTCCAGAATCTTTTGGAATATCAAAGGCATTTAAAATACTATAAAAACCCTATATTTTCTGTACTGAATCGAACCTATGAAGTAAAGTGATTCTTGCATATTTTGCGTCTTTTCTCTCGTGTTCAGGTCGCTGTGTAGTTCTAGCTTGAGGGGTTACGAAAATAGCTTAGGAACCGAATATAGTGATCAATTAGCAAAACTTATCAGGGTTAGAGTTGTAGAATGAATATTAACTCTGAAATGTAAGTACATTCAGATGATCAATACCAAATAGGATAAAAAGTGCATTCTGGATTCCACTGCTAACCATTGTCCATCTTTGTTTATAATACTTGTGAATTAAGACAATATTGAGGCAATACACACAGGATGCATATGTACCAATAAGACATTGATCAATCTCAGTGCACTAATAAAGACTAGACAAGCATGACATTAATCACCACCCAATGACCAATCAACTGTGATTACATATCAGTCCTACAGGTGGTCAGTCGCGGCCCGGATAGCTCAGTGGTAACGTCTCTGACTGTGAAGCTGGGCGACACAGGATCGAATCCGTCAGGTAGCACCAGTTCCCTCAAGATTACAGGTACACCTTGCTGACGAGTGCCAAGTAGCACGAAACCCTAACAGAAAAAGACTTCTTGTTGAGATGATTCAATGATTTTATATTCAGTATATAAATGAAATTGTTATAGTAGTATTGTAGTGAACAAGAACATGAGTGGGGACAATTGAATGTATTAGAGCCCAAAATTACAGAGCATCTCACTAAAATGTGAGAATTATATAGTAAATCGTTAATTTGCAAAATATCAATCCATCATCTCAAACTTCACTGTTCCTTTTGCAAATAGCAGTCCATTGTCTCAGATTTCATTGCTCATGCATTTTCATACCACTTGCGTACCATTTCCGTTCTTTCCTTATTGATCTTCTGCTGAAATACATTCTATGCTCGATCACCGTTATATACTACTGGTATGGATATAAGTAATTTACACCAGAGTATGTGTGTGTGTTGACTGAAACTTGAATTAGGTCATTGTTATTTTAATACTTTCGAATCATTCATAAATCAGGTGAATTAGTTACGAGAATTAATCATTTTGAGATGTTGAAGAAGATGATTTTAACTGACTAGTCACAATGTGGTGTATGCTACTGTTGTCGACAGATATAAGTAGTATGTATCACCGATCAAAAGTGAAATTTCTGGCAGCAGAAGGTTAAGGACAAGAACAAAGTATAATTGGTGTGAAAACGAAAGAACAATAAAGTCTGAGACGATTGATTGTCATTTTGCAAACGAAGTATTTATTGTATAGTTCTCAGATTTCACTAAGATATTATGTAGTTTGTATTCAAATACATTCGATTGTCTCCATTTGTGTTCTTGTTTACTACAATAGTACCGAAATCTACCAAAATGAACTATTCATTATTCAAAATAAAATATTGGGAAGTTTGAATTTCTGCATAAGATTACATGGAATACAGAAGTATCAGTGGTGGAGAAGACTTGTAGCTCAGGTGAATGATTTTGATTGAGTTTTGTTCTCTGAGCTGAATAGTTTTGTCGTAGAGCTTTCATCGTTCTTCTGAACGACATCATTAGCACAAACTTCAGACAGAAGTGCTGATGATATCGTTCAGAAGAACGATGAAAGCTCCACGACAAAACCATCCAGCTCAGAGAACAAAACTCTATCAAGAAGTATCAATATAATGAAGAGAACTTTGATCAGATATTGGTTCCGTTCAATCTTATAAACTAAACAATTGATATCCATCTATCATAATTATCTTTAATTTAGAACTTATGAGATACAACGATGTATTTTATTGTAGGGATAAATGTTAAGTTTAGGTTTTCATCCAACTGCTTTACAAGGCAATCCCTTATATGAAATCCTCAAGGTCAAAAGAAAAGAGGAAGACCAAAGAACATATTATGCCGAGAAATGGAGATAGACATGAGAAGAATGAACAAAAATTGGACAGAACTGGAAAAGAATACCCAGGACAGATTGGGTTGGAGAATGCCGGTCGGCGGCATATGCTCCTCTATTGGGAGTAACAGGCGTAAGTAAGTATATAAGGTTTTCATTAAAATTGTAGTACAATTCTTGTTTTAACAATCAGAAAAAATTGATCTAGGGTTTCTTACAAACAGCTTCCAACTGCTTAGCACTACATAACACATAATGAGTTGAATTAATCACATAGATTGTTAACCCTGTTTAAAATATGGTCATTAACAAAAACTAGACAAGGTGACCAAAGCTGTTGCTAAGTTATGATGATCATTCACTGGGTAAGGAGTGATCAATATCATTTTTTTTATTGCTTACTATTGACAGGATTCTATCAATCAATTGCCGTGTAGTCACTAGTCTAAGTGTTTTGATATCATATCCATTACTGCTTGACGTTAATTGGTTGGAGATTGTCTCATTGCTTATATGTTATCAAGGTTAATAGTACTATCTAGTTCCTGAAACTGAAATGGGAAGAACTGTGTTACACCTTGTAACTTACTAGTTTACAGTTGATAACCTTTTAGTCAATAAACCATCGTTCTGTATGTCCTTTCTAATATTGGGAACCCTGTTAAATTATTAATTCATTTTGTATTGGTTATTTGAATCTTTTCATCGATGTTTAGGACTGTGATTGATCAATCTCTTATTGGGCATATGTGAATCCTGTATAGATTACTTTGATATTGCCTTAAATCACAAACTGACGAGTCCCAACGAGGACGAAACGTACATCCTGAATTCTACTGTTAGCGACCATCCATCTCTGTTGTCAAATTATTGTTTATTGATTAATTATATCTGTACACTTTCATTCTTTATATAGTCATTTCAATATTTATATCGTCTGTACCTTTGATTACATTTTTTTCTATAACTAGAAATTTGATAGCAGGAAATAATGAACTGTCGAATGAGGTCATACATACGTTTAATTACTTAACTGATAGGTCTTGGGTTCAAATCTCGCAGGATGGGATCGTGGATATGCACTGCTGAGGAGTCCCACAATAGGACGAAACGGCCGTCCAGTGCTCCCACGTTTTTCATGGTGGTCTAGCTTCAATTGACTCATGATCTCAACCACTGAAATTAGCTGATTGTTCAGAAATTCAATTACATCTATGCAGATGTTCAAGAAAAGGTATTGAATATTAGTATGGTTAAAAATGTTTCAAACTAAACTATATTGGCGGTTGTGCGAGACTATAATTTATGGACCAACCAATAAGATATCAGATAACAGGTCTTGGATTTTGGCGCGAAATTCATCCATCTATTTAGATAAATAGAGTTTCGACAATATAACTGATGTCAGTTCGTGATGAAAAACCTAAATCTAGTTCCCACCATTAACCATTAAACTGTAAATCATAATTCTAATTCTTCACACTGGTTTATAACCTTCACTTGGTCTTAGTTATTAGATGGACACTCTCAAGGTCAGTCTAGCGTCGCTCAAAGGTCGTCCACAAATACGCCGATGCTAAAATCTTTTTGATATTGTATAGAATGTTCGTGCGTCCTCAACTTGAGTACTGCATACAAGTTGCTAGCCCCTGCTTAAAAAAACAGTAAGCTTTTGGAAAAAGGTTCAGAGAACAACAACTAGGCTGATTCCCGGAATAGCGAAGCTCCCATATGATTCACGAGAAGCTAAAATCGAACTATTTCCATAGTCATATAGAAGAACCTGAGGCGACTGGATCAGAGTTTTCAAGTTACTTAGTGATAAATTTGCATCTGATATGCCCTCATCTTTCTTATCTTCCAAACAGGAAAATCTACGAGGACACTCTAAGAACGTTTGCAAGTCCAGAACAAATCACTTGTCAGCTGATTATCAACTTTCCAATCGAATCATCAACGAATGGAATTCCTTAGCTCAACAGGTGATTGAAGCTCTATCTGTCAATGCTTTTAAAAGAAAGTTGGATCAACTGAGAGACCATCATTACCAGGACTAACACAAGTCACCTAGCCTCCTGTTCCTTCCAAACTGAAACAAAACTTGTCTATATTACGACGGATCAATATACACATTATATTTTCAATAATTTTTAAATTGACGAGTCCTTAAGTGTTAAAGACTACAAGTCGACTTACAAATTTCAACGTCATTTCTTGCGTTGATCGGTCTCTTGTGTATGATACGTTAAACTTATTTTCACGGTAAAGTAATTAATTATATATGATATTGGTCACGTATTGAACACTAAAGAGCATTGGACTAGTAAGTAATACTGAATTACGATTTCACCAGGAATCGGACCAAGGAATTACAAGGATTACATCGAGCTCTTGACTATTAGATCATTCATTCAAGTATTCAATTTTAATCAGTTCAAGAACTACATAAAAAACAACGCATTACAAATCAAACTAAACGGATAAAACACACATACTCCTCCCCTCTCGGTTTTCAGCCAAACTAGTTAGTGAAACCTAGTAAGTTTTTCTGGAGAAATGGCTACATCCAAGCACGGTACAACCACCAGGGCTCAATAGTTGTTTTTACAAATATTTGTCATTTTTGGTCCAGTAATAATTGTACTATTTTTTCTTTGTAGCATTCGTAATCAATTGTGGGTAATAGTCAAGTGGGTGATTAGCTCGATCTCTACCATCTGGGTTAACCGCTCACTTTAGTTCATGGAATTGAGTCCCACAATCCAAGAGGTACGACGAGGACACATGCGTTGGGTTTTGTTGGGGTTCATATCACCGAGGCTGAGACTTGTGTTCTGGACTCAACTGACTGGGCTAGACAGGGAAACAGGGCCAATCAGAACTCTAGGCTGCTCGCTCGTATTTGATGCGTCACTATATCGATCGGTAATACGCTGCTCTCTAATAGGCGGATCACATGTAAAAACAGGTTTCACCTCCGAAAACACATACATATACTACTAACAGATAATGATTTACTGTACAACATATATAAACAGAAACATCATCAATGGTGGATAACAGTCAAGTGGATGATTAGCTCGATCTCTACCACCTGGGTTTACCACTCACTTTGGTTCATGAAATCGAGTCCCACTATCCAAGAGATACGACGAGGACATATGCGTTGGGTTTCACCTCCGAAAACACATACATATACTACTAACAGATAATGATTTACTGTGCAACATATATAAACAGAAACATCATCAATTGTGGATAACAGTCGAGTGGGTGATTAGTTCGATCTCTACCATCTGGGTTAACCGCTCACTTTAGTTCATGAAATTGAGTCTCACTATCCAAGAGATACGACGAGGACATATGCGTTGGGTTTCACCTCCGAAAACACATACATATACTACTAACAGATAATGATTTACTGTACAACATATATAAACAGAAACATTATCAACATAGACATATAAATAAAATGTAAGTGATCAAATTTCACAAAAAAATAGACTTCAATAAGACAATAAACAGTACAAATGATAACATATGTAAAATAACAGAATTTATTGATTGATTTTTTTTTTAATTCTTTGAAATGTGTATAATGACAGTCAATAGTGAACAATGAAATGAAATGAAATAAAACAGAACAACAACAACGACAACAACAACAACAGCGACGACGACGAAGACAACAGCGACTTTCAAAATAATCAAATGACCTTCTCTTCTCCAATTGACAAGAGAATAAATAAAGTTTTAAAAATAAACAAAAAAAAACAAATTGGTAGAATAAATACAAATGCCCTGGTATGACCAAGATTGAGGAGAGTCAGCTGTGCATTTCCCAAATGCTCTCACATGAACATGTGCATACAATCACTCTTATGGAAGTCCTATTCATTGCTTTCTTGCGGTGGGAATATTATTCAAGAAATTGAGAGGATGAAAAGCGAATGTCCAACGCTTTAACCGGGTTGATGGATATGGAGGATGCATGTAGTCGAGTTAGAAAACCATGATTTCAAATTAATCGTGTATATGGGGTGTGTGAACCAATCGTTGGCCACCGGCTACTATGAGACTGCAGTCAGTCAGTTTGCTACAACGTAAAACCAGGTACATATATGCATCGATCGAACTTGCCATACCTCATTAACACAACTAGATGAACAACAAATTCATAGAATTAGTTACTTCAATAGTTATAATATATTTCAAAATAAGATTGCATATAACAATATGATACAGGGAGAAAGAATTAATTGTTAGAAATAAGGTAGCTTTAATCTCACAGTTTAGGGCAAGATAGAGGGTGTATACACCTACACCATTGTGATCGATTCTGAGCCATGCCACCCAGAGACTGCATCTCCTGACGTTGCTCCACTACCCTGTAGATCAAACACTTATATCGAAGTCTTCGGTTGTGGCTCACTCATAAAATCACCTACTTCAGTCTAAGCACCTGAGAAGTACCATAGCCCATACATAAATCAAGTGACTTATGTGGCGCATATATATTAGGTGCCCCTTTTTACCAATATTTATGTATTGAAATAAATAAACAAATCCTATTGGTGTTTAAGATTGTGATCGATTATCCTCTTTTGGCATATGTACGGATTGTTTGTGACTTAGTGGTACTCAATGCAATTTAATTTAGGGAATAAAATTCATTATCTAACAAAACTTCATTTCTGAATGACATTCTGAATATCGCAACAATACATTTTTTTTTCTTTCGATATCAGTGTATTTAATCTACTACTTATATAAGTCTTTATCATTGAAGATATGGAATTAATCCGTGAGTAGGTTGTTTTTTATTTTTGAGTTTGTATAATGATAAAGATTTGAACGTTACTAACAGTTGTAATCATTGACAAAGATTTGTTGGATTGATGTGACGTTACTGTTGTTTATTATTATTTTATTATTTATTTTAACACATAGATATTGGTACAAGGAGGCACCAAGTACATATGCGCCACACGAATCTCAATTGATTTGTGTGAGGGCTGTGATACTGACCGGGTGCCCAAACCGAAGCAGGATACTGTTGCAAGTCTTATGTATCGTTCATTCTATCGTCATTTCTCATGGAAAGATATTTTGTGGTTACTGAAAAAACAAACAAACAAACAAACAAACATTGTGAGGCTTAAATTCAAAAGAAAAATTGTGTATATTACACAGAATAAATCTATTCATATGGATATTTTTATATAAATTACACCGAGAGATTTATTATACACGAATCGATGTGTCAATTTCTTAGACATAATTATTACTATTCTGTTAAGGACGATAAATCCCCCCCCGAAAAAAACTCACATTTGTAATTTTATCGATTAAATATTTGAATAGCAATCAATTGATGAATGTTTAAAAATTTAAATGACAATATCGATTATATATATATATATATATATATATATATATATATATATATATATATATATATATATATAAAGTTGTTTTGGTTGAATCGCTCGTTTCTGGTTGTTGCAGAATATAGCTCTCATTTCAAGCCTGAACTTCTCCCTCTAGATAGCTGGGGCTGGGACGCGTCATTAGTTAGCTCACTGGTCGTTGATCACTGAATCTCGATCTCGTTCGCAAACTACGTGAACCCGTGATAGCTCTCTCTTTTCAAATCCTAACATACTCTTAGTTGAAAACAATAATAAAATCCAGTCACGATCGTATATCTTTTTTTTTTTTTTCTAGCGTATTGATTAAAAGGCTATAGGTAAACACTGTTGAGAGGTGTCATACTGGAGAACGAAACATATGACTAGTGTTCCCTGGTTATCTACCAATCTTACCTTAATTGAGATCAATCTATGACAAATACAACGTACAAAATCATAAAATCTCTTCGACCAAACAATAATAATAATGAATTATTTTAGTGCATTTAAGTTTCTTCTTTCAAGCGAACTTATTATATTGAGTAGGATTTATAAGAAAAAATAAAATAAAATGGAAAAGTTAGTAGACATTATGAATTGGGATCAATGAACAAACTTCACGAACACACACACACACACTTAAATAATCAGTCATAATTGTGCACTAACTATTCAATAACTTTATGATAAACTCCTGACATTCTAGTGAGAGGTCGTTATATATAACTGATCTAGTTTGACTATGTCAAAGAACCAGACATATACCCAGTGAAATCGGATAGAAACTACCTTCTATTACAAACTAATATTCTGAACGAATGGATAATGTGTCAGTGACTTGATGATATAATAAAGTGGTTACCACCTGATTTGAAGATACTGTCTTTAGTCTTGTATAAAATGATGAGTATGCATTGCTGATAAGTCACAAATACAATATGAAGAACATTGTCAAGTGACTTCTATCAAACTATGAACAAAGTTTAATTTGAATGGAACTAAATAATGAATACATATGATTTGCATTAAATATATTTATGCAAGAACTTTTCAATTCTTTACATATGTACACAGAAACTATAAAAGCTGGAAATACAACAATATAATCCCTTATTCCTTTTCAAGAAAAAAAAAAGAGACAAAGTTTAAAAGTGACATGGGGTGTGTGTGTGTGTGTGTGAAAAAATCATAAAAATAAACACACAGTGATTGAGGATCACATTAGATCAATATGGATAACGAATAGTAATTTTTCTCTGCAAAGACAGTACGGTATAAAAAAAATAGTACTTATCACGTGACAAAACATATGTTTCTCGATGGGCATTAGAAGAAAGTGAAAAAAGAAAACAATAAGGAAAAGTGTAAACCTACAAAGTATTGAATAGGAACCAACTTAAACAAATATTTGGTCAATGTAACAAAGATTCGACATGATACTGTAATGTATTTCAAAAGATTATCATAGATAAACTAACTACTCTTTTCATATTTAAGTAGTTAAGTTAGAAAAAGACAAAAAGAGGGAGTGGGATATGGTAGTGGTAATATAATTGTTAGGGAATAAGAATAAGATACTTTCTATGTATAGATTCCTTAACAATGAAAATAATAGAAAAAAGTGAAAAACAAAATGATTGTTTTAAAACACACACACACACAGAACCAAACAAAATGTATTTTCATTTAAGAAATGAATATTAAACTTGTCGATGATAATATTCGTTTCAATTTGGACACAGTGACAGAGGTTCGAGTTAAATTATTGTCTCATTTATTCAGTAATATCTTTACGTGTACGATGATGATGATGATATTTACGTTGTCGTGAATTAACCGATGCATTAAGATTATTACTAGTTAATAAATCAGAAACAGGAATATTAGGCAATTCAGTAGTATCTGGTTGACTAGTAGTATTAGTATTAGTATTAGTAGTAGTACTGGTATAGTCGGCTGATTTAGGGAGTGATGATGTATTACTTGACGTCTTTATCTCATCCGTTCCAGTATTATTTATTGGTTGGTTTGTCTTACTAGTAACATATCTTTTAAATAGTTTAGCACGTGGATTTTGTTGAATTGAAGCAGAATACGGAACTAGTTCCTTAACAGTACCTAGAACCAAAATAATAATAATAATAGTAAGTAAATGTAACATGTTGAGTAACAATAAGGTTCAATACAAAGACAAACAATAGTAGACATGTTTATATAAGAGAGAAAAGAATATTCGGTAAGCATCTCTTCAGAAAGAAAGTGTAATCGTTGTACATTTAACATTTTTTTTTTACAGTTTACACTACCGACCTGGTTTTAGTTAGATAAATACTGAAAACTAGAAACAACTGTAAAGCTGTTTCATCCAATTATGAAACTTTTGTCAGTACTGAACATTTATAGCGTCATCTAGGATCTGTAAGTCCTGTAATAAGTGCTTAACCTAAAACATTCTGGTTTCACATACATTAGCCTAATTTCTGATTTCAACTAATTCATCATATTGCATAATCATCTTCCAATATCATCCGGTGGGTAACTATTTCACATTAGATATGGTTAAACTCCACTGGTCATAATTTCTTACCAAAATTTCGTGAATTACCTTTCTCAAATAGTCATTGGTAAGTATTTTACCCATACTAATTACAAATTATTTTTATGATCAGCAATAAACTATCTAACCACTCTAAGCTACAGATACCCTTAAGGACTACAGAGGGAAGAATTCAGTCAATAATTAGATTCAGGTAAATGAAGTTTTCATAGTATATATCAACAAATTTGAAAATATGTATAATGTAACTGTTACTAACCTTATTTAAAATAGATTTTCCACGATGAGCTAACTTAAGCTAAACAACCGTATACTATGAAGAAGTATCTGTTTCGTTAAGTAGTATGATATTTCTAAGGAATATAATGAATTGATTGAAATCATAAATATAAGCTGTTAGATGCCAACTTAATAAAGTGGTAGCCTAACGGTTAAATCACTTATCTTTTAACTAGTAAATTGTGGATTCCAACATCATTCCATAAACTTTGTTTTAATCAATCGGGTAGTATTAATATTCCTCCAATAACTAGAGTGTGATATAAAGTTAAATAGATGAGTAAATCAAATACATGTTGTGAAGCTAAAAGATCACAGATTCAATCACTGATACAATTGTGGACGCACTGTTATATTTAGATGGTTATTTCTTGATATACCGCGTATAACTGGAGCACTAGAACGCCAGAACCCTTCCAAATAACAATGAGAAGACTAGTGAAAGGAATACTATTCCAGACAGTGTCAATTATAGTACAAAATTGTCAGGTATTTATAGTTTTTTAGTAAAAACGAAATCATCATTACAGTCCTCCAATCCGCATAGAGGGCGGGATATTAGCATTATCCAACCAGAAGCTACACGCAGGAATTCTAGAATATTCTTCCAAAAGATGATCGGATGGAATATCTTCGGATCCTTCTGAGCCTCTTACAGATTCCTCGACTTCACACATGGTCCATCTTCACACGCATAACACCAAGTAGTTACAGATATGTATGATATACTAATTACTTACTTACGCCTGTTAATCCCAATGGAGCATAGGCCACAGACCAGCACTCTCCAACCCACTCTGTCCAGGGTCTTCTTTTGTAGTTCTATCAAATTCTTGTTCATTTTTCTCATGTCTATCTCCATTTCCCGACGTAATGTGTTCTTTGGTCTTCCCCTCCTCCTTCGACCTTGAGGATTCCATGTGAGGGCTTGTCTTAAGATGCAGTTCGGTGCTTTCCTCAATGTGTGTCCTATACACTTCAAGATTTCTTCCTCCGCTCGAATCTGGTTTGTTCTCTCCCATAGTAGATTGTTGCTAATAGTGTCCGGCCAACGGATCTGAAGTATTTTGCGTAGACAACTGTTAATAAACACCTGTATCTTCTCGATAATGGCTATCGTAGTTCTCCAGGTTTCCGTCCCATACAGTAGAACTGTCTTCACATTTGTATTGAAAATTCTGACTTTGGTGTTGGTTGCTAATTGTTTTGAGTTCCAGATATTCTTCAGTTGTAAATATGATGCTCTTGCTTTGCCGATTCACACCTTCACATCTGCATCAGATTCACCATGTTCATCAATGATGCTGCTCAGATATGAAAGGCTTTTTACATCCTCCAAAGCTTCTCTGTCGATTGTGATTGGATTGGTGCATGCTGTGTTGTATCGGAGAATCTTGCTTTTCCCTTCGTGTATATTGAGACCTATTACTGCTGAGACTGCTGCTACACCGGTCGTATTCTCCTGCATTTGTTGTTGCGTTTGCGATAGAAGATCCAGATCATCCAACGGCATCCTAGATATCCACTGTATCCCGTGCTTCCCTTCAGATGTTTACATCTTTATGATTCAGTCGATCACGGGGAGAAAGAGAATCATGCAGTCTATATATTATCAAAATTAATATATTATTAATCATTAGTTAATTTTACTTACCAACAGCTTTTGTTTTACCTTCACGAAATATTAAACGTAGACCAGTATATAAATATTCAGGAGATTTTATAAAACGAAATACAACCATATCTTTATCACCAGTTCTTAAACGTTCATGTGAATTTAATTTTAATATTGTTGCAGTTTGACGTACAGGACCAGCATGAACCATAGCTTGATAACCAACTGATATAGTTGTAGGATGATGTAAAATTAATACTTCAGCAATAAATTCAATACATGCTTTTGGTTTTAATTCTGGTGCTAACAATACCATACCCTTTTATAGTAATAATAATAATAATAATAATAGTGGGAAATAAATGGAATTACAGTTTATTATTAAAATGTGTCATAATAAATATATTATCACTAAATGAAAAATATTAGTTCAAGAATTGATCTATATCAAAGCATGAACTAATGATAAGGGATAAAACATTTGAGTATATCAATCAATTGACTCATTTTGGAAGTATTATCAATTATGATGAGTTGATATCTGATGGAATCTCAGCAAGGATTAAGAAAACTTAATTGACACTTTTCAACTTACATCGCTTATAGGGTAAGGTAAGATGTTAATTTGAAAACTAAAGAATGAGTATACTGAACGACAAATCACTATGCTTTACTTTATAGATGTGAAATAAACTCTGAAAATAATGAATATTCATGAATTACTAGTATTTATCGTCGAAACATTGGTCAAATATGTTGGGATTTCTGAGTGGGCAATAATCAGTTTAGACACAGAATACTAGGTGGAGATAGTGAATCGTTTGATGAGGTGGTTGAGACATGTATTACTTATAGTCAACAACAATGAACCTCAAGGGATGACACTAAACAATTATGAGAGTAGGTTGGAAATATACTGGGGATACCCAGACTAAAAATCCATAAAGTCATTGACTGTTAGAGTGAGTCCTGTATCTAGTTGTAGACTAGTTGATTAGGGTCCGTGAGATTATTTTGATTAACAGTTTGAGATGTTGAATGAAACACACCAAAAAATCGAACACAATAGTACAGATACATTCACTCTTTGTCTTTATTTAAAACTTGAGTTTTAAGAATATCTCACACTTTTACTTCATGCTTTCTTACTTACGCCTGTTACTCCGTCCTGGGCCTTCTTTCCTAGTTCCATCCAATTCTTGTTCATTTTTCTCATATCTATCTCCATTTCCTGGCGTAATGTATACTTTGGTCTTCCTCTCCTCCTTCGGCCTTCAGGATTCCATGTGAGGGCTTGCGCCGTGACGCAATTCGGTGCTTTCCTCAATGTGTGTCCTATACACTTCCAGTGCTTCTTTCTGATTTCTTCCTCCACTGGGATCTGGTTTGTCCTCTCCCACAGTAGGTTGTTGCTAATAGTGTCCGGCCAACAGATCTGAAGTATTTTGAGTAGACAACTGTTAATAAACACTTGTATCTTCTCGATAATGGCTTTCGTAGTTCCCCAAGTTTCCGCCCCATACAATAGAACTGTCTTCACATTTGTATCGAAAATCCTGACCTTGGTGTTGGTTGCTAATCGTTTTGAGTTCCAGATGTTCTTCAGTTGTAAATATGATGCTCTTGCTTTTCTGATCCATAGCTTCACATCTGCATCAAATCCACCGTGTTTATCAATGATGCTGCCCAAATATGTAAGGGATTTTACATCCTCGAAATCTTCTCCGTCAAGTGTGATTCGATTGGTGCATGCTGTGTTGTATAGGAGAATCTTGCTTTTTCCTTTGTGTATGTTAAGACCTACTGTTGCTGAGGCTGCTGCTACACTGGTCGTTTCCTCCTGTATTTGTTGTTGCATTTGCGATAGAAGAGTCAGATCATCTGCAAAATGTAGATCGTTCAGCTGCATCCTAGTTATCTACTATAACTCATGTTTCGCCACAGATGTTGACATCTTCATGATTCAGTCAATCACCGGGAGAAAGAGGATCATGCAGTCTATAACTATCTTTTTCTATCATTTATTATAAAAATTTCATCCCACTGTACTGATATAATGTAACAATCTGAATCACTCTATATATATTTGTCAAGGTATTATGTTGTTTGATTAATACAACCACTATTTGAATAGTAGATCGTAGTTGTATTGAAGTTAACCCGCTGTCCCCCCCACACACACACAAAAAAAGGCATGTTTAACACAACTCAACTGAGAAAATAAACAAACAAATAAACATTACATAATTGAAATCTATTTTTATAACTTACTTTACGAACTTGATTACGTCGTAGTTTTTTTAATGCAAATGATGCAGTTTGTCCACCACGTACATAATTCACAGATAAACGTTTACGTTGTATACTTTTAATTGAAATTGGATTAAATTGTCCTGATAAATCAGGACCAAGTAATAAAATATCATTTAATTTAATAATACCAGATAAACATGTACCAGAGATAACTGTACCAACACCTTGTACAGAGAATATTTCATCAATTTGAAAATGGGCTAATTCATTTAATCGTGGCTCTGATCTTGATGGTAATAAATTAAGAAATAATTTTAATAAATCTAAATTTGTACCATTTACATTGGAAATTGAAAATATTGGACACATACGTTCGGAGGTGAAATTTGTTGCACAACAAATAACATCATCTCTAAAATTAATTAATATTGTATAGATAGAAAGAATATTGTATAAAGTGTGTGTGTGTGTGTGTGTGTGTGCGGGGGGTTTTTTAAGGGAAAAATAAAGATAAATATAATTTGAAAGTTGAGATCATGAATCGAAATCTGGTAGAACTGAACAGCTGTTTCGTCCTATTGTGGGACTCTTCGATAGTGAGCATCTATGGTTTCACCTCATAGGATTCGAACACAGGACCTATCGGTCTTGAGTGTGAATGCTTAACATCTAAAACCACTGAGCCGATAGGCATTCAATGGTGTTAATGTTTAACTTTAACCAATCCAAGAAATTCAGTCACATGTCCACCATTGTTTCCAGTGAGTTACTATCTCACAATAGGTTTTCCATGTTGGTCTAGCTTCAACTGACTTATGATCTAAACTATTAAATTACTATAATATCCACAAAAACCCCTTCGTGATATAAATATAACTATTGAAAGATGATAATTATCATATCCCGACGAGCATAATGAATGGTAACTGTTGGGGATCCATTTATGGACTAATACTATACATATATTTTTATTGTATAATTCTTATGTAACTAAACTATGTACATTCATATTCCTCTTATTATAAGCTTTATTTTAACACATAGACTATTATTATACGATTTACCATTCTTAAGTTATGTGCAGTCTATTATTAATTACAGTCTCCCACATTCACAGACACTTTTGGCTAGATCTTGTAAAAATGCTATTTTCTATTTTGTGAAAGTTACTACAGGATAGCCACTGGCTTCTATTTTGAGTCATATCTGATAACGTCTCTAGCCACTATGTTGCATCATCTCTCGGACCCCAACCACCGAATCGTGAAGAACCAACAGAAGTCAGCCCTTTGCAGCTTTCTTTCATACCACGACACCATGTCATATACTGACCACCTCTCCGCTTTTTCCAACCAGTCCCAGAGTCGGCAAATAATGCACGACGAGGAATTCTCTGGGACGACATTTGTAGAACATGTTCAAGCCACCGAAGTCGGTGTTTCAAGATGATGACACCAATTGCATTATCGTCTCTGTGACCGAACACGCGATGCCGAACCTCTGCATTACTAACATGGTGTTGCCACTGGATGTCAGCAACCCTTTGGAGACAACGATGATCGAACACAGAGAGTTGTCTAACATCCTCAACTCGGAGAGGCCAGGTTTCACAAACATAGAGCAAAACTGCTCTCATCGACGCGTTTTAGATCCGACCTTTTACAGGCAAACTAACATCACGAAGGCGCCAAAGGTGGCCCAGATTAGCATATTTATTTATTTATTTTATTTTAACACATAGATATCGGTACAAGAAGGCACCAAATACATATGCGCCACACAGATCTCATTTGACATGTGTGAGGGCTGTGATACTGCCCGGGTGCCCAAACCGAAGCAGGTGGTTTTCTTAGGGGGCCACACCCCGAGCCTTTGACCTGAACGTCTGATCCACAAGGCAGTGGAGTATCGTGAGGAGATGCAGTCCCATGGAAGCCGGTGACCAAAAATTGGTTCATACGCCATTTGTTCCCGCAGGATACTGGAGCCCATGTGCACCATTCGTTTGGGATCCGGTTAAAGCGCCGGAAATTCGCTTCTCGTCCTCTCATTTTCGTAAACAACACCCCCGCCACGAGAAGGCAGTGAGTAGGACTTCCCTGGCAGGGGCTGTATACGCGTGACCATATGAGAGCATTTCGAGAGGGGGAGCGGACTCCCCCCCACTCTCGGCCATACCAGGGCATTTGGGGGCCCAGATTGGCATAAGCCGCTCTGGCTTTCACTATACGTGCATTGATCTCATCACTCACACCACCACCAGCATTTATGCAGCTACCTAGATACACGAACTTCTCGACTACTTCTATCTGCTCACCATCCAGAGTGAGTACAAGATTAGAATCCTGCCAGTCTTGTAGAAGAACTTTGCACTTAGAAGGTGCAAAGCAAATACCATACCTACGGACACTGATTGCCAACTGATTAAGTGCGGATTGCATAGCTTGGGCATTCTCGCACAGTAAGACAATATCATCCGCATACTCAAGGTCGAGAAGTCTTTCTCCAGGCAACAGATCCACACCACCATTACTTACATCCATCAGAGCTGTTTCCAGAATGTCATCGATGGCAAAGTTGAAGAGGAATGGTGAGAGTTGGTTGTATGCCCTCACTCTGCTTGAGGTGTTTGTGTATAGGGCTTTTAGGATGTTAATAAACTTCTCAGACACACCCTTCTTCATTAGACAATCCCACAGAACAGTCCTATCCAACGAATCGAAGGCAGCCCTGATATCAAGAAACACTACGATTGTTGGCCTTTGATAAATATGGCAGTGTTCTAACATTTGGCGGAGGGTGAAGATATGATCAATACATCCTCGACCAGAACGAAACCCAGCCTGCTCCTCGCGAGTCAATCTTTCTCGAGTTTCGAACAACCTACGAAGTATGACGGAAGCCAGTAGCTTGGATGCGATCGGAAGTAGACTTATCCCCCGATAGTTGTTACAGGAACGACGTGAACCCTTTTTAAAGATAGGGACAACTATCGACTCATTCCATGACGTTGGTACACACTCTAGTTCCCAGACCTTTGTAAACAACGTCGTCAGTTCCTAAGTCAGAAAGTCACCACCATATTCAAAAAGAGTAGGATGTAGGTCGTTTAGGCCCGGTGATTTGTAGCGTTTCAAGAGTTGGAGTTCCTTGCCGACTTCCGCCTCATTTGGTGGATCAGTCGTCACCAGCCACGGAGGGCAGGCTAGTTGAACTGCCCTTTGAAGAACTTTGTCCACCGTTCAATACGTCGATGGATATTAGTAATTGGCATCCCGTCATCCTCACAGATTGCTTCGCTCACACCAGACTTCTTGCTGCCAGTGGCTCGGATGAGTTGGAAGAGCTTCCGGTAATTACCAGATGCAGCTGCTGCTTCCAGCTCATCAACAAGCTCCGACCACCAGGCTTGTCGGTCCTTACGCAAGCTTTGTCCAACCTCATTACGTAACATCCTTCGTTTGTGGTCAAACCCACGGTCACCAGGAGTATACCGACGGTCTTCAGTGAGTTGTAAGGAGCCTGAAGAAACCCAGTGCTTATAAGCGGGATGTTTCGCGAAGCTTCAAGCGGATGTACTTGCCATTTTCATGGCGTTAAGCAGTTGCAATCAATGCTCATCTATAATTTCCGGTGGGATAGTAGCTAGTCTAAAACCTAGCTCAGTTTGATACTTAGTTGCAACAGAAGCTGAAATCAGTTTACTGACATCAATACGTTTAGGACAATAAATTCGTTGGCCACTGAAAAGGTAAGATTGGCGCAAAAAAGGGTCCAGATAGGTATTCCAAAAGGAGCGGCAGTCATGTACACAACCACACCAGCGGTAGCTGATCGTGATGTGATCAATCTGAGTCCAGGCTTGAGATGCAGAGGGAGGACGCCAGGTGGTACATAGGCGATGACTATGCCGAAAGTTAATGCTAGCCAGAAACAGGTTGTGGTCCGTGCACAGTTGCAGTAGACGGTCACCGTTATCTGACCTGCGACCAACAAGTACCCATAGGCCACCCAAACGACTCTTCTGTGCGTAGACGCCCGACCTGAGCATTCAAGTCTCCGGTTAGTACTACAATATCTGTCGGGTCTCCAATATATAGAATGAGATGGGGGGCCGAATATGAGAGGAAAAAAGGTGCAAGTTGAACTTTGTAGTCGTTAAGTTATCAATCAATTGTACAAGGTACATGTTTATGATACAATTATAAATATACAAAAATACTTACGTTGATGATATCAATGCTGGAATTTTTCGACAACCAGGTGATTTTAATATACGAAATAACAAATTCATTGTTTCATGTAGTACATTTGGTGGGCACATATCAATTTTTGTAACTACAACAAATACCGGCACACATAAAGCTAATGCCAGGCCTAAATGTTCTTTAGCCATACCGATAACACCAGCATTAGCACCAACCATAAACATAACATAATCTGGTGCATGACCAGTCATACCAAATATAGTTGTTTTTAAATAACGTTCATGACCAGCTAAATCAATGAATGTGATTACCTGAGTAATAAAAACATAAAATTAAGTTAATTGATAGAAAAACAAGGAAAAAGTGCACCAAATGTGAAAGGGGTGAACAAAAATGAACAACGTTAATCTACTAAACAAGTATCAATTGTCATGTATTGTCCTTAGTAAAATAGAAAGCCAGGGTTTACTGGTTGTTTCATTCTAGGAGAGTACATGCTCTTGAAAAATCGAATACTACAACGAAATATTTATCCAGTCTTCAATGGCTTTTAATGTTATCCATAAATAAGGTAAATCTATATAGACTACTACTTACAGACCAAACAGACCTTCGAAGTATCCTTAATATCAATATTAGACAAATGTAAATCACACGATGCTTGACCGTAGCCGTTACCTTGACGTGGTGATCGAGTGTGCATATTATGATGACCCGAACCACCCATATTGGGTGAAATAGTCGTTCCTTTAGGTTTTACTATATCAGGCAGATTATTTGGAGGGCTAGAAAATATCAACAATAAAAAGGTATACCTGACATTTCCCAACGAAACTTCAACATCATCAACTACTGCTTGCAAAAATGCCATACAACCAGCCCCTAGAGTTATGCTGTCATACCTTCAGATCATCAAGACTATCCCTAATCCAGTTTTTCTTTCAAGTATCCCAAAGAGAAGTATTTTCTCATGATGTGGGAAACTAGGAAGCGACAACCACCAACATATCCTTAGCAAAAGTTGAGATCACCGACTTGATCGGATTTGTAAATCAATATATCTTAACTGCATTACGTTTAAGATGGCAGAAAAGCATTGGTGTGGTTCAACAATGATGTGATGCATAAGTTTATGGAGTTATCAGATATTAGTTCAAACTTTGCATGCGACTTTTTAGGTATCGAGATGATAATAACTTTCTAAACAGAGATTTATCCAACTGAAAAGTCGTCTTACATTTTTAATACTAGTTTATTCTAGGATTTGTGTCAACTGATCATCCAGTTTGTATTAACTGTACATTGTCTACCGATATTCATACAGTTGATTGTTTTGAGAACTTACCTTTCTAAAAAAACGTGTTCATTATTAAAAACTTGCATTACAACAGAATTAAAGTACAATTAAATAAGGAATTGGCACCAATTGGACACAATACATAGAAAGATACTGTGGTGCGTGCTACTTATATTGATATAAGTAGTATATGACACGAGTCAGGAATGTAATGTCTGACAGCAGAAGATGGGGAAGATCAAGAAAGAAAGGACGGGTATAGAAAGCAATTAGTATGGAAATGCAAGAACAATGAAGTTCGAGACAATTATTGAACATTTTGCAAATTAAGTATTATAGCAAGTAACTGTAATTTTGTGCTAAATATAATTCGGTTGTCCTTACGTGTGTTCTCCTTCACTACAATACAACAAAAAAAATTAGGACGAAGCAGTTGAATAATAAGTGGAACTGCATCACCAACGCTGATATTCACTGTTATGTTACTTACAGTTTTGGGCTACAGATATGAACCGAGATATTGACAAGTACTTATAGTCCTTAAAGTTATATCTTGTATCGGCTTAGTAACGCCTGAACTTTATTTAACCTTTTTTATAAGGTGAACAAACTAGAACTCCGGAATGCATATGGTGACTAGATGCATATATAAAAATTTATTCATATGAACAGATTAATTGACCTGTGGAACTATGATGAAGGGCGAAGAAAATCCTTAAAACGAAACTAAATGGCCACTATGTTACTTATCCGTATGCAAGTTGCAGGGTCAAGTTGTCACTTGTGAACTGCGAACTGATGAAATGCACATTGACTATCTTTGTTGGCCGATCTCTTCCGTATAAATTGGCTTTATGTTGATGTGTCTGTTGATTGTTAAGTGTTCTGAATGCTATATTCCTAGAAATCTCCTGACGCCCTTGAAGTTTAAGAATTTAAAATTTCGATGCCTTTTCAATCAAATTCGTATTTATGGTTATCTCCATGCATTGATTTCAGTGACAGTATATCATATCGTCTCACAGTTAATCTAAGCTCATTTATGCGTAGGTAATGTACAAATTATTCTGTAAATGATGTTGCATTTGTCCTCCTTCATTACTATCCTTTGGTTTGCAAGAAATGGAATGAAGTGTCAAAGTTAGTTGGTGAACACCTTTGATCTCAAATGGCTTCAAGATCCTTGTGATAGCTGCCGAGATATTTCTTACAAATAGTAAAATAATCTGTTTCTTGATTTTTGAGGTCGATATTTTTGAAGACGTATATATACAGATATACATCACCAAACCCACAAGGCTGATAAAAATTCACAGATAATTATATATGTAAATATTGAGGGTTTATTATTAAACTACAAACTTTGACACAAAGTAATTCTGTGGAGGAATTTGTGTAAGTTAAGAGAAAGGATAACAAAACAGGATTATTCCTTCTGAATACACTAGATGAATGAAATAATCATTAAGTACGAGATCGAATTTCGGAGGAATTACACAACAACAGAAAAGATAATTGTGTATTACCGTCTTTATAAAGACAACTATAGAAAAGTCAAGTAACATATATATGTAAGAGAGAGAGAGAGAGAGAGAGAGAGAGAGAGAGAGAGAGAGAGGATTACCCAAATTATCGAAGACACTTTGAAAAACAAATAAACCAAATACAGAGAGTAGTAAAAATTAAAATTTACTTTGGCTGAAGCTTCACAAATTTCAGACCAATTCAAATGACCATGTACAGGTTTATTGACTACTTGACCAAGTGAACTAAAACCTAATATATCATGTGCCACTGAACTAGTACGTCCAGATTCCGCTTCATGTTTATGACGTAATAAACGTAAACGAGCTAAACCACGACCATTGTCCAATTCACCATGAGTTAATACACCAAGTAAAGTAGATTTGCCTGCATCCACATTTCCTACAACTGCCACACTATGATAAATGGAAGACAAAATTAAATATTAAATTGAACAAAGCCACAAGGATAATGAATAAAATGTAAATGGATAAGAATATTTATAAGGTTAAACTATTTATAAGAAATCAATAAATTGATTTAACTTATTAACTATACATCAATAAACATAGTCACTATGCACTAAGCTCAATATGCATAGTGGTATTTAAGGTGTTCAACTTTTAACCATTAATTTATATATATCTAGTTGTAACCAGACAGGGTATGTATTAAATAGATAGGAAATATAGTAATATACAATAGTCTCACTAGGAACAAATATACATACGCTTAATCATCAACTACTTTAATGGAAGATGTTATCTGATGTTAGGAGTAGGCTGGGAGATAGCCAGGAGCGGCAAAACTAAGACGTGACATCAGTCTATGGGGTAATTAACAATTGGACCAAGGCGCCTTAATAGGTGTAGACTACCTGGTTGGATTCCGCATGATTATCGTAACCAACGGTTAGAAACATTGAGTAACACGGTTCAGAATTGTTCGCAACGGTATAGGCGCACTCACTTTTGACCTTCTCATAGAACATGAGTTTTAAAATATCCTTACACCTTTTTCTATACCTAATCTTTTATACTACTGTGAGTAATTCTACTCCTGTGGGAATTATCTTGAAATAATTCTATTTCGATGAGTTAGTGTGGTATGACAACTTCAACTCATACACAGGTTTATCACGATCTGCGTTGCATATGACTGATTGATATACATTATCTGACTTTCTTAACATAGTTTTCTGAATACGAAAATAAAACACTTAATAATAATGAGAGAGAGAAGGAGGTAAAGTAATATTTGGTGAAAAAGAAACGTACCGAACATCTACAAAATCATCTGTAGCAGTTTTCCGTCGAAGAAGATATTCTTTAACTAAACAACCCGTTGTCGCCGAACTACTATTGCTACTACTACTACTAATAGTACTAGTAGTATCAGTTGCATTTGTTTCTGACATATTTTGACTAGACAGTTTCTTATTATCATCAGTCGAATAACTGCTTTGTTTTGATTGACTCCCATCATCTATGTTTACTGAATTTCCTTTTGTTTTGCCTTCTCCAGACGAACTACTTAAAGTATGCCGATGTGGACTGCCGTGACTATTTTCAGCACTGGATGGTCTTGTTGTTGTGTCCACACCTGAACCTGATTGTGTTGTCGTCGTTGTTGAAGATTGTGATCCAGCTGTTATCCAGCGATCTCTTAAATGAATTAAATGTGATGATAAGGAGTCGGCAAGACGTTCAGCTGTACATACAGACTGAGTCATTTCTTGTGGAGTAAGTCCAGGGCATTGTCCGTCTACATAGTAGTTAATGGAAAACAAAACAACTAAGCAATATTTCAACAAATATTTGTGTAGCAGCAGCTTAATGGTTTAAAGAAGCTGAACCTTAATCAATGAGTTACAGGTTGAAAACACACTACATCTATTTCGGTTTGGATAGACAGTATCATTAGTCATATTGATTGATCAGTCAGTAGTTGTGAACAATATCATTTTTATCAGAAGGGGTTGTGTGGAGATTTTTGAAATTTCACTGGTTGAAATCATGAGTCAATTGAAGCTAGACCACCACGGAAAACCTGGAAGCACTGGACGGCCGTTTCGTCCTAATATGGGACTCCTCAGCATTGCGCACCCACGATCCCGCTACCCGCGAGATTCGAACCCAGGACCTATCGGTCTCGCGCCAGGCGCTTAACCAGCTAGACCACTGAGCCGGCATCCAACGGTGTTAATGTCTAACTTCAACCAATCTACGAAGTTGCGCACTGCTGAGGAGCCCCATACTAAGACGAAACGGCCGTTCAGTGCTTCCAGGTTTTCCAAGGTGGTCTAGCTTCAATCGACTCATGATTTCAACCAGTGAAATATCATTTTTGTCTAGACCATGAGTGCTGATCGAACTTTAACAACCAAGTTGCAATGTAACTAATAATCTAAGTGAATTGATATCTGGTAACTATGTTAAGTTGCCCAGTGGTTGTAGGCAATCGGTACAAAGGACTACTATGATCATTCAACAGAAAACATTTCAGTACTACAGGAGATCACTCACTGCTTGAATATCTCAGTCGTAACATTTCAAACTGTAAAGCCGGATCTCACACAGTGGATCAGTTCCCTCAAAATTTCAGATATCCTTTGAATAACCAGTGGAAAATAGCACAAAACCTAAGTTTCCATCAGAGTACCTTATCTACTAACTTCATTAACCTAATGAAGTATGTTTTATATTACCAATAATCTAAATGATTAGTACATCCATTTAATATTGGACTATATATGATAAAAAGAAGTAATCATTATTTTTATTTAGATGATTTCCTCTCTTTTCCACTTTCATTTCTCCTTCATCCCTTCTTGTGTACATTATTAGTTGAAATTATGTCAATTATGATAGATAGAAGAATTGGTCAGATGATGATTATCCCATTAAAATAAGAGAATAGAAACATCACTGAATTTTGAATAATTAATCAACATGTAAATAAAATCAAATAATATGGTTTAATGATGATGATGATTTCATAATAATTTTAAGATATTTCTGTAAATTATAAATTATGTATGTTTCCTCTGAAGAAGTGGCTTACATTAAGTCACGAAACGTCGGAAATATATTTTTTTCCTACTCATTAGGATATAACAAAACAAGGTCGTGGATGCGCACTGCTGAGGAGTCCCACAACAGGACGAAACGGCCGTCCAGTGCTTCCAGGTTTTCCATGGTGGTCTGACTTCAACTGACTCATGATCTCAACTGTTGAAAATATATTTATTATAGACAAATGATATGAATTGAGCATATTTATTACATAAAAATGTAAAACCATACAACAATACTATATAATTAAAATTTTAGAAATTTTTTATTATTAAATATTAACTGATTAAACAGCCCCCGAATGCCCTGGTACGGCCGAGAATGAAGCGAGTCCGCTCTCCATCTTCAAATGGTCTTACATGGACACATGCATAAAACCACTGCTAAAGAAGTCCTATTCACTATCTTCTTGCGACGGGGGTGCTTTTCACGAAATCGAGAGGATGAAAAGCGAATATACGGTGCTTTAACCGGGTTGGTGGACACAGAGAGTCCACCTAATGGAGTTGGAAAACCTTGATTCCAAACCAATGGTACACATGGACTCCAGGATTCTAAAGGAACAAGTGGCGTATGAACCTATTGTTGGTCACCCGATACCAAGGGACCGCATCTTCTTACGATTCTCCACTGCATTGTGGATCAGTCCTTTAGGTCAAAAGCTCCGAATATGACCCCCTAAGAAAACCACCTGCTTCGGTTTGGGCACCCGGATAGTATCCTAGCCCTCACACAAATCGAATGATCTATGCGGCACAAAATAAATAAATAAATTCAACAACAACTAACTTACCTCCAATACCTAATTCTATAAAGCATTCACCTTGTCCATTATCTAATTCTATATCCAAATAATTTTTTATACATAAGAATTGATCTTCATTTGGATTTAAGAAAACATACTAGATAATAAGTGAATTAAGAAAAAAACAGAAAAATAAATCATCAGTTGAAATAAACAATAGAAAAAGATGTGAACGTAAACTCTCCGTCTATCTCTCTCTCCGTGTCTCTACGTACATTTAAATAAACAAGGCTAATAATGAATGTATAACAAGAATTTTTTAGATACTAATTGAATAAAACTGATGACATTTGTAAGATAATCAATCAATTCACTTTCTATAATTAACCTAATGGATAATATCAAACTAATTCTGTTGAAATATTTTAAATTAAAAGGGTGTCTTTTTCAAGCTGATTACAAAGATCTTTCAATTAGGATCATTTCTTAGTGTTAAAAAAAAAGATATTTTTTTCCTACATGGTTCCGTGTTAAAGAATGAAATTTACTTTGCCACAAAACTTTATCTACAACCTAATATGACTTAATTACGCTTGTTACTCCTCGTGGAAGATCATGATCTACTCAATGGAGAAGGAACTACTATGGAGAGCAACTGGAAAGAGATAAAAGAGGCAATCACTTCAACATGTCATGAGGTTCTGGGTCAAAAGAAGCACCATCACAAGGATTGGATCACAGTCGATACACTGGATAAGATTCAAGAAAGGAGGAACAAGAAAGCAGCAATCAATACCAGTCGAACAAGAGCAGAAAAAGTCAAGGCACAGGCTGAATACACAGAAGTAAACAAGCAACTGAAAAGGAGCATCAGAACTGACAAACGTAAATATGTGGAAGATTTGGCATTGACGGCGGAAAAGGCTGCGAGAGAAGGAAACATGAGACAACAAAGAAACTCTCTGGAAATCACCGTAAACCAGAACGAACATTGAAAAGCAAGGAAGGCAAGATAATCACCAACATTGAAGAACAACGAAACAGGTGGGTAGAACACTTCAAAGAACTCTTGAATCGACCAGCCCCACTGAACCCACCCAACATCGAAGCAGCACTCACGGACCTCCCAATTGATGTTGGCGCACCGACAATTGAAGAAATCAGCATGGCTATCAGACAAATCAAGAGTGGCAAAGCAGCAGGACTAGACAGCATTCCAGCAGAGGCACTGAATGCAAACGTAGCGGCAACTGCAAGGATACTCCAAACTCTCTTCAGAAAGATCTGGGATGAGGAACAGGTACCAAAAGACTAGAAAGAAGGACTTCTAGTCAAAATACCAAAGAAAGGCGATCTCAGCAACTGTGACAACTACAGGGGAATCACTCTTCTTTCAATACCAGGAAAAGTCTTCAACAGGGTATTGTTAAACAGGATGAAGGACTCCGTAGACGCCCAACTTCGAGACCAACAGGCAGGATTCCGTAAGGATAGATCGTGCACAGACCAAATCGCAACTCTACGGATCATTGTGGAACAACCAATTGAATGGAATTCATCACTCTATATCAACTTCATCGACTACGAAAAAACATTTGATAGCGTGGACAGAACAACCCTATGGAAGCTTCTTCGACACTACGGTGTGCCTCAGAAGATAGTCAATATCATACACAATTCCTATGATGGATTAAACTGCAAAATCGTGCATGGAGGACAGTTGACAAAGTCGTTCAAAGTAAAGACCGGTGTCAGGCAAGGTTGCTTACTCTCACCCTTTCTCTTTCTCCTGGTGATCGACTGGATCATGAAGACATCAACATCTGAAGGGAAGCACGGGATACCGTGGACAGCTAGGATGCAATTGGATGATCTAGACTTCGCAGATGATCTGGCTCTTCTATCGCATACGCAACAACAAATGCAAAAGAAGACAACCAGTGTAGCTGCAGCCTCAGCAGCAATAGGTCTCAATATACACAAAGGGAAAAGCAAGATTCTCCGATACAACACAGCATGCACCAATCCAATCACAATCGACAGAGAAGCTTTGGAGGATGTAAAAAGCCTTACATATCTGAGCAGCATCATTGATGAACATAGTGAATCTGATGCAGATGTGAAGGCACGGATTGGCAAAGCAAGAGCAGCATATTTACAACTGAAGAATATCTGGAACTCAAAACGATTAGCAACCAACACCAAAGTCAGAATTTTCAATACAAATGTCAAGACAGTTCTACTGTATGGGATGGAAGCCTGGAAAACTACGAAATCTATCGTCCAAAAGATACAGGTGTTTATTAACAGTTGTTTACTCAAAATACTTCAGATCCGCTGGCCGGACACTATAAGCAACAACCTACTGTGGGAGAGAACAAATCAGATCCCAGTGGAGGAAGAAATCAGGAAGAAGCGCTGGAAGTGGATAGGACACACATTGAGGAAAACACCCAACTGCGTCACAAGACAAGCCCTCATATGGAATCCTCCAGGTCGAAGGAGGAGAGGAAGACCAAAGAATACATTACGCCGGGAAATGGAGATAGATATGAGAAAAATGAACAAGAATTGGATGGAACTAGAAAAGAAGGCCCAGGACAGAGTGGGTTGGAGAATGCTGGTCGGTGGCCTATGCTCCATTGGGAGTAACAGGCGTAAGTAAGTAAGTAAGTAACTCCTCGTGGAAGATCGTAGGCCGCCCAACAGCACTATCCATTCAACTCGGACTTGAGCAATCCTTTCTAGTTGTTATTCATGCTTTTCATGTCTGCTTCGAATTCCCGATGTAGTGTGTTCTTCGGCCTTCCTCTTTTCTGGTTCCCTTCAGGATTTAAAGTTAGCACTTGCCTCGTGATGCAGTTTGATGATTTCCGTAATGTATGTCCTTTCCATTTCCATCGTCTTTGCTAATTTTCTCTTCAGCTGGAAGTTGGTTTGTTCTCTCCCAATGAAGGCTGTCGTTGATGGTATCCGGCAAATGGATGTTAAGTATCTTGCGTAAACAACTATTTATAAATACTTGTACCTTCATGATGATAGTTGTTGTAGTTCTCCAAGTTTTAGCTCTGTACAGTAGGACTATTTTGACGTTCGTATTGAAGATTCTGACCTTGATATTTATTGACAGTTGTTTTGAGTTCTATATGTTCTTCAAGTGTAGGAATGTGGCCCTTGCTTTGCCGATCCTCGCCTTTACGTCTGCATCCGATCCTTCTTGTTCATCGATGATGCTTCCCAGGTACGTGAAAGATTCTTTATCTTCCAGAGTCTCACCATCAAATTTGATTAGGTTGTTTTTCTCCATCTTGTATTTGAGGATCTTTCTTTTTCATTTGTGTAAGTTGAGGCCTACAACCTCTATAGAGATATTTGTAGCAAAGAAGGATAATTGGACGTATGTCTACTAATCTAACCTTGTAAAATAAAGAACCTCACTACGAAGAAATCCAGTTTTACAACAAATGATTCATTGTAGAATCGAACAAACTAACCTAACATATATATGTTATGTGTGAATCGAGTTAGTGATCGTTTTGTGTGTAACAAAAAAAACACCCGGTTTATATTCATCAATTTCATTGTAAATGATCTTAGTTTTATTATTTTTTGTACCATATAGAATGGGAGAAAGGAACGAGAATCGTAAGGAATTTGCAAATTTATGTGCCTCTAACAAAACGGTTATAGGTGGCACTATATTCCTCTACAAACGCATGCATAAAGCGATATGGGTTTCATCGGACCACATCACATATTACAGTCGGAAGACCGAAAACAGATGACCACCTACGGTAAAAGGTACGTCCCACTCAATGTGGATTTATCTAAACCCATTCTCTGGGTATCAGGTGTAAGGAAGTAGGTTTCACGGTTTGAGCGAGTAGAACTCGAACAAGGCATTTGTGAGTAATCCGTTGAAGTGTGCATGTAGCATTTTAGAGATACGGAATGAGTTGAAGAGAAATAAATAAATGGTAGAAAGCATTAATTATTATCTGTCAAATAGAACAAAATCAGTAAGCTTGTCAGAAATTGTCCACTAACGATACAGCATCAAGACAATTTACTAACGAGAAAATACAACACATTGACTATAAGTAAACCAGACAAAGGAGAGCAGGTAAGTTTTATGAAGAAAACAAATTACACTTGCAAAATAATAGACGGACAGAAATTAACATAGACCCTGGTACAAATGAGCGTTGGTCCAAGTTCCCACACCTGATTAGCACAAAGGGACTAAAATAACAAAAGAGATAGAAATAATATACTACGGATGATAAAAAGAAAAACTACACCTTGGAAATATGGTTTGAAGAGACACATGAATGTGAAATCGAGAGGACGACAGAGAGTGAGCCAATATATGCCACTGTGAACAATTCTGAGCGATGTGACACAAAGTCTCAAACCACTGAACATGGGTATCACACGGACCTCAACCAAGTGGATTAAACCTTTAGGTCAAAGCCCCGAGGAGTGGCCCCCTATGAAAACTACCTGCTTCGGTTTGGGTGCCCGGGCAGCATCACATCCCTCACACAAACCAATGATAACTACGACTGGTCTCATTGTCATAGTGTGGCGCATGTGTATTTGGTGCCTCCTTGTATCAATGTTTATGTGTTCAAATGAATAAATAAACTAGCAGATAATCAAATCAGTCATTCATGACTTTTTGAACATAATAGATCGGACACACTACGACTACATGGCTTACCAAAAGTTCACAAGTCAGGAACTCATTTCCCCCTGATTTAAGATATGTTTAGTTTTCCATACAATGAAGCTGCAAAGTCCTTCGTCCGAATCTTAAGACCTCCACACAACTTAGTCTTTAATAGAACCATCAAACGGTGAGTGGGTGAAGGAATAAAGTAGACAAATTGTAAAACATGCATAACATAAAACAGAAACTATCAGGTCACCGCTCCAAACATACATGCATCAAAACAAGTTAAAAGTTGACAATCTTAAGACTATTTGGCATTTTTAAATGAGGTGGAGAAATGTAAACATCGACTAAATAAAACAATAATACATTACCTTATCTGATAGGATGGAAAGAGTACTAGGGTTTCCATCCATAATTTTAAATATTAGTCTCCACGAGAATAATATTGATCACAGAACTCATTCGAAAAAAAACCTAAAAAATGAAGACTATTAATCAATGATTATCGAAATATATAAATATTACTTGTCCAAATTACATCAGAATCATGTGCAGAGGGTAATTGGTTGATGATAACAATTCTGACGGTTGAACTTAATATCTCTAAACCAACTTACACACAAATCTATCTACTTTATTGAGTTTCAACAAAGGTATAAACATGTGTCCCTAGATTATCAACACGAATGGGAAAACATTATAAAATTAACCACAATAACTCTCCCTTGTAAATAGATGCTCGCTAATAGGTAACTCATCATCAGTTAGCACTAATGCATCTATCCAAAATGCTTTAATGGGATTGCACGTTCGGCAAACGAATTTATTATGAATTACACTTACATGTTAGTCTGTTGGGACACAAACAAATGGTGTAGAGTTTTCTCACCATACATAGGTTACTTCAGCTGAATTTTTAAGTACTAAAAGCTTATGACGTAGATATAGTCAAGTAATTTGGTTGAATATCTTGGACGAAAAGGCCATGAGACATCTAGATAAACACATGCAAAGTATTCCGAAATAACTGGGCTTATTCCGCATAACATAAAAATGTACTTGAGCATCAGTAAAATGTATGTTAGTCGTAGTTTTAGAATAGTTGTGTCACGAAGCAGAGTGAAGAACTCCTTTCATGGAATAGAAAGGGTAAATCAAGTCAATAGACCAGTAACATTAAAGAACAATTGGATATCCAGATAAAAAGTTCAACGAAAGAATCTGTACGGTGAATGAAGGCAAAGTAAGCCAGTCATTCAGTCAGTTACAACACAGAACCCGGTACGTATGCACATCGGTTCAAGTTGCCATACACAGATGAAATTATCAGACTAAATCCCACAATAGCAGAAGTAACAGTATCAGCGGTAATAGGGAAAATTAGGTATCGAACATACGTTTCGAAACTATAAATAAAAACATGGAAATTATGAATTTAGAATTTGAGGACAGACAAAGTATGGATGGACATGCACCGTGTCATTTGAAGTCTCTAACTGCTAGACAAAATGAGCATGTGAACCTCAACCGGGTAGTCTACACCTAAAAGCATGACCAAGGTCGACTGTCGATGACTTCACGAACTGATGCCATGTCTTGGTTTGGCCGTCCCTAGCTTATGTTACATCCAACGCCTATACCGAACAACATCGCCCGCTGAGGTAAGCGGTGGTTGGGACATGTGTTACGTATGCCCAACCATCTCGGTTGATGGAGACTCACCGGCCTATCAATCACCTTGCCATCCTCACCTAGTATTCTACTGCTAAACCAAGAATTCTGAACCCGTATCGAGATTTCGCCAAACACTAAACCATCAGGATTGATGAGACTATTGAGATAAGTGAAACAGTCGATGCGTTCAATTACTCCACTCCCTATCATCCATTCAAAAGCCATGACCCAATCCTAAAGCATCATTTTGCATTTGGAAGGAGACAATCACATCCCAAACAAATTTTCATTGTTCCTTAAGGTGGTCAAAAAACTGCATTTTGTCACCGTCTTCACCAAACAGAACTACATGATCTACGCAATCTAAATCAACAAGTGAATGCTCGAGTGGAAGGTCAAGTCCTAAAACGTCAGACGAATAAAGAGTTATCTCTGTATCATGTATATGACAATGTTAAATAAGAATAGATAAGGCGGACAACCCTGATGAACACCACTTACAGCAACCAATTCCGACGACTAATCCTCAGATCTGACTCGACACCAGTAGCGTTCAAGTAGAGGGCCTGTACAGAATTAATGTACTTTGGTACGCCTTTTAATGACAGAGACTCCCACAGAATCTCATGATCACTGGAATCGAGTGCCACCTTAAGGTCCAGGAACATAACCAGAGGTGAACGTCGAGAATTGTCTATGTCCCATAATCTGCTGAAGGGTATGAAACCAGCTCGGTTTTCTCAGGTTAGACGTTGAAGTATTATTAAGGTTAATATTTTAGACATCATATTAGTTAAACTGATTCCTCTGTGATTATAAAAAAGGGTATTTTTTGTCCTTTTTTACAGATCGGGAGTGAGGATAAAACTAACTTATCTGTACGTTCAAAACAGTATAAATACTGCTTGTGCTTCTGCAGTAGGTTATGTGAAAAATATAATACTGTAGAAGTGTCAAGTGAAGTGAATATCCCGAGATACTTGCCTACAAGAACATTATCTAAAATTATGTTCGAAAAGACGGCGAAAAAAGTAGCGACCATTATTAATATGACAGCCTATACTCGAAGGAATTCTATGACAATAGGCTTATCAAAATATTTAGATGAATGTGTCAAGTCGGTTTTTATTCAAAGTTTATTTTTACCGAAACCTAAGCAAACTTGCCACCTAACGTGTTTGGTAGACAACTGTAGCAAGCCAAACCTGACAGTTAGGAGGAAGATCAGAATTTACTAGCCTGAAGACAATGACATTCTGTGGTTCAGTTCTCTGTGACTTATTTATTAGCGAGTTGGGAACTGAACATTGAGTCGACAGGCACTTCTGATGTGCACCTAATACGACCCGTAGATGAGCACATAAATATGTACTTGGTAAAGGAGTTAATTCCCTACTAGTACTCAGTAATTATATGGACCATGACTATCTTAATTTACTGTCTTGGATTATCTATATGCTTCTATAAACCAAGTAGTAGTAAAGACTAGCGGAATTAACTGCCTAATTTGATATTCTTCTGAGAGTGAAATAGATATGACCTAGACGAAAGAATATTGGTAAACAGAACGTTATATAGACTTATGCTGACTAAGGTTTACCCCAGATTTTCCTTTTTATATCCGCGCAAACACATGATAGACCGGATTACGATTAAGTAAGTTCGATCGATGGGGGGTAAATATGTTGATAACACTGTTAAATCCCCTGTCGTGGCAGACCAATAACTGTTGTACTAAATGACATCAGGTCTGAATCCGGATGTTATTGCTGTCTCAGAAACTTGGTTAACGTCAGAAGTATTAGATAGTGAAATCCAGTTGACTGGTTTTATATCCAGTAGGGCTGATAGATTAAACCGTAGGGGAGGCGCGGTTATCCTGTACACGAAAAGTACCCTAACCATAAGAGCAGCTGAGACAGTGGCACATGTTTGGGGACATGTGAACTGGTGCGATGCAAGCTGAAATGTAAACGGCAAGGTAATAAATTATTTGTTGTATATCGCAGTCCAGAATGTGTAGTAGATGATTTTCTCCTAAGTAAACTTAAGTCCTGGTGTAACAAGGGTAAAAGCCTTGTAGTAGGCAACTTTAATACACCATATATAAACTGGGTTAACTTAGAAGCAGGGTCATTGATAACGTCGTTCAATTGCAAACTGTTAGAAACCTCGATTGGATAAGCATTATTCCAACACATTAGAAATCTCACAAGATATGACTTAAGAAACTCTTCTTCTCTTTTAGATTTAGTCTTCACATACGGTGATGACGTTGGTCAAGTGACTTTCTTCCCACCACTAGGAGGAAGTGACCATGCAGTCATATTATTCAAATTCATGGCTGAAATTGCCTGTCGAACAGTTGCGCTGGCCCGCCCTAATATATGGAAGGCAGATATGGAGGCAATTAACCCCGCAGCATCTGTTGAAAACTGGAAAATCGACTCAAGGGCATCAGTACAAGAGGCATGAACTCATTTCAGGCAGTTATACAATCGGTTAACTCAACCATACATACCCTGGACAGTCCCAAAGAAAAAGAAGCACGACTATCCCTGGATAGGCAGGGATATTTGACGTTTACTAAGACAAAAGAAGAAATGTTGGGATGTCGCCATCCGCCTTAGCACAGCAGAAACCATGGAACGCTAGAGATCGGTAAGAAACAAGTCTATAACTGAAATTCGAGGAGCCCAAAGAAAATACGAAATACAGTTGGAACAATCTGCAATCAAGCAACTCAAGAGAACATTCTCGTACATTGATTACAAAACAAGGATACATAATTGGATTCCCAACCTAATAAAGAGAGTGAATCTGAAATGATAGAGGAAGATCAGTAAGAGAAGAGCCAAAGGCTAACTATTTTGAGGCAGTTTTCACTCAGGAACCTCCTCTAGTCAAAGAACCAGACCAAAATAAAGAGTTAACAAACCATCTGCTCACATTAGAATTTGATCAAGACGATGTGTTTAAGGCTCTTGGCACCTTAGACATAGAAAAGTCAACAGGATCAGATGAACTACACCCCAAAATCTTGAGGCATATTGCACAATATATCGCGGCTCCACTGACTGTGATATTCAATATGTCACTTGACCAAGGTGTGTTACCTATGAACTGGAAGGACGCAATCGTCACTCCCATACATAAAACAGAACCAAGACAGCTTCCATCGAACTACAGACCTGTAAGCCTCACCAGTGTTGTAGTTAAAATATTGAAAAGAATAGTCAAACGGACCATAACGGCATTTATGGAAACCAATAACTTGCTAAACATAGAACAACATGGTTTTAGAAAGGGTATATCTTGTATAACGAACCTCCTTATAGCAAGGGAATTTCGGATAAAGGCGCTAGACAACGGAAACTTAGTGGATGTTGTCTACATAGACTTCAGTAAGCCTTTTGACAAGGTGCTAACTAATAGACTACTATTGAAGTTGGAAAACCTTGGTATTGCTGGACTTCTTTTAAAATGGGTTAAGGATTTACTAGAAGGTCGTAGACAGAAAGTAAGAATAAATTCGAAGTGCTCCATCTGGAGACCAGTACTTAGTGGAGTACCTCAAGGTTCCGTCCTAAGCCCTTTGCTTTTTATACTGTGCAAATGAACTCCCAAGTATAGTACAGTTTCCAATGTTATTATACGCTGACGATGTAAAAATCTGTCGAGTAATAACTGGAGACGCAGACGTATGCGCATCTCAGGCAGACTTAAATAATATGATTCACTGGTGAAAAGAGTGGCTGATGCCTATCAACGCGGAAAAGTGTCTACATGCACCTTGGTGATACAAAGGTTAATAGGTACAACATAGTGGAAGTGCCTGTACCCGTGGTCCGGTCTCACAATGGTCTTGGACTGAGAGTGAGTCATGATCTTAAGACCACAGCCCACTGCCTGGAGGTTGCAGCTAAGAGGTTAAGAACCATGTAGGCTTTAAGACGGAAATTCACCAAGTTAGATACTACCATGTTCACTTCAGTATACACAACCTTAGTGAAAACTAGGCTTGGGAACTGAGTTCAGGCTGCAAGTCCCTTATTAAAAGGTGACTCGGATATCCTGAAGAAAGTACAAAAGGTAGCTACCCGTGCAATTTCAGAACTTTTGGGCTTAAAATACAAAGAGCGGCTTTGAAAACCAGACCTTCTTACTTTGCTCTATCACAGACTAAGAGGTGATTTGATTTTGACATATGGAATGCTGTGAGATGACTTTAGACCTAATATATCCTCTTTTTCTTCCCACTAGATCGGGACATCTCAGAGGACAAAGCAGGCGATTAGGAAAGCCAAGAACGAACAAAATACCCGTGGCATACAGGTTTTCACACCAAGTCATCAGTCCTTGGAACCTGTTACCCGAAGCAGCGATGTTTAAATTGTTCAAATGGTTGTGGACGGAATAGAAGCTTTCGTTTAACAGGCTTCCGTGTCTAGTAGCAGGGCATCACCAATACCTCCAGGCAGGAGTCTAGACACATTAACTATAATAGGTTAGAAAGAAAAAAGTAATCTGTAACTCATAATAAGATGTTATCCTTAGTCCTTAAGAATAGGCCAAGTTTCCTCTTAAAGGACTCCTAGGAAGTCTCTTGGACTAGTTCAGTCGGCAGAGAATTCCAGCATTTGACAACTCTTAAGGAGTAGAAGTTGTGTCTACAGTCCATTCTGCTATGTTGTGTCCCCAATTTCTAGGTGTTACCTCTTGGGTTTGTATTGGGACTAAGCATAAGTAGGTTTTTAAGGGGATGTCCAGAAGTGTTAAGGATACTGTAAGCCATCAGAAGGTCACCTCTAAGACGTCTATACTCTAATGGGTAAAGGTTAAGTGATTGGAGGCGCTCTTCATAAGGTTTAAATTTGAGTCCCCGAACTGATTTTGTGGCTCGCCGTTGGATACGCTCCAGAGTGTCCTTATCCTTTTGCAGTGAGGGAGGAAATACTGTTTCCGTACTCTAAATGGAGACGAATGAAACTGTTGAAGATTACGTGAAAAGTTCTTCCAACAAACTGGCCAATAATGCGCTTTAATGTTACATGTGCAAGGTTTGCTCGAAAGGCATTTTTGTCACAGTTAGTGTAAGACTTCAAATAGTGGGGCACCAGAACTCCTAAATCTTTTCCGACTCGGGATACTTCTAGAGAGGAGTTTCTTAAGTTGTAGCTGTAGTCTGCGACATGTCGCAGATGAACTACTTTAAACCTCGACGTGTTAAAGGTAAGTCCGTTATTGTCTGGCCAACTTTGAAGTCGAGTCAGATCCTCCTGAAGTGCCTGTACATCGTCTTGGTTGCGTACCTCTCTCCAAAGTTTCACATCATCAGCAAAAAGTAATAAGTCTGACGATAACTGTTGTGGAAGATCATTTGTATTAATTAAGGAGAGAAGAGGTCCCAGTATTGAGCCTTGGTTTCGTATACTTCTAAATGGTTACGAGTGTTAACTGGGATAACCATAGTAGTCCGAGTTTTGTGGTTTTCCCCTAAATTAATTTAAAACTTTAGTGAAAATACAAATTAATGGAACTCTTCAGATTTTTGGTAGCATGTTCCACGAGGTCTCTGGTGCGGTCCCTTAAAACTGGTAAAAAATTTTACCAAGTGGGGAGGCTATTTATCTGCAAATATATAAACAGCCAGATAGCAATTACCGTACACTAAAGCATAGCATTTTAAAATTGCCTGACTACCAGCACATGAGTTCTACAAGTTGATATTTAATTTATTAATGAAATTTCGACAGCTGAAAATTGGTTTTACTACATTGCCTTCGACGTCGATCGTTGATCAACGACCGATCGCTAACTTTTTTTTGCAAATGTGGTCTATCACACATAATTTTCATGTTAGCCTAGAAAAATGATCCCTTCATACCAGATTATACTCAAATATATCTAACTAAGGAGTGACTTACCACGAAACCACTCAGGCTAACACTTAATTTCCTCTAGGCAACTAAGATTTGAAGAGTTCGCCAGTTTGTACTGCCTAATTCCTATTGGCGGATTCGTATTCCGACTCTGATTAAGATTTGTGTAGTAAGGACAGAAGGCCTAAGGCCTATGTTATTCCTTTTCTAGTATGCTTCTATGGGTGTCTAGTCTTCTCTTGAATAAATCAACTGAAGGTACGAATGATGAACCATTTGATGACAGCTTCATCTGCAACTGCACAGGACTTTCCTTATTGCACCTGAGTGCTGACTTGGTGTTCCGGAGACTGCAGAACCTAAGAAAAGACACTTTTCCTGGCCAAGACATGGTTCATTCCGCTATACTGAGGGAAGAAACCTCAATCCTGGCAACACCGCTCAGCGTGACGTTCTCACACTCGCTAAGCAGAGGCAAACTACCGGAAAATTGGAAGCTGGCTCACATCACACCAACTTTCAAAGGAGGTCGACGCAGCAAACCTTCGGGTTACCGACCGGTGGCTCTTCTCTCTATACCTTCAAAAATCATGCAGTCCCTGATATGCGATGGTATACATGACTGCTTATTGTCCTTAAATTTCTCAACGTAACAGCATGGTTTCAGGTAGGGTTAATCTTGTATAACCGACCTGCTGATTGAAGTGGACAGATGGACAAGCATCCTTGATCGCAATGGGAAGATTGATATCATTTATCTTGATTTCTTAAAAGATTTGATAGGGTTAACCATATATGTCTTATCAATAAGCTCAAACGATTGGGTATCGGACCACCTCTAATTGATTGGCTCATTTCATATATGAAAAATCGATGTTTTAAGATCAGAGGAACTTCACTATCTCTCAGGTTACGGAATGTCCAAGCGGGGTCCCTCAGAGCTCAGTACTGGGACCTCTTCTCTCCTTGATTAATATAAATGATCTTCCACAACAGTTATCGTCAGACTTATTACTTTTTGCTGATGATGTGAAACTTTGGAGAGAGATACGCAACCAAGACGATGTACAGGCACTTCAGGAGGATCTGACTCGACTTCAAAGTTGGCCAGACAATAACGGACTTACCTTTAAAACGTCGAGGTTTAAAGTAGTTCATCTGCGACATGTCGCAGACTACAGCTACAACTTAAGAAACTCCTCTCTAGCAGTATCCCGAGTCGGAAAAGATTTAGGAGTTCTGGTGCCCCACGATTTGAAGTCTTACACTAACTGTGACAAAAATGCCTTTCGAGCAAACCTTGCACATGCAACATTGAGGCGCATTATTGGCCAGTTTGTTGGAAGAACTTTTCATGTAATCTTCAACAGTTTCATTCGTCCCCATTTAGAGTACGGAAACAGTATTTCCTCCCTCACTGCAAAAGGATAAGGACACTCTGGAGCGTATCCAACGGCGAGCCACAAAATCAGTTCGGGGACTCAAATTTAAACCTTATGAAGAGCGCCTCCAATCACTTAACCTTTACCCATTAGAGTATAGACGTCTTAGAGGTGACTTTCTGATGGCTTACAGTATCCTTAACACTTCTGGACATCCCCTTAAAAACCTACTTATGCTTAGTCCCAATACAAACCCAAGAGGTAACACCTAGAAATTGGGGACACAACATAGCAGAATGGACTGTAGACACAACTTCTACTCCTTAAGAGTTGTCAAATGCTGGAATTCGCTGCCGACTGAACTAGTCCAAGAGACTTCCCAGGAGTCCTTTAAGAGGAAACTTGGCCTATTCTTAAGGACTAAGGATAACATCTTATTATGAGTTACAGATTACTTTTTTCTTTCTAACCTATTATAGTTAATGTGTCTAGACTCCTGCCTGGAGGTATTGGTGATCCCCTGCTACTAGACACGGAAGCCTGTTAAACGAAAGCTTCTATTCCGTCCACAACCATTTGAACAATTTAAACATCGCTGCTTCGGGTAACAGGTTCCAAGGACTGATGACTTGGTGTGAAAACCTGTATGCCACGGGTATTTTGTTCGTTCTTGGCTTTTCTAATCGCCTGCTTTGTCCTCTGAGATGTCCCGATCTAGTGGGAAGAAAAAGAGGATATATTAGGTCTAAAGTCATCTCACAGCATTCCATATATCAAAATCAAATCACCTCTTAGTCTGTGATAGAGCAGAGTAAGAAGGTCTGGTTTTCAAAGCCGCTCTTTGTATTTTAAGCCCAAAAGTTCTGAAATTGCACGGGTAGCTACCTTTTGTACTTTCTTCAGGATATCCGAGTCACCTTTTAATAAGGGACTTGCAGCCTGAACTCAGTTCCCAAGCCTAGTTTTGACTAAGGTTGTGTATACTGAAGTGAACATGGTAGTATCTAACTTGGTGAATTTCCGTCTTAAAACCTACAGGGTTCTTAACCTCTTAGCTGCAACCTCCAGGCAGTGGGCTGTGGTCTTAAGATCATGACTCACCCTCAGTCCAAGACCATTGTGAGACCGGACCACGGGTACAGGCACTTCCACTATGTTGTACCTATTAACCTTTGTATCACCAAGGTGCATGTAGACACTTTTCCGCGTTGATAGGCATCAGCCACTCTTTACACCAGTGAATCATATTATTTAAGTCTGCCTGAGATGCGCATACGTCTGCGTCTCCAGTTATTACTCGACAGATTTTTACATCGTCAGCGTATAATAACATTGGAAACTGTACTATACTTGGGAGTTCATTTGCACAGTATAAAAAGCAAAGGGCTTAGGACGGAACCTTGAGGTACTCCACTAAGTACTGGTCTCCAGATGGAGCACTTCGAATTTATTCTTACTTTCTGTCTACGACATTCTAGTAAATCCTTAACCCATTTTAAAAGAAGTCCAGCAATACCAAGGTTTTCCAACTTCAATAGTAGTCTATTAGTTAGCACCTTGTCAAAAGGCTTACTGAAGTCTATGTAGACAACATCCACTAAGTTTCCGTTGTCTAGCGCCTTTATCCGAAATTCCCTTGCTATAAGGAGGTTCGTTATACAAGATATACCCTTTCTAAAACCATGTTGTTCTATGTTTAGCAAGTTATTGGTTTCCATAAATGCCGTTATGGTCCGTTTGACTATTCTTTTCAATATTTTAACCACAACACTGGTGAGGCTTACAGGTCTGTAGTTCGATGGAAGCTGTCTTGGTTCTGTTTTATGTATGGGAGTGACGATTGCGTCCTTCCAGTTCATAGGTAACACACCTTGGTCAAGTGACATATTGAATATCACAGTCAGTGGAGCCGCGATATATTGTGCAATATGCCTCAAGATTTTGGGGTGTAGTTCATCTGATCCTGTTGACTTTTCTATGTCTAAGGTGCCAAGAGCCTTAAACACATCGTCTTGATTAAAGTTCTGACTGAGGAGCCTATTTTGTGACTTTGTGTTTGGGGTCAGTCGAGAAGAGACGCCTGAGTAAAGGCAGTGTCATTATAGTTCGTCATAGCGTCTGCCTAACCATTCTCCCGTGTTTGGTGAAATTTCGGGGAATTTTTGATAAATTTCGGAGAAATCCTCAAAGTCATATGATGTTCACCAGGGTTAAAGTGAAATTTTTTGGAAATATTGGGGAATTTCCCCAAAACGTGTCAAATCTCTCTCAGAATTTGTAGCTCGAATTGTTCTTTTGTTTTTCTATCATTTGAAACCCACTCCTTTTAATTGTGTTAGGAATCCATCGGTGCGTTCTTGTTCTATTATTTATGTACATAAATAGTCTCTCCTGTTCTTTATCACATATTGGGACAATTGATTCTCATATTTTCCGCGATCTACTCGGATTGTACTTATACAGTGATTTTGGGCGAACCTTTAACATGCCATCACATATACTGCTTCAAGGTCAGTGGGGAGATTCCAACATTTTTCTTCTGTCTTAGTAAACGTCAAATTCCCTTGTCTGTCCAGCACTGACCATGTTTTTCTTCTTTTGAACTGTCCAGGGTATAAATGGTTGAGCTACTAGATTGGATAACTGGCAGAAGTGAATCCATGCCTCTCCTACTGATGAGTTTGAGTCAATTTTCTGGTTATCTTAGTTACGACTGCAGAGTTTGTTACCTCCATCTTTGCCTTCCATATGTTAGTACGGGCCGGCGAAGCTACTTGACAGACCACATAAATAGTGAACTTGAATATGATGAGCTCATGATCATTTCTTCCCCTAGGCAGAAGTGACGTTATTTGACCGACATCATCACCGTTTCGGAAAACTAAGTCGAGGACAGACGAGGTGTTATGTAGGTCATATCTAGTGAGATATCTAGTGCGTTGGCGTCAAACTAGGTCGACTGTGGTTTTTAACGGTTTGTAACCTAACGACGTGTTTGATAACCCTACTTCTAAGTCTTCCCAATTTACAAAGGGTGTAATAAAATCACCTACAATAAGTCACCCACTACAAGTTCTGAACTACGATATACAACTAATTCAATTTCTGGCCCTTTGTATTTCGGCCAGCAGCGTGCCAGTTCACATGTCGAAGTCATATGGCACTGTCTCTACGTCTCGTATGGTTAATGTGCTTTTCATGAATTAGATAGTCCCATCGCCCCTATGGTTTATTCCGTGAGTCCTACAAAGTTATAAACCAAGCAATGGAATTTCAGTGCGATACACTTTTGACATCAACTATATTTCTGAAATGGCGATGACATAAGCGTTTTCTGATTCCACCACGTTTTCGGACTCCGCCATTTTATTCAGTAGGTTGTGAGCATTTGTAAAAAAAACTTTAATTCTATGAAAAACTTTTCCATACTACTCGTAGTAGTTTGGTGGTTATTTTACCCCAAAATTTTACGAAGTGAAGACCCTTGAGTATGAGATCCTTTTCAATGCTTAGACAGCGCTCATTTATTCATGCTCCTGCTGAATACAATAAGCCAGGCTAAGATCCAAGAGGATATATACTCCGAACTAAGTCAACTGGCGTGAGTTTTCCAGCATTAAGTTTCTTTACTCGGTGGAAGCAAAGTGGCTTTGACCGAGTGGCTTGGCTGCCTACCTTCGAAATCCACATTTTATCGATTCTGTAAAGCTCATGAATGTTGGCTTCAGGAATTTACATCCTATCTTCCCCATTTATAAGGTCAGATGGCTTTCGATACATTCTAAAACAAAGTTGAATTTGATCACTCATTGATTACTTTGAATCTTACCAGACATTGTTCACTGAGAAATCAGAATGATGGTAAGTGGGCATTCAGCCTATCAACTCAGAATGGGGTAAGCTTCGCCTAATGTGATCTGTAAAATTTATTATTGCCTATCCGAATTGTATCATCGAATGTGACATGGTTTATTTGTCTGGAATATTATGAAACGCCGTTAATTATTATTATTGTTGTTATTAATGGCTTTATTTTATGTTATATTTTGGTACAATATAGAATTCTCACCACAAGGTATTTCAACAAGTTTCTTTCACAAAGAAACAAAAACAAAAAAGAATGGAAAAAGGTTAAAAAAGGAACCGAAAAACTGTACGATTCTCCAAATTAGAGGCATGTTTAAAAATACAGTTTGTTGACTAGGTTAACTCTAACAACCTGTTCGTCACAGGGTATATTTGCTAGGTAAAGTATCACAGAACTTTTCTACTTTTGCTTATGTTCATGGATTTTAATGTAATAACCTCACACTCTACCAAAAGATACACAAGGAGAAAGATATGAGTGAAGGGGATAGTTAGTATCTGATAAAATAACACCTGCCAGGAGTTTGCGTGACTTTACATGTCTATCCACGAACATGTTAATTATGACCTAGAAAGATTCACCACACATCTTGATAACTGCCTTCAGCACCTTCAGCAATACAGCAAAGTCTTTTCCCAAAAGCCTGCGAAAGAATAATGGAGAACAGTAAAGAATAATAGGTAATATGCAGGAATCGACAAATTGTAAGAGTAAATGACGAGCAATCTCAAAAGCATGAAGCCTATTTATGTAGTAAGTCAGATGGAAAAGTTTCTTCGGTAACAGTAAAACGTGAGAAAACCAAGGGAGATCAGAGGAAAAGGTAACACCAAGATAACCGACCCTCAACACTGTGTTTATCAAACAGCCTGCAGTGGCACAAGCATTATGGGATGTCAAAATGATGTTTAGATGCTCTTCATGTCTCATGCTAAAGTTAACACCTCTACATTTAAATGGATTAAGTATGGGACCATTAACAACAGACCAACAATCAATACGAGATAAAAACTCATTCATTTCTACGGAATTTAAAGAGGTAGAAATCAGCATGCTGTACGATCATCCGCATATTTCGCAATAGTGTTTTCTGTGGAAGATAACAAGTCATATAGAAAAAGAGAAAAGAAGAAGTGAAAGAACGGCTCATTGTAGTACACCTTCATAAGACACTAGAGACTCTGAACACTTTCCTCCAAACACTGTGTACTGTTCCCTTCCAGAGAGGTAGGAACATAGCCAGTTGGTTATCCAGCTGTCAGTGTTGATGCTGATTAACTTGTTAAGTAAACGTTGTCTTGGCATAGAATCAAAGGCAGAAGTATAGCCCAGAAAAGCGCATCGAATATACTTCTAACCCTTTTCCAAGTTCAACACTATATTTTGATGCAGAACAACGACGGCATCTAAGGTGTCTCTGTTGCATCTGTAAGCAAACTGACCCTGGTCAATGTGCTCTTTTATCGCAGGCTAAAGTGGAAGTATCAATAATTTTTCCACTGTTTTGACGAAGGGCGAAGTTATTGCAATAGGTCTAAATTTCATATTCTTAACACCAGATACTTCCTTGGGTAAAGGGATTATCTACATCTTTCTCCACATTTTCAGTATGAGATTAGATGGAAAGGATATGTTAAAGATAGTAGTGAATGGATAGCATAGGACGTCAGCACACTTTTTTAAAAAAGAGGTTTGGGATACCACCAGGTCCCAAACATCGGGATGAATTTAGTGACTGGAGACATTTTCGGACATCAGTTTCGGTGAAACTAGGAACACATCTATTTTTTAAACCCGTGAATAAAGGGAACATCACATCGGATGATTGGCGTAAAAAAGACTTACTTAAGTCACAAACATTCAGCTGGTTATCGCTCCTAATGTACCTGTCACCTGTAAGTTCTTTAAAGAGTTTCCACATACTTGGAGAGTCTTTACAAGACAAGTGTTTTTGAGTAAACATAGAGTTGAGACATCTAATCTCCAGGTTTATCAGGCCATTCAGCTTGTGGACCTCATTAAGGTTTTTCTTCTTGTACATTCTTCTTTCGTTTTAGTTGCGAAGATATAATTCGATCAAAACTTACAAAAATGGTTTCAGTGGGACGACAAATATCAAAACAGAATTTAAAGTAACAAGTGATTACATCAGAAGTGATTTCCAGTGAGTCATCTGTAAATAATTTCCAGTTAGTCATATGAAACATGTTTTTCAGATTTCGGATATTTTCTTCTGATGAATTCCTATATTTGACTTTCTTGGTTTGATGCAAGAGTGTACTCTTCCCATGCTTTCCATATACTTTAAGTAGAACACGAATTATACAGTTATCCGAGCTAGACAGTGAAGCACGTTTACAAGTCACATATATACCCATATCACTAACGAAAACGAGGTCTAAATGAGCATCCAATAGAGTAGGAAAATCTGCTACATTTTGGTGACCTAGTGATGTAAGGAAGCTACAGTCACATGGATTGAAATCACCACATGCAACTGAAAGCGAATCACTGAAGGCAGTAACAGCAAACTGAGTGAATTCATTGGCAAAAACGGATAGTGCAGATGATGTGCAGTCTGGAATCACGTAGATATTGGTAACATAAACATATTTGTATTTGTTCGGATGTTTTGGACGGCATCTTAGAGTTAGACAGTCGATAAAGTCATTTGAAAACTTGGAACACGCAAAAGTACATTGATACTAGTTCACGTATACAAATCTAGCTACGTAGCTTCAATGCACCTCTAAGAAATGTTAGTAATATTATTGTACAGACCTCTTTGGTTTTTCCGTGTTTAACGGCAATGTGTTCTCCTCTGTTGACGTGTTCTCGCGATGCGGCTCCAGTATTTGGAGGGACACTAACATGTCCTTTGCTGACTGCAGAGAATCTACAGTAAATTATAGTTTAAATGTATTTTACTCCCCGATTTCGTCAGTTACTTTGCATTTGAGAAGTAACCAGCTGTCATCTGGTTTATCGCAGTTTTGCAGGTGGATGTCCACCAGCTCCGTTGAAAAAAGGCAAACGTCTTTGCTAAAAATCCACTGCTTGTCTGCAATCATAAGCTTTTTTTGCTAGGAACGTCAACGATGACGTATTGTTTGTTAGCGGGCTAAACATAACATAATAGTTAATGAAATTGTTTATGGTCATGAATGAAGCACAAATAGAACAAAATACATTCACAGTAAAGTATGTAACAATGGAACTATCACTAAATTATTGATACAATTAATGGCTATACATTTACATTCAATGTCCTTAACCGATATCAATGTGTGTTCATGGCTAACTACGGAGCACATAAATATTCCTATATCACTGGATGGGATAGGATCTTCGAAGTAATTGCGTGGGTCAGTGAAAGAGCGAAATTTCAGTATTCCGTCCTCCCGTATATCAGTAATTAAACCAGGTTGTCCCTTTACTACTACCACGTTATCAGGTTTGAAGGAAGTTATTTTACTGTTATTAAAAGTAATTTCTTGTCGCTTGGAGACCTTGTTCGCGGTTATTGGGGTACTGTTACTTGAAAATGTAACTTGAAGCCTATCGCAGAACGACATTTTCTCAGCATAACGCTGAGCTGCTTGCTTAGCAACAGCATACCCGCTGTGCACAGAATTCTTAATTTGTCTCATTTAAGACTCGAATGGAAAGGCTGAAAAGCAATCTAAAGGTCCATGTGCACGAACATCGTCAGGAAGTTGCTGTAATAAATGCACATTGTAAACTAAGTTCTCAGACCCATAACACCATTCGTATTCCTTAAGAAAGTTTTTCAAGTCTATTTTGACAGATTCTACAACGGTATTATGTAATTGGGTTGTGCAAGCAGATAAATGGATAACGCCAGACGCCGAAAATTAAGAAACAGACGTTGCGGCAGTGTTTTTTGCAGAATCACTGGTCCTAAATACAGAAGAAACAATCTACATTCCGAGGCTTTCCGAACAGAAACGAAGTCTAATGTGCGGTATTTGCGCTGAAAGTCGGAAGGAGTACTTGCCACGCAACCAGATATTAAATTATTTATGTCCCTAATTGCATATGAGTTCATGTTAAGCAGTTTTTTGTGTGCACATTCTATCCATAGATTAGCTAGCTTTTTGGTGACACCTAGGTACACCATGTGCATAGGATCTAAAGGAAAAGTTGAGATCATACTAATTGAAAGCGTTTCCAAAATTGAATAGCCTTGATGGTGAATAGATTGAGTCTGACGACGAAAGCTGTCATCCATTCTTAAAGTATATTCACCATTTGGAAATATAATTTTCCCTTCAAGCGTCTACCAAGTACAGTACACCGATAGCGACCTGCCTTACCATTGTGATTAACTGTGTACCTAATTGCAGAACGAGCAGGTGCGTCACATATTGCACGGGACAACTTAATTGTTATGTGTTTATGAAACTTAGTACTAAACAGACCCCCGTCAGTCATTTCTTTTATTTCAGAAATTGTGTCAGCAGATAATTTGTTGAACTCTGCCGGTTTACTATTCCCTCCGTAGATCCCTATCATGAACACGTCACTACACCTTGGGGCAATGATCTGTCCTAAAATTGGCCATAATTGTTGATTAGAGCTCCTAGACATAGATAGTCTATCTACATTAATATGAAAATGTAAAGTATCGAACTCAAAAATACACAAACAAAGTTCAACATATCTTAGCAGATTGGTTTTCAATCCGAGGTGATAGTAAACCCCACTGCTGATGAACTGTGGTTGGACACTTGTACACGTCCTTAGAACACTTCTGATGCTCCTTGGTAAGTCCGGAACCAGGTCTCTTAAATCATTCAGAATTCGATCAGCATCACTGATGCTGAGAAAGGTGTTTTTAAGTAATGTCATCAATACGTTATTGATCTGGTCTTTGTGATTAACGGACTTTTGAGAGCATAAATTAACGTTATTAGATCCTACAAAAAATGTAATCACGTATTCAACTTATATACATACCATTATCATCTGGAAGCCATTGATTACTGTAGCTAGTGGATGGTGTCACATTTGAAGAATTCTCATTACGAGTAATTTCTCTCTCCACCGCTGTCAATTAAACGTGCACTACATAGAAAGTCAGTTACCTTTGATCGTGCTTTCATTAGCAAACTCACTAAATGAAAGCAAGTTATTTTTTTTCATGAAAGCTGCTCGTATTTTATTCCACCGTCTGTTATAAGTCGATCTATGACAACCAAGAACTCTTGACAAGTTAATAGTTGCTCTTCGTCTACGAGCTCTCGCAGTGACTTTAATGGAACTCATCTTATTGGACTAACAACGTAGTAAATTGTAGTGAACATGAAAAACGGAGAGCACGTCATTCACTTGCACCATGTTAGTTATTTGTGTTAGATACCAAGCATGTCCGAACACTTTAGCTAAACAAAAATTGAAGTCAGTGAATATGCGTGTCAGCCTAATCACTGTGTCCGTATTTTGTTAATTGTTTTTATGACAATAGTGATGTTTGTTTAATAAGCGGTGAGTTATTTTGTGGACGTTTATGAAAACATATAAACTGAAGGCGGCATATTTAACAACCGTACGTAAAGTATTTTTGTCTACAAATATCCCCTAAACACACGCCGTAAAGGCGAAAAAGCGACATTTTCCCTTTATTTACGCTTTCGTCCCCTTTATTTTCCCTTTTTCCCCTTTATTCCCCCTTTATTGGTTGATTGGGACACCGCCACCACACCTCTTTCTATTGTTTGATCAATCCTGATGATAAATACTGAAATCACGTAGTGATACCAAGCAGCCGTCCTGTAAATCATTCAAACAAGATTCTTGAATTGTGATGAGACCACAATTACGATACATATTTTGACTTGGTAGGAAGTGAATATAGTCCATCTTGTTGAATAGTGATCGGCAGTTAGAATTGAGCAACTCGGGAATCGACATACAATTAATGTTCATTCTATTCATCGTCTATTGCCAAACACCGCAATGACTTTTATTGCACTTTTTCTGGCTTGTGCAGCGAAAAGTTGTAGGCTTTTCATATACATGCCTGTATAGGTTATGCTGCTGGTAGACATAATGAGACGTTAAAACAAAATGAAAAACAGATAACATGTTGAAATAATTAAATGGCAGAAACAGGTAGCCCAGATATTCAATAAGGTCATCTTGCCACTAAAAATCGTACCATCGCTTTTGTGTCTAATTTTATTTCATACAAAGTCATATATCGAAGAACCTATAGATGTATCGGATGTCCAGTATTTACAACACTGCTGTCATCAACACTTTCATAACCGAGGGTCCAAGGACCAATCAAATCAGAGGTCAGAAATAAATTGATTTAAAGAAATATTTATAAGATGGTAGATACGTCGAGGAGTATCTGATCTAAGTTAACCAGTTTTCTTGACAGATACGTACACGGCGTACCTAAACGTGGCTTAGTGGAGATGGTTGATCCATTGTCTTTAGCCAGGATGTGTCCAGTAAAACTAACAAGGTCAGTATCAGCGTCGAATACTTACCGGATAATTTATTTCGGGGATTTACTGACCTGATCCCTCACTGGTAGAGTGTTGATGACCCTACGAAATGATCAACCAGAAACGAAAGAGCACGTCCTCATAGTAAATGCTAGTGCTTACCAAAGTAAGAAAATATTTACGTACGCACGTGTGTACCACGTCACACTCATAGAAGTATAAAATAAAACGGCATCTTGGATATTTTCAACAAAAATGTGCCAATATGTGTAAACATATTTAGAAATAATTCAACTTTTGTCTTTTTTCAGATACAAATTTTAGAACGTTTTTTGTTTCGAAAAAATTTAAAATTGAAACTAGGATTATCCGAAGAACATGGTAATCGGGATACAGATGGATACGCTGAGAAGATGTTTCGCACTCAGAAGTCGAACCAGCGTTCCTGGGACCTCACAGTTTTTCCGGAGCACCTCGTTTTAGACCGGCTCTTAGATACCAGTGAAGTTTCATCCTGGTCGTTAACTATGGGGGACCAACATTAACTCATTTTTATATCTTGAAATATAGGCACTGAGTTGGCGGTTACTAAATCAGTAACAGAACGTTTTATCTCCGAAATCCCTTCTACACACGCAGTCACTGATTTTTTGTATTAACCCAGTTAATACTCGGCAATAACTACATACTCATTTATTCGATTTAGACAAAGACAACTATCTGCCGAGTAACCACACTGTCACCTTGTTTAGAGATATGAAGAAACTTACTGAGACTGCACTTAGCAGTCATCTAGATGAACAGCAATTGATTACATCTTCTCAGCATGGGTTAATTCACAAAACGTCACGCGTGATGTGTCATTTATAATGCTTGGATTACATAATTAACGACACGAATGAAAGTAAACTAGTTTTAACTCACTACTCTGAGTTTGTTAAAGCGTTTGTCTCTATTATTTAAACTGGAAACATTTGGAATGACTTTTGAAATACGTAACTGGACTTCCTCATCCTTAAAGTGCCGAACCCAAGTAGTTAAAATAGGGCAAGACTCCTATCGCCCTCAGAACATTACTAGTGGTGTATTCTAGGACTCAGTCGTCGGACCCCAATTGTTCACTATGTATGTAATTGCTTTACACCTGGTGAGATCTTTCTATTTTCTAACGGCCTTAATATGACATGTACATACTGCCTAAGTCCCAGTCTAATTATCAGTTGTTTGTTACGGAAAGACCTGTGTGAATTCCAAAACTGATGTGATGCATGGTTTCTTTCTTTTAACACTAAACAATCTGGTAAATGTATTTTGATATTTTTAGCCCACAAATAATCCTACGTCTGAAGGAGTTTGAAATTAGCCAACTAAGTGGCACATGCGATCTAAGACCGAAATATTTCAACTGCCATTCACTAAACGAGTTAAATCTCAGATCTCAAAGCCTTTAGATTTATTAGGTTTGTCAGTCGTAACTTCCAGTTAGAGGAAAATGACTTGATCATCTACGTGGTTTGTGTTCAACCCCTACTAAAGTACTTCCCGATCAGACTTAGATGAAGCGTTTCCTAGACCAACAGAAAGTCGAGAGCGCACTCCACAGATTCACAAGACTCCTAACTCTTGAGAAATCTAATAATAATAGATGTAAGGCATGGAAACCTGATCCCTCATGGCGTAGACGAAGTTAGCTTGGCCTAACCTTAAATTCATTTGGTATTGCCTGTTTGAATCTTCTCTTTGATGTCTAGGACTGAAATTGGTCAATACTAAATGAATTTAAAGTTAGGTCAAGCTTACCTAGTCTAGGTCCTAAGGGATCCAGTTTCCATTAACTAATTAATTAATATACATTTCTGCACGGGCAGGTACACACCATTTTTACAGGCACGATCTACAAATTACAACATTTATTGTTTCACAGTATGCGTACTAAATAAATATAGTTTATAAAAGTGAATATCGGTTCAGTCCTTCAGATATAGTATTTGTGCAACGCAACTTTTTAAGTGTATAGTTGTTATAAAGTAGACTTGTAGAGCGCTTGGTGTTAACTAGGACCTTTGGAAAAACGCTCACGTCTAGTTTGTTCCAGATGTCAGAAGTTCCATAGCTGTGTTCTCACAGCAAGATCCTGAAAAAAAGGAAACCGAGGAGCAGCAAGGCACTCGGATATGGACTACAAACAATAATTAACATTTTGCAGTGGAACAGACATAGGTATGATAAACTATTAGATTAAATCTGTACCAGATCTTGTAGACAGTAAAATGTGATGAGAGGCTCCAGATGAGAAAACGCAGTAATAAAGAACAACTGGTTATGATATTTACGAAGGTGGAGTAAGTTCAAATGAAGGAAGGGAAGTTAGGGTTGTAATAAGGAAGGCTGTTTATTAGAACAGAAAGTGCATATAGGGAGCAAATTATTAAGAAAACTAGTAGCTAGGTATTTTATTGTCTGATTTTTTTCATCCGATGCCTGCCACGCAGTCTTAATGTAAAAGTCCGAGTTAGCATGTTATAGGTTGTCTTAGTAGAATAGCTAATCCAGCATAAAATTGGAAATATGGGTCTGAATGGTGAGTGTAAGAAGACGATCTATATCACAGACTGACTGAATTATTCTCAATCATAAAGAGCCTGATACATACAAAATGTTCTGCTCCATAAACACGGGTGGATTAGAGTCATCGCCCTCACCATCAATGCTTCCTGGTCGGTAACTACATCCTCACTCATTCTGTGATGTCGGGCTCATTTAAGCTTATTTTTGGATATATAGCATACTTCACACAATCCACTGTGTTTCATATCTTGTTAGGAAACACTATTGGTTTCACTTCCTAACGAGTAATCCTATTACAAGCAAACTAGGCAATTTGCTAAAAACGAAGTCTACTCAAGACCCTATAAAATCTACAAAAAATTGGCTCAAATATATCCGACAAAAAAAGAGATGGCCATTCGTGTATCATAATACTGTTTTTAGCACTATATTTTATAACTACACATAAACCCATACTTTCAGCTTCTTTCTGAGCCGCCTTCATTTATACGTTTCTTTATCCACTCATACCTTGTTTACACTTATTTTCTTTAACCTATTAGAATGTTCCTGTTTATTAAATACTTTAATAAGAGAATTAGACTTAGTAGTCATAGCTTAACTATTTCTTCATGAATGTTGTCTGCTCTGCTTCTCGTCTTTTTTTTCTCCTACACCATTTTTTAGCCCCCTTGAGATACGGAACTGGTGACCTTGTCCCGTACCATTCTTAAAGCCTCAGATATTTAAAACGGATATAAGGTTGCGATTTCTAGAAGCCCCCAACTTCATTGAATCTATTGTCGACCATGATTTGCACGTCGCAACGCAACTTTCGTGAAGCGCGCCAACTGTGATACTGACTAAAACCATCTACATTCATATCTTATAAATTATCAACCCAGCTGAGTAATTTACTACAGTTCAAAATTGTATCATTCGTAACAATTTGATCTTGCATTTAAACTGGCATGCTTCATGTAACAAACTGCTATTTAAGAACAAATTATTACTATTTACAATGCGCGCCATGTGAGATTAAGATGTGTCCTGGTTTTCAACATTATTACAGTGTTGAACGTGGCATGGGAGAGCTTGTATCCATCCTCATTTTAGGACCGTTGACCCACTGTGTTGTCGCCTACTAGGAATTGAAGGTGCCTTAAAAGCTTTGATGATAACCTATCATTTGCTATTTCTCCCTGAAAAAGCCTCTAGATTCTTTGACTGTCTGATAAAGATAGATGATTCGTTGTCTATAGTCTTACACCAGCGTTTGGTTTTGACGATGAAGGAGTCAAAATCGGGTAGTACTTTCACTACAACGAATCAGAAATATAATACCTACGCAAAACAAGGAAGTAAATAAACACTTGAGGTATAAGGTGTTGACGTTAGCAATATTTTTTCAGCCAATTCTTGATCACATAATCTGAGCTGTTACAACATCACTCTCCGTCCAATTTTGATGTTGAGCCCTTTTGAGGTGTTGATTAGATTGCAGTTATGTCCTATATACTAGCTTTATGTTTCACATCCTGTTAAAAAACACTAATTATACAACTAATGTGATAGCACGGTTTATAAGCAAATATGCGTAGCAACAACGAATATGATGGGTTCGGTGTATAATGTTCAGGGTAGTTCATATAGTTGCTAAATTCGAATAGCCTAGAGATGATATAATACAACGCATGTATACGTTAGATTAATATGTGCGTTTACGAGGAAAATAGAAACTAAGAAAGACCTGACCAAGAAAACTCGAAAGTTGAGACATGGCTCAAGAAACTACAGTTAGAAACGTAACCGGTTTAATATAGACTCCTCATAACAGGTAACAGTAGTTAGCTTAGTGACATAAAAAAACTAGGATGGGCCAAATTAATGAAGAGCCTAATGTGGTTCTCCTGAAAACGGTTGAATTTCGCATAGTAGTATGCTATCATCTGAAGCTGTTGAATATATATTATACTAAACACGGTTTTGGGAGTGGTCCACATGAAATATATATGACTAGTCCAAGTCAAAATATGTACATGTCAAGAAGCATCAAGAACATGATAGATCATCTAGAAAAATAGCAAAACTCTCCTGGATTATTTTCCGAATTTAGACTATCCGGTAGATTTGACATATGAAAAGCCGACTGCAACAAGTAGTATATACTCAAAAGGAACCAGACACAACATGCAGTATTGCAAGCAATTCTAGGGTGTGTGATTCTGTTAACGTTTTGTAGCTCGGTTTATTCAGTACAAATCCAATAATCGCAAGTTTCTGGAATATTGACTTCGCTGTTTGGCGACGGAACTCGAAGATTGGAAATTAGGCAGGCAGTGGTCGAAAGAAAAGATACTAAACGATGGCACATAAGTTAAAATGGGGTAAAATGTTAGGTGAAGAAACGAGATCACGAATCGGATCCAGATAACGACATAGTCCCTGTTAACACTGCCATCCAATGTGTATTTACGTCCATTAACGCCCATATTTGCTAGAGTATGATGTTTTAACAAGTTCGTTTCACTGAAGCATGTAAATGCTTTTGGAGCTTGTCAGTGAACCATCGTAGTAATAATCAATATAGATGACCTGTTATTATTATCCATTGAGCTAGCAGGTTATGAGTAATAATCAACATTACAATATGATAATATACGTGATCATCATTCAAAGGACTAATAGAATGATGGGTTAGCATGAGTAAAAATCGATCAAGAAAGTTAAATTTCAAATGAGAATTAATAATAGGCTGCATTTATTTATTCGAGCCCACCAATGTAAAATTATGGTCTACTTCATTATTATTTTTATAACAATAGATCTAATCCTAAAATTGTAGATATGTTATGATATGGCTGCCAAATCTATAAGATCAAACGTGGAACTCACGGCATTTTCCACGTTGAGTCGTCCCATCGAGAGAATTAACAATACAACGTCTAATATTCTCGAAGAAACATTTAGACTGTGAGTGGAATAATAAATTTTATTTGTATAGCAATAAGTCACATATAATGAACACACCAGCATGACCGAGTTATGTCATACCGAACAATCTTTCCTACTTCCATCATTGTCGAATTCGCGCTAACTGTTGAATATGAAGTTTCCTAGTTATTTCATGTCCAGCTTCGAGGCTCATGTGTTTATGAATCGATACTGCCACAAAATCGTCATTATAAATATTAGATATAATATGCCCGTTGGACTCGCGCTTTCACTACTTTAGAGTACCCCAAACGTTTGTCTCCCGATCTGTTCTCAGATTTAGCACAATCACGCTACAATACGGTCAGGTCAGAATGGTATGTCATGAAAAGTTGGGAGGGTGAGAGTGTTAATTTTAAACAGTTAAGGGTATATCCTGACATAATAATAAACTATATTACCAATCGAAAGGATTCTAGGAGGAAATGCTTTACATATACAAGGAGTTGCACTGATGCTGTCCAAAGAAGCATAAAAAGTACTCATAGGATGGGAGTCTCATGGATTCAGAGTCATCAGGACACCCTTCTAAATAAAGGAGGGGAGCACAATGAATGTCATCCAGTGCTACGCACCCACCAATGATAGCAATGAAAATGAAGATCGGTTTTATGAGAGGTGACAGCCGATGGTAGGGAAGTGTCCAGGATAGGGTCTGACAGTTCTGATGGGAGACCTAAACGCCAAAGCCGGAGTGGACAACACCAAGTAGGAAGATATCATGGGACGATATAGAACGGGAGAAAGGAACGAGAATCGTAAGGGATTTGCAAACTTATATACCTCTAACAAAACAGTTATAGGTGGCACTATGTTCTCCCACCAACGCATGAGTAAAGCGATAGGGGTTCCATCAGACTACACTAAGAAAAATCAGATCAATCACATTAGCATAGCTAAAATGTCAGGTCAATGGTAGATGTGAAAACAAAGTGAAGAGCCTTCATAGCTTCAGATCATCAGTTGATTTTGGTCCAAGATGAAAATGAAGTTAAAGAAACACTGGAAAACTGGAGAAACAGCAATACTAAAGTTTATCACTACCTTCCATTGAGATATTCATAAACTCAACGAATCCAGAACAACACTCAGCAAAAGGTACCATGCCTTACATGATGTATTTAAAGTAGAATGGATACCGCTCCAACAATAATTGAAGAAATCAGCATGCATACCAGATAAATCAAGTGTGGAAAAACAGCTGGACCAGAAAATGTACCAGCTGAAGCATTGAAGTCAGGCGTAGATGCTTGAAGTTTCACTCTGGAAGAATTGAGAGGAAGAACAAGTGTCAACAGACTGGAAAGAAGGACACCTGATCAAGATACTAAAGAAAAGCAATCTCAGAAAGTGTCAAAACTACAGAAGCACCACACTAACATCAGTACCAGGAAAAGTTTAAAATAGATTGTTATCAAATCGAATGAAATATTTAGTAGATGGCGAATTTTGAGATCACTAGACCAGATTCAGTAAGAAAATGTCGTGTACAAAAAATCTCAACTACACGGATCACTGTGCATCATGAGAAAGCATTCGACAGCGTGGATGGGAGAAAATCAAGGAACCTGCTTCGACACCGCGGTGTACCTGACAAGATCTTCAACACCATATGAGACTCTTACGACGGACTATACCGTTAAGTCATGGATAGAGGTCGGCTGACGGTTACATCGCAAGTAAAAACCGGTTTCATACAAAGGCTGTTTGCTGTCGTCGATTGGATTATGAAGACCACATCTCAGAAGAAGCACACAATACAATAGATAGGTTGGATGTAACTAGACGATTTGGACTCTGCAAGTAACCTAGCTCTTCTATCGCATACATACCAACAAATACAGGAAAAGGCAGCCACTGTAGCATCAGATTCTGTGACTATAGGCCTTAACATACACAAGGGGAAAAGCCAGATTATGAACTATAACACATGAAGCACCAACCAAGTCACATTTGATAAGGAAGCTATGGAAGGGGTGAAAAGTCTTACTTACCTGGACGGCATCATCAATAAGCAACGAGGATCTGATTCAGACGTAAAGGTAAGGATTAGTAAAGTAAGGGCAGCATTCCTACACTTAATGAACATATGGGACTGAAAACGATTGTCAACCAATATCAAAGTCAGAATCTTCAAAACAAGCGTCAAGACAGTCCCACTGCACAGAGATGAAAAGTGGGGAACTACTATAACCGTCACCAAAAGTACACAGGTATTTATAAACAGTTGTGTACGCGAGATGCTCAATATCTGTTGGTCAGGTACCATCAGCAACAGCCTACTAAGGAAGAGGATAAACCAGCTTCCAGCTGAACAGATCAGGAAAGGAAGTGGACAGACCATACAGTGCAGATATCACCAAACTGAACCATTAGGAAAGCTTTAGCCTGGAATCCTGAAAGGGAAACGAAAAAGAGGAAGGTCAAAGAACACACTGAGTCGAGAATTGGAAGCAGACATGAATAGGATGAATAGGAACTGGAAAAAACTGGAAAGGATTTCCCAAGACAGGGTCTGTTAGCAGTTTCTGATCGCTAGTCTATGTCCACAATGAGGAAGTAAAACTTAACATGACAGCTCACTAGCACTCGTGAAGTCGGAGGTTTAAATAAACGTAACTTGAACAAAAAATATGTGAGATGCAAATTAACGCCAACGAGCTAGTTCTAAGAAGTCAACTTGTCTGTACTAACTATTCACAATGATATTGGATGTTCATCAGATAATTCTTACGATTAGTAAAACAAATTGAATATATATTCCATGAGACTCATTTGAAGTTGTACTCATCCGTTGATCATGGCTCCTAAGCTCGGCTACTGGAAAATCAGAGGCGTGAGTGTCTTGTTTTTAAGTTCTGCTTATGCACTTCTCCAAAATATTTCCCTCTTGAAGATAGTTAAATAAGGGTCATTTACTCGTGCCAGGCCTAAGGTATTCATGACTCACTACATTTTTAATGACCTCTAAATTGAGACAAGAAAATATCCTTCTCCATGAATTAAGGAAAACCAGTTTAGACCTCATGTTCCCCCGAAAAACGTCGAGATTCTTTTAGTTTCTTCTGAAGCTTAACTTTGTGTAAAGTTCATATGAAAAATGGTTGGATTTCATGTTATAACTTGCTGTTCGTTGTACTGTCACAGTACTGTGATGTGTATGTTCTTTCAGCAGATTCAAAATGGTAGTTCGTGCTTTACTTTTAGTTCCCCTCGATATCAATGTCTGTATTTGTTTGGAAATTTTCCAACCTGTAGACTGCTTCATATCAATGCTCTTCGAGCTAACTAATTTCGCTTAGTGCAACAAGTTATTGTAAGGAGAATTATGGGTATGTAGAAATCATCGATGTGAGATATCCATAGAAGTCTGTCAGTGACTCGGTAGACAAATAACTGAGTTTGTGACCACTCAGTCTAATATTCAGTCTTTGGTTATAAGGATAAGAGTTCTACCGACCTATATTAATCCTCGCAGTTTGTAATACTGGAGGTTCAATCTCGTTTTAAATATATCAACAGAAAGTGTCTTGGTAGGGAATTCGGGTAATGCGACAAACAAAACTCCCGACCTAGGCGATTTGATTTCGGTCTTTGAATGTCCTCTCAAGTGATCAGCCCTAGACGGAGGGGAAAGGTAAGACATATTAATACCAAAGTCATCGCTCAGCATACGATAAGCCGATATTTTATCACCGCGTATTCTGCGATAATGTAGAGGAAATAAGTTGAGGTGTCTCAGTCTGTCTTCATAAAATAGGCCAGAGAGAGCTTTTAACATTCTAGGCCCTCTTCGTTAAACTCGTTCCATCACATCCGCCTTGTAATTAAAAAAAATGATTCTCTGCTTGAATCCCATATTCCAAATGCGGTCTCACGAAAGTCGGGTGTAATAATCTAGACATTTCTTCATCCAACTACTGTAAAGACATACGAATAGCCCATATTACCCTTTAGCCTTTTGCAGCAGCAGCAGCCTTATAGTTACTAGTACTTTTGAGATCACTGCATATTATGAGTTAGGTACTATGATGACGAGTAAGCATGCATGTTTCCCATGTTATCAATCATCTTTTTCACCAAGCGACATCTTGATTATTAGTCTATAAGTAAAAATGCGGGGTTGGTAAATGTTCGCAAATTTGACGTCAAAAATGCTTTTAAGGAGGGAAAAAGAGTTCTAACCAATGGTCACACGCAATTAAATTTTGTGACGTTGACAATGTAGTTCTCGTTTGAGTGATCCAAAGGTAGATGCCAATAAACATCTGTTTCCTTATAAAGGTTGTTACGAGTTGAGTACATTCGGTTGGTCATCTTTGTTTGTTCCCAATAACATCTAATCAAATAATATGCACCCATCGTTTCATCGGTAAGGTAGTCTAGTTATCATATATTTCTAACGATATACAAACTTTATAAAAAAGACATGCATTTTCCAAATTTCCAAGCACAAGCCTTAATATTTCATTTGACTAAAAATCATTACCGATTTATTTAAAACTCATTTCTTATAAGAACGATCATTGTGTTGTATCATCCCTAACTTTATGTTCGAAATCCACAAAATCAGCTCATAATAAACGATCAAATTTTAAGTCAAGGTGCACTACTAAGACAATGGGACCGAGATTCAACTCTTACAGATGCAAGTACCATTACTTCGTAAATTCATACATCGTGATGTGGTAAAAACGTTCGTTAAGATTTTCTTCTAGAAATGAAATAGTTTCGGGTTAGAACACTAAAACCATTTAGTTTCTAAAATTCCACTTTTATGCACGGTTTATAGAATAGACTTTTCGAAACATGTGAACTCGTGACTTCACTTAGAAAGTCACCGGCTTACTCAATTGACTTTTGTAATTTCCGTGTTATCATTTATTTAGACTATGATTTCGGCAGATGATAATTATTGTCTATTGTGTTGTGTGAATTTCTGTACAATTTTAAAACCTTATTTTGTCGTTTAGCTTGTACAACCAACTCGTCTTCTTTTGGAATATCTTGGCGAAGTATATGAAGAGCGTTTGTATGATCGCGATGATGATGATGTGTGGCGAAACGAAAAGTTCAAATTAGGTCTGGATTTTCCTAATGTAAAACAACTATTTTGCTATAATAATTTACTAATTTAGCTACCTTATTATATTGATGGTGATGTTAAATTAACACAGTCTATGGCTATTTTACGTTATATAGCTGATAAACACAATATGTGTAAATTAAAATACTATAATCTATATTCATAGTGGGTGGTTGTCCTAAAGAACGTGCAGAAATTTCTATGATTGAGGGAGCCATTTTGGATATTAGACTTGGTGTTTCAAAAATTGCATATAATAAAGAATTTGTAAGATAGATTTAAATTTCATTTATATTTCAAGGAAACTCTCAAAGTTGGTTTTCTTAACCAACTCCCTGGAATGCTGAAAATGTTTGAAAATCGTTTATCTCGCAATATATATTTGAATGGTAATAATGTAAGTTACTAGATTTTATTCATTTAACTTGTAATTTATTAATTTAACTGTATCTGTCTAATATAGAAAGCATATTGTTAAATTCTTGTCAGATAAAAACAATATTTTCAGATGCAATAACAATCAAACTTCTATAAGGTCATATCTGTAAATAATTATGTACTAGCCTAATATAAAGTTGATAAACATAATTTCATTATTTTCTTTATACTATTTAAATTTGTGTTAGTTGGTAGGTGTAGACTACCTGGTTGGAGACCGCGAGATGACAGCAACCGATGGTTAGAGACCTTGAATGACATGGCTCAAAATCGTTTGCAATAGCGCAGGTGCATCCACTCTTTGTGTTCTCTCAAACTCTAATCTTCTGAATTCTTCATGTCCTTTATTTTCTTTCCAAATTTATTCCACTGGACTATACTCCTTTAATAACATCATCAAACCTTAATGTCCCCTATCTCTACTTATACTTTCAGTACCTCTACCACTATGGGATTTGAATCGATAACTGAATCTCTGTGCTAATGTGGTATGGCAACTCGAACTGATGTACGTACGTACGAAGTTCCACGTTGTTACTGACTGACTGACTTGTGTTAGTTTAATTCAATTATTTATTTACTCTAAAGAAGTGGCTTACATTAAATCACGAGACGTTAGAAATATGATTTTCTATCCAATACTCAATTTATTTAAGACTATCAAGTCCAATCTTGGCATTAATATCTACAATTTTATTTCATAAATCTCTTAAAGATTGCAACTTTAATTTTTCACATATATTTAATCAAATATCAAAAATATAAGAATTGTCATAATGTCTATTGGTTTAAGTTCAGCTCTAGAAAACTAGTATAACCATTCCGATTTTTACTTTTTTTATAACCCATTTACCTTTATAGGTAACTCATCTTGACTTCATGCTGTATGACGCTCTTGATGTAGTTTTATACATAGACTCAACGTGCTTGAATGGATTTCCAAAATTAAATAGTTTCAAACAGCGTATAGAAGTAAGTTCATAATAATATGTACTTGGCTCTTGTTTAACCTGATGAATTCTCATTTATTTATTTTGTTTGTTTGTTTGTTTTTTCTTCTTAAAACTAGAATTTACCACCAATCAAGAACTATCTGAATTCTAACAGATTCATAAATTGGCCTCTACAAGGCTGGTCCGCCATTTTTGGTGGTGGAGATGCTCCAAAATAAATTAACAATGATTCTTTTTGTGAACATTATTAAATAATTTTTATATCTGTGTTTACTAAATAAAAAGTACTGATGAAATTTTGAGTTGCTCTTTTCTCACATGAAATATACTAAATAAATGAGATCACCTCCAAAAAGTAATCTATTCGTATAACTGTGTATTATTGTTGTTGTAGTTAGAAGCGTTATATTTCTGTTAAGTCTTACCAAAAATTTTTCTAATCATTATCTACCTGCCTCAATTCGCAGTACTGGTCTATGTTGAAGTAGGTTAAAAGAAAGCTAGAGGTGAAGAAGCTAAAACAATTCACTAATCTATGAAACTACTTCCCACTAATTTGAGTGATGCTTGTATATCCAGGCTACTTCATTTGTGTTCGCGTGATAATCGTGATCTTGAATAACGGCTTAGGATTAGTGCTTCAGTGCAATCTAAGATTTCCTAGGAAGTCTATATATATCTATTTGTTTTCTATTATTGATATTCTTATTTACACTCCTTTATTATTCATCTTACTAGTATTATCTCTGTGCTGTTGTAGTGCGTCAACTTCAGATTAAGCACATTTGTGAGAGGTTCTAAATTGATTGTGAATAACTGATTCCTAACCTATGGTTTATATTTTAATTAAGTTTTGTTATGTTCATCATGAAGGTACAACAAACTAGTGAAATACAGAAATTGATAGTTCATACTTGTTAACAAGCGATGTATTGGATTAATGCATGTTCCATGCAGAATGACGCTAGGATACGATAATTGGTTCATTCTTGGCCAGTCAGCGCTTGCGAATAATTCGAGAAGACTTCAGAGTCTTATGTAAAATTATAAGTATACTGACGTTTTGTTATTGTAGCTGTTAATCCCATCCAATCTTGTTTATTTGGAATATAATTACGTTCCTTTTCAACCGTGCTCTGATTTGAGAACTAGTCGAGTAGAGTAAGGTATCCGAAGAATACTAAACAATACGAGTAGCTGGGTTCTATAAAAAGAGGTCGGTTATGTACAATTAATATAAGCAACGAGGTTAGTGAAACATAAGTTTGTTCATTACTGTTTGTTATGGAAGTGTTGCATTTGAACTACGTATTTCTTTAACAAGATACCATTTGATAACTGTGACTCATTATACAGGACCATACAGAAAAACATTAAAATTACCCCTAATATGTATTGATCTTATAAACCATGGGACACAATGAGATTTCTTGAATCTATAGTGTAGACACTATGATGTCTAGATAACTGTTTACAATTATGTGTACTCTGTCATTGTAGGGACTAATTATTTTATCCAGTGTCTTCCTGTGTTACACTACGCATTACCTGTTCGAGTGCATGTGCACATTGCTTACCCGATTCACCACATGTTTTCTGTATGGCTACAAGTGGTGACTCACGCTTTATCAAATTGAGTTGGGAATTTCTCCTTCTCCGCTTTGCTTTCCCGGTCCTCACTTTTTAGTGTCTGCCTGAGTAGATGAATGCCAGAAATAAATTCATCCCACTCAGTTTGTATTTGGCTCCTTATCACCGCCGTCGCTCAAACAGTGTTAGTCTAGGTGTAGTATGCAGAAATAAACGGGAAAATTATGTTCATGGAATACTCATTTGTTCTTCCAAACTATAGTCAGACCAACGGGTCACTAAAGTAGAATTTCCTACTTTTTATATATAACAAGGAATCAAACGACATATTCTTTCTTTGGAGTAGCGACTTGATTATTATAGAACTGTTAGATAACACATTTAAACTTGGGATTTGGATGTCCCACATATTACCGATTCATTGAGATAAGATTAGATTCCACTTAAATTAAGATCCAGATTTACCTTAATGTAACTGAGCACCTCAGTAATATGTAAATTTGATCTAACAATCGGGATTATATCCATCTACTTAGGTTTGAGTTATCGGATAGTGTCATCAGCCGTCACATGATGTAACTTAAAGCCTGGTACACAAACCTCAATTCGATTATTGAGTTACATCACGGATTCTAATCTCCCTTTTGTACTGGGACTCGAACCCAATAAGATTTTGATCTTAGAATAGACTGATAGGGTACAAAGTGTAGTTTTTTAGGTATAATAAAGATATAAATGTACCCTATGCATATGTTGTAACTGCAGTACTCTTGGAATACTTGTAACTGGGAATCACTTCAATTTCTATGATGCAAATAAGGACACGGAAATTGCCCACAGAAGATTTATTTACTCACCCTGAAAATACGTGAACCACTTTCAGAAATTCACTCATACGTAGTTTTCACACTTGATAATGATTGCCTTATGAATATCGTATATAGAGGAGATGCACAGAGTTTCAATAAGAACACATGTCGCGTACTATATTCAACAAAGTTTACATCAACTTAGTACAAACATTATTATACTGAACAAGTGGTATACTGAAATTAAATTACTACTATTCTACACTGTTAAGTTTTCTACTTGATTACAGCTAATAGGTATACGACTACGGAAAGTAAGTATATAGAACCCTCAAGTCCCAAATCAAACGACAGAAAACGGCAGGAACGTATACTACATTAAGTGTCAAAATGTACAGAAAAACAGGTGTATGGTCTGTAACATTATTAAAATCCAGCTAGTCTTCAAGCAAGAGGTTTATACGACTGTCCGATCACAGCATGCCAAGTTGATATTCCAGAAGATTCTGTCGGACTGTGATTGGATGGAATATCTTTGGTTACCTTAGAGCATCAAGATGATTTGTTGCACGTTTTGAGAGCCGTTTAAACATGCAAAAACTATCCGATTGTAATTAAACTAATATTCTTCTAAGAAGATATTGCGCTAAAACCTAAGACGAATAAATTAGTCGTAATCTGTAGTAACTTATCGTGATCCTTAATAATTTTAGTCATAAATAACTAAACGCTTTGCAATTGTACGGTGAATCATTGTGATATGCTCATACAGACTGCTGTCTGGCTGTTTTATCGTATAATTGTTAATCAACTAAACTATTCATATTCATGTTCCGCTTATTATAAGCTTTATTTTGACCTATGAACCATTATTATACGTTTTACCACTCTTGAATTACGCTCTGTCTATTAGTCACTGCCTTCCACATTTGGCCAAATTTTCTATAAATGTTATTTTCCATTTTATGGTACGTTGTGGTCTGTTTGATTGGTATATAAACTCAGTATGTTTAAAATATAACGAGTCATATTGCAGAGGCTCAGATTGGTGTTCTGGACTTAACTGGCTGGGCTAGACAGGAAGCGGGACCGATCAGGACTCTAGACTGCTCCTACGAGTTTTACTCGTCCCTGGTCCGATCGATAAGTCACTGCTTCTGATCGGCGTTATTATTACGTTATCCATTAACAGGGCACTCAGGTCACAAGCTATAACACATTAATCACCTTATATGTAGACCAAATCACCCATTACTCACTGGGTAGTTATTTACAACATCTCCTGTCTTCATTTATTCAGTTTCAATGTTCACTCATTGAGTTCACCTGTTCATACGAATGTCTTAAATCCAACTCATAATCAACTCTTTGTTTTTACGTTATATTAACCTGCTTATTCAACAGAAGATATAAAAAGTTAGAAATAAAAAAAGCCATTTATTTTTTACTGGTATTATTATCGGGTCATTCATGTTTAGGTCAATGAATTGATGTTACAATCACTACTATTTATTTGTTTGTTTTGAGTAGTTTAAAAATATCATTTCTATATTTAACATAAATTTTATGGTGTGATATCATTTTAATTAATAGCAAACAACTAAAGCATGTTCTGTGTAACAAATAACAACTTTATTGACCTGTTATATTTCATAAATGATAAATAAAATATTGAATAATAACAATGTGAAGAAGATTAGATCTTCTGAATAATATGAATTCATTCATTATATTCCAAGGTTTCTTATCAGCTGCAAACAGTTTTCATTGAATGGGACAGTTTTTCTCGTCCTATTTATAAACAATGAGCTGCATTGTCTGAAAGAGGGCTGAGACTCGAACGCCTAAACTGAAGAGTTATTATGTTTGAGTTTTACAGCCTAATGGTTAAAAGTCAACTTATTTAACAACTGGGCTACCCTATCTTGGGACTCAATCAATCAGATAGTAGAGTTTATAAATCTAGTATACAACTGAACCAAACACATAACGATAGTAATACAATGTGTCCTAGATAGAAAGGCAATAAAGATATCATGGATATTTATTGAGTGTCAACGCTATTGTCAACAACACCTTTGTGATCGAGGATTCTAAAGCTAGACAGTTCAAAAGACATGAAAGGAACGATTTGAAATTGTCAATGCGTCGAAGAGTATGTAGTCGAAACTGACCAGGAGTTGAAAGATGTGCGCTGCATGATGTACCCAAAAGTGATCTAGTGCGGATGCACTACCGAGTGTCTTCAGTTTGGATGTGTCCAGTAAAACTAATGATATCAGCATCGATGTTGAAAATGCATGGAACTATTTATTTTAGCGATTTTTTAACCGCTATGGCATTGTTACTGATCCGTTTGAATGGTAACAAATATAATTAATGAATCCAAAAAAGATAAAACCTAATTCCGGTAATCCTCATCGACAACCACCATTCATCTAACAACTGATACATGTCACATCGACATTGTGGTTAGGCTAGCTTATCAAAGATAATAAAAGCTTGAAAAATACACAATAGCCCCACATATATGATATTGATTACTCACAGGTGACCGTTGTGTTGTTCTCTTGACAATTACTAGATAGGAGAAATAAAACTCAAGAAGAAAATGTCAATAACTTCATTATTGATCTGTGTTCAGATAAACTGAAGTGTCAAAGAAAATTTTTAATGGATTGACAAATATATCCGCGAATTGATTGAATTTAAGCATTAACACCGTTAGATGACGGTCTAGTGGTTTAGAGGCTATGCATACGTCCTGGGTTCGAATCCCACTGGAGGGATCATGGATGCGTATCGCTGAGGAGTCCCTTACCAGAACGAAACGGCCGTCCAGTGCTTCTAGATCTTCCATGGTGATCTAGTTTCAGTTGACTTATGAATTCAATTATTAAATATATTTACGTATGTAAAATATCATAAAATATACATCTAAATCATCTAATTATCTGTAGAATTTTCTAGGTGGTATCGCTGATATCATTCTCTGAAGTTTCCATTCCAAATGACCTCTTCACAAATTATGTACATTCTCACCTGTTCACTCAGTATTATTTAAATGAACAAGTATTGATTTTCCCGTCATGATGGTATTTATCAAACGTTGATAAAATTATTGTCGTAAGTCAATACGGGAAAATACCAACTGGTAATGACACGATACACCACCTGATCAGGAAATGGTGATCTCAACACAGTAATTAAATAGACGTTACAGTACACTTTCAAATGATTGATGAGATTATTAGTAAAATGATCACTGTAAGAGTGATAGTATATACAAATGACAAATATATGGTAAGCATTGAAGGCTTACAATAATTGAGATGATCAGCCAGTAATAAATAGACAGTGTATTGAACGTCAAGACAGTTCTACTGTATGGAGCTGAAACTTGGAGATCTACTAAAACCACCATCAAGAAGGTACAAGTATTTATAAATAGCTGTCTACTCAAGATACTCAATATCCATTGGCCAGATATCATCAGCAACAGCTTTCTGTGGGAAAGAACAAACCAAATTCCAGTTGAAGAAGAAATTAGAAAAAGACGACGGAAATGGATAGGACATACATTACGGAAATCATCAAACTGCATTAAGAGGCATGCCGTAACATGGAATCCTGAAGGCAAGCGGAAAAGTGAAAGGCCGAAGAAGACATTTCATTGGGAAATAGAAGCAGATATGAAAAAGATGAATAACAACTAGAAAGGATTGCTCAGGTTAGGGTTGGATGGAGAGTGCTGGTGGGTGGCCTATGGTCCTCCACAAGAAGTAATTGACATTAGTAAGTAGTGAACATCGAACATATGATATATTTACGAAATCCTAATTGTTTTGCAATTTCGTATACCATATTCTGATATATTCGAATGCTGATCCATTCGTAACTATTACAGTACGTTTTAGAATGAATTGGGGAATCCTATTTTGTAAATTTTATTCAATACTACTAATTATTTCTAGAACACCAATACTTATGCTAGGTTTATGTAATCCTATTCAACTATCATGTTTTAATGTTACCTCCACAACTGATATGCGTACTATAGGATTATAAATACGACCTTACAAAGAGTGTACATATCAGCCACTAACAAAGCTCAGCAAAAATGATGAATAAATCGAATCTACTGAATACACACAAAATAACAATGGAGAATAAATGTTCATGAATCCATTATATAGGCAGAATAATACTTAATTTATATGGTTTGATACTTATTTCCCACGTAAAATGTATTTTGTTTCTTCTTTATTGAGAGATTTCTTATGAAACATTGTTAGTCATTGACTAATCACATGAATTCGTAACAAGGGAGTAGTTTAAAGGACGTAAATTAATTAAAAATGGTAAATCAAAAACACAAATACGAAAGAACAAACATAAAAATAGTAGTGTGAATAAATCGTAAGAATTATATGTCAATAGTTGAGATCATGAGTCAATTGAAGCCAGACCACCATGGAAAACCTGGAAGCACTTGATGACCGTTTCGTCCCATTGTGGGACTCCTCTGTGGTAGTACGCATCCATGACCCCACCTCGAGGAAGAGTCAGTTCTCTCTCTTCAAATGCTCTTACATGGCAACGCGTATATAGCCTCTGCCACGGAAGTTCTACTCACTGCCTTCTCGTCGCGGGGGTGTTGTTTACGAAATTAAAAGTACGAAAAGGGAATGTCCGGTGCTCTAACCGTGTTGGTGGACACGAAGAGTTCACCTAGGAGGGGAGTTGGAAAACCCTGATTCCAAACCAATGGTGCAAATGGGCTAACTCCATTATCCTGAAGGAACAAATGGCGTATGAACCAATCGTTGGTCACCGGCTACCATGGGACTGCATCTCCTTAGGACGCTCCACTGCCTCGTGAATCAGACCTTTAGGTCGAAGGCTCCGGTTGTGGCCTCCTAAGAAAGCCACCTAATTCGGGTTTGGGCATCCGGTCAGTATCACAGCCCTCACATCAATTAAATGAGATATGTGTGGCGCATATCTATCTGGTGCCCCATTGTATCAGTATTTAAGTGTTCAAATAAATAAATAGTGTGAATAAATCTTAAGAATTATATCTCAAGTAGTTGAATTCGTTAGTCAATTATAGCTAGACCACCATGGAATACCTGGTAGCACTAAACGGCTGTTTCGTCCTATTGTGTGACTCCTCTGTGGTAATGCGCATCCACGACCACACCTCGAGAGATTCGAACCAAGGACTTATCAGTTTCGTACGTGTGCGCTTAACCACTAAACCAATGAGCCGGTATCCGACGATGTTAATGTCTAACTTCAATTAATCTACGACATATCTCACAATATTAACTCATGTATTATCAACATAATCTTGTTTAGGTTAAAGTAAACCTATTTTAAGTAACATATATTAGACTTGTATATTTAAATATAAAGAAACAAGTTACTACATGTATTGTAAAGATTTCTGAATTCATAGTCAAACTTCTTGGATATGACCTCAATTTCTAGTCACATTTTTTAAAAAGTGAAACACGTATTTCTTGACATTTAATTATTCTTGACCTTATTATGCATAACAACAATTTAAGTCTGAATTATTTATGGTAGGTAATACGTATATTTAATAAGTTAAAGAATTACACTAGAAGATTATATCTTCTTTATTCTGTGTGATACTGTATATGTAATCACATTTATAAACAATAAGTAACGTTTATTTGTATGAATATTGAATGGATTTCACTGACAATTAACTGATTGCCTCGTTATATCGGAAGTTCAAGTAGACATTACCCATCTCATTTGCTTTTTAGTTTTACTGACCACAATCATTAACTAAGGAAGATAGTTGTGTTATAAAACTCTTTTAGATAGCTCTCCACTACATATGACTCTTAAGCTAGATCACTGCCTTCTTGTGGCACCGGTGTTGTTTATGAAAATGAGAGGACGAAAAGCGAATGTCCGGCGCTTTAACCTGATCCCAAATCAATGGTGCACATGGGCTAACTCCAGTATCCTGAGGGAACAAATTGTGTATGAACCAATCATTGGTCACCGGTTACCATGCGACTGCATCTCCTTACGATGATCCACTACCTTGTGGATCAGATCTTCGGGTCGAAGGCTCGGGGTGTGGCCGCCTAAGATAAACACCTGCTTCGGTTTGGGCACCCAGTCAGTATCACAGCCCTCACACATATCAAATGAGATCTGTGTGGCGCATATGTATTTGGTGCCTCCTTGTACTAATATCTATGTCTTAAAATAAAATAATAAAATAAAACCTAATAATGACGTTAATGAAATTATATTTCTCTTCACAACGTCGGTACTAACCATGTAGGTGAATGTTTAATGATTAAGTGAACTTTGTTTGTGGTAATTACCCAAAAAGAAACTCAGACAACATTCATTACGTAACTATCATTACTATTATATATATATATATATATATATATATATATATATATATATATATATATATATATATATATATATATATATATATATATATATATATATATATATGTTAGTAAAATTCAGTGGCATGTACAACAGTAGTATTTAGTGGCCCGAGATCTGACTCCAGTGAGATCGTTTCTGATTGTTATTGAGATATACATATCACCAATCCTCGTATATTATCATCGACTTAACTCACGTTAGTAAGTAATGTAATTAAATAAGTAAGATACGAAAATGGATTTTGAATATGTATATTTCATGTACTCATTGATTTGAACAGGCAATCCGGGAATGAAGTGAAGAAAAGCGAGCGAAGTGAAATGACGTGCAGTGGAGAAGGTATGTGAGTCAACTGCATTTAGTTAAGCGTTAATCAATATTTATAGTTACACAAAATTAAGCTACAGACAAGTGATGAATGAGATGGGAAGTATACACACATATACGCTCATATAAAAACAGTCAGGATTGATAAGTGAATAATTAACAAAGTCAAAGCGTGACTTAGGAAGAATGGGTAAATTGGCCTGTCGCGAAGCTAGAATAAAGTATATGGACTTAACATAATAACCAACAGTACAAGCAAATAATACAGGTGTGATAAAATTGAATGGACATAACCGGGATGAAATAATGGGAGTATTGACTTATCACCATGGTTATTCTTGTCGTCTTTCCAATCTATATACTGCCGTCTCAGTTTTGTGTATTAAAATTTATTTCTCATATTGTCATATACTAAGTGATTACTCGTATGGGTCCTCTACTCCTCCATGTACGGCTTTAGAATTAGGTCCCTGATAGACGACCGTATGATGGTTATGATCTTAACAGACACCATAAAATGTCGGAAAAGATTGTTTAAGGTTCTCCTATCCACGATGTCAATTGATTTCTCTTTGTCATGTAATTCGATATAAGGTCATGAGTTTCATTCGACTGACTGTTTAATAATGATTTCCAGTGCAGCGATTTGGTTACCACATAATCGATGGCTACAATCCTTACGATCGTCTAGTAGGTGCGGACTTCAATTTACAGTCGGAGAGGTAAAAACTGATAGCCAGTTATGGTAAATGTACGTCTCAATCATTGTGGATTTATCCAAACCAATTCCCTGGATTTTTGTCCTGTACACTTGTCTATGCTGATCATTTGCATTGACCTGCAACAATACCATAACCTACTCGTCGACCCCGAGATAATTGGAAAAATAGGTGTTCAATATTTAACGCAGAGAAAAGACCAGCAATGGAGAAGTCGGGATGAATTAATTCAATTCAATCAGGTGGCATGGCTCAGCCTTGTAGACGTGTTCATTCTGTATAACTTGTCTTTACTCATAATAAAAATATTATTCTATCTTTAGCCTAAATGTGTTCTTTAGAAACTTCAGACATATTATTAATTGGTACGACACTATGAATCAGTGTTGACAATGATATGACTTCCATGTAAGATCTTATAGATTAGGCAATCACATCATGACATATCTATAATTTTACGATTATGTCTATTATTATAATAATAGTAATAGTGAAGCAGACCATAATTCTACATTGGTGAGCCCAACTAAAGAAATGCAGCTTATTAATAATCCTCATTTTCACTTTAACTTTCTTGATCGATTTTTACTTAACGCTTTAGCAACGTGAATAAAAACTGAATGGTTGTCTAGACCTAATTCTTCATATTGTTTCTCCGCTTAACGTTTCACTCTGTTTTAAAATATGGACTATCCTGTAGTATGTTTTCTGTCGACCACTGCCTGCTTAATTACCAATTTTCAAGTTCCATTACTAAACAACAAGGTTAATACTCTAGAAACATATGTGACAGCCACATAATTATCTGAATTCTTTCATTTGTTCTGAATTGAGTGAATGACAAAAAGGTCAACAGCACCAATCACCCTGGAATTAGTTGCCATACTGCGTGTTCAATCTGATTGCTATTGGATCCTTACTACTCGTCACAAATGGACTTATATATCTCAAATTTGATGAATAATCTGGTTAGCGTTTTTTTAAAGAGTTAGTTTCCTACGAGATGGGGTCGCTAACCCCATGCCCAACCCTCCTCCTTTATCCGGGCTTGAGACCGGCAGTAGCCCCAGAGGGTCTCCAGGCGAGTTTAACTATTTTGCTGGATGACTTATTGTTTTTTATACTTAACAAGTATATACTTTCAATGAGACTAGTCGTATATATATTGCATACGAACCACTCCCAAAACATTTTAGGTATAAGATATATTTAACAGATTCATACTACTATAAAGAGTGTTATTTACAGACGAAACATGTTAGATTCAGAAATTGATCAACATGTTTCCGTTCTAATTACATATGCCACATGTTTATAAATGTCACTGGTCATCTGTATTGATTAGCCTTGATGATTCATTAACAAGCCTTAATAACATTTACATGCTTCAGTGAAATAAACATGTTTAAACATCAAATTCTAGCAAATATAACCTGTATGTAACGTAAATATATATTGACTGGTGATGTAAGCAAGGACTGAATAGTTATCTGGATCTAATTCTTCATATAGTTTCATCACTTAATGTTTCAATCTGTTTTAAACTATTCCCTATCCTGTAATATCTTTTCTTCCAATCATTGCCTGCCTAATTTCTAATTTTCGAGTTCCATTGTCAAACAACGAAGATATTACTTCAAAAAACATATGATGAGTTTGTAGCATGGTGTCGAGTTGAGCTTGACTATGAACACCGCTACAAGACTACGTGCCAATTAACCAATAAGATCCCCGTAGGCCAATATCAGAAGACAGATGATGGCTGTAGTCGAGATGTATTTGTTGGTGATCTCGTGGTATCGAACGAATACCGAGATCGTGCCAAAGGAGTACAAGCGTGGTTACTGAGCGTAACCGAATTCGTACAAGTTCAAAGTCAACGGAAGAGTAAGTAAATGTAATGGCTGTCATTAGCACAGTTAAACAAACGAGCACAGTAAAACAGTCACTGGTACAATTGATTATAATAATAATTGTTTTCATTTAACCAGTCGCGTTCTGTTGACAAAAGTAGGTCACTACAAGTTTAATCCATAAAGTTTCTACAATCATAAGGTTATTTTAGGTGGCTCATACAATGACAGCTACACAATTATCTGAATTCATTCGATTGCACTGATTTGAGCGAGTGACAAAAATATCAACAGAGCCAAACACCCTAGAATTAGTTGCTATACTGTGCGTTTAATCTGGATGATTTTGGATCATCGGCCTTATTATATGTCGAATCTATTGAATAATCTAATTATCCCGAAAATAATTCACGGGAGTATAACTGTTTTACTGGATGACTTATTGTTGTTCTTTTTTTGTACTTAACATGTATATATTTTCACTGAGACTAGTTGTATACATCTCATAGAAACCGCTCCAAACCCATTTTTGGTGTAAGCAATATTTAATAGCTTTATACTACAACATACTACTATAACAAATAGTGTGTTCTTTAAAGACATTTCATAGTTCCAGTTGCTTTAGCCACATATTTGAAGACCATAAAGTTAGATGACACAAATTGAAGCCTCACAGAGAGAATTAGTCCCCTTATAATGTCAGATACAACTTGTTGACGACTGTCAAGTAACATGAAAACTGAGTCGAGCAATCCTTGATACTACGTATAATCATCTAATTTCCTGAGAAATTGTACATGATATCTAGTCACTTAAACTAATGTTCGCATTACAATTTAATCGAAAGAATTCGATAAACACTACAGATCAGATGAACATTAGTCACTAGTCAGTCAATGGTCAAGTAATGTAACTAGTTTAAACATTGAACATTCAACACACATATAACTGATCTGAAAATTACATTTGAAATGTTCAGATATAATGATCTCTTTATGGATCTATGGACATGATGACACTATTTTAAATGGTGATATCAACTAGTTTTTGAAAATTTAATCAATAATTCTTTAATATTGTAAGGGTTCCAAATGTTCCAACAACGTTCAACTAAATAACAAGAATTTTATAAAAGCGTTAGAATTCAATATAACACCATTTAACTTATTAGATTCAACGATGAAGAACACATTGGTAGTTGGGTAGTATTCGATTATAGATCCCATATTGAAAGATTACTGGTATTTGTTGGGCAACATTGAGTGAACAGGGCTGAGTTTAAACTAACAATATTGTGATTAGGATATTCAGTACGTATCAGCAACCATCAAATAACACAATGACAACTGATGTAGGAATATGTTGAGCGAAAAGTAGAAGGAACAAACCATTACATTACATTAGTCTATTAAACTATCGGCTATTGGACTTAGCTACGTTAATAGACTCAGATTACCTAATTGAGATCTGCATGGTTATAATAACAAAAGGTTAGAGACGATGAGTGAAATGTTTATGAATCGGTCCCAATGTTATCAATGTGTTCACTCTTGTCTTTTCTTGTATCCTCAGATTCAAAATCACATTGCGTTTTCTTATTTATCCCACGAATTCATTATTTGCTCTCGAATCGCATTAGTGATCTGTAATCTTTTCCAAGACTATTGATACTGTTACTACCTTTTAATAGTCTGTAACTGATTTAGGTGTCCTAATGTAATGCGATCACGGTGGATCTGATGCAGATGTGAAGGCACGGATTGGCAAAGCAAGAGCAGCATATCTACAACTGAAGAATATCTGGAACTCAAAACAATTGGCAACCAACACCAAAGTCAGAATTTTCAATACAAATGTCAAGACAGTTCTACTGTATGGGGCGGAAACCTGGAAAACTACGAAATCCATCATCCAGAAGATACAGGTGTTTATTAACAGTCGTCTACGCAAAATACTTCAGATCCGCTGGCCGGACACTATAAGCAACAACCTACTGTGGGAGAGAACAAATCAGATCCCAGTGGAGGAAGAAATCAGGAAGAATCGCTCTTAAGTGGATAGGACACACATTGAGGAAAACACCCAACTGCGTCACAAGACAAGCCCTCATATGGAATCCTCAAGGTCGAAGGAGGAGAGGAAGACCAAAGAACATATTACGCCGAAAATGGAGATAGACATGAGAAAAATGAACAAGAATTGGATGGAACTAGAAAAGAAGGCCCAGGACAGAGTGGGTTGGAGAACGCTGGTAGGTGGCCTATGCTCCATTGGGAGTAACAGTCGTGAGTAAGTAAGTTAGTATTATAGTCGTTATCGCTATACGTATTTGGGTTTATAAATTGGTCTATCATATTAATAGCCTAAAAAGAACATAGTTTAGACAATAAAGTCATCAAATTTACTTACTACAATGCTGCACTAGTATAATAATTATACTGTCAGGCAGTTGTTGATCAAACAAACATTTAAACTCGAAACTCCGGTACCTACTACAAAAATTAACAATAAACGAATATTTGTGAATTGAAATTTATAGTATAATCAGGCAGCTGGGATTCATTAACGCTACAAATTTCTGTTATTTTAGAAGCATCTAAAACAACAATACGTATTTTTCCACTGGCCAATCCTCAATCAACTTTATAACTAGTTATTCATAATAGTTCCTAGATATCATCATAATGCGTTGGCATGACTTGACAATCACGTAATATGACTGATAAAATTGATAAAACTATTTTAAAAAATCGGTTAACAATTTGTGTTGTTCTCTCTTGGTTATTTTCATCCACTACAGATGATTACAGTATGTTTCTCTATCAGTTGCTCATTCAATAAATATCTTAAAACTTTGTCAGTCTAATTGGAGGTTTAGTAACACAATTATGCATGCAATTCATCAGTATAAACAGTTGTGCAAATCTCCTGGAAAATGATGAATTCACTGTCGATTTTACCTCAACACTGACTAAGGTTTAAACGATTATCATAGACATGAGTTAGGAATTGTACTCCTTTTGTTTACAACTTATGTTCTCTCTGATAATCATCACACGAGCATCACTTACTGTTGATTATCTTGTAAAGATTTATTTAGCCGAAGACATCTTGCAGCACCACAGCACCTAGAAGTTTGGCACATAGGTTTAATTCATTTCAGTAACTTATAATCACTATATCTCAATTAAATCGTATTCCGCCTTATGCTAAACTACGTACTTGCAACTAACTTGTATGCACCATCAGTCGGTAGGTATAAATATTAATAGATAGTCTATGGTAAATCAGAACACTGAGTCTAGATCATGTCTTTTACGAATCCACTCATGTTTAACGAATTGCTCATAGCTATCTGACCAGAATTCACATAATTATCACTTTTCACGTATTAAAAACTTTTTTGATAACCATTCATATGTGTTAGTAGTATTACTAAATTCTATCACGGTCAAGTAAAAATGAGGTCGAGAAAATCTCCCCATATCTTAATAAACCGTATCAACCTACTGGAACACAAGTTGGAATTCTTCTCCATGGTAACACTTTTGTTCTGTCAGTTAGCCTACTAATGCAGATGCATTTGGAAATCAACTCATGAACAGCTTACCGGGATATACCTTATTTGACTTAATAATTTAAACCAAAAATAATACCAATATTAACGTTACAATATTGACTGTTTTTAATACTTCTAAGCACAAAATACTTGTACTACCTATAAGTTAAGTTATTAACCAACGGCTATTAACACGCATCTTACGTTTTATTATTACTATTGTGGCGACTCATTAGAATACCCCCATACGGGGATATAGACATTCTACATTTAACGCGGAGAAATACAGAAGAATGGAGAAAGGCGGGAACAATGAATTGAACTGATTCGAGTTGATCGGATAGCATGGCTCGGCCTTGCAGGCGTGGTCCCTGTTGAATGTTACGTCACATCTTTTTTATACTAAATATATTGTCCTATCTCTAGCCTAAGGTTGTTCTCCACCATATATTGGTGATTGTTACGATGCGATGAGGTGGTGTAGATAATAATGTGACTTCCACGTAAGATGTTATAGATTAGATAGTTACGTCATGACAAATCTACAGTTTTATGATTAGGTCTATTATAAGAGCAGTACTAATAACATAGTAGACCATAGTTCTACATATCTACAATTTTGAGATTAGGTCTTATCACAATAGTACTAACATCGAAGTAGACCATAATTCTACAGATATAAAAACAAGTTAATTCATGGGTGTGTGTGCGCTGTTACTGTGCAAACTGTAACCTTGGTGAACATAGATCTCCCTTCAGTTTAATCTTAGTGTATGCCGAGTGAAAATGGAGTTGAAAATGTAGCAGTACTAACAACAAAACTTGGTCGGTGAAACTTAGTTTTTTTTTAAGTGAGAGGTCATATTGTATCTACTAGCATGTTGAAGATAAACTAATCAATGAGGCAACTTCAGATAGGCCTTAAGAGATAAATGAATTATATAAAGAATCGAAATGGAATACAGGCCTCAGTTAATGGAAGAAAGGTTGAAGAGCAAATCTGGATTTCGAGTTTTAAATACACTGAAAACCGACGACAGATGCACTACAAGCGAACTCACGTATGGCCCTACACTTCGACTTTGAGAAGAATTCGTAGATCTGTAGTGGCATTGGGCCCCAACACGAGACAATATGGGAACTAAACATTTAACATTTAACGCGGGGAAACATCTAACAATGGAGAAGGCGGGAACAATGAATTGAATTAATTGAAGTGGATCGGATGGTATGGCTCGGCCTTGCAGGTGTGGTCTTATGTAACATTATTTTTATGCATATTAAATATACTGTTCTACTTCTAATCTAAGTGTGTTCTTCATTTATTGATGATTGTTACAACGCGATGAATCAGGGTAGACAATGATGTGACTTCCACGTAAGATCTTATAGATTAGGCAGTTACATCATAACAAATCTACAATTTTAGAATTAGGTATATTATTGGGGCAGTACTAATATCAAAGTAGACCATAATTCTACAGATCCATCATCTGATTCAGTGAATGTGAAACTAAACTTATGCGCTAGCCAGATTACAGACGCGATGTGTTTAATTAAACCTGCCACACTCCACCACAATTTACTGATGTTTTCGTGTTAGCCACCTTATGATTAAGTGCACAAGTTTTCGCACGTCGTAACTCAGTAGGCCGATTCCCCAACGCTGGACACATTGACGCTATCACGTTTGCATCAAGAACCGAAATATTATACGATTAAAAGCAACTGTACAGAGGGTCGCATCTGAATTGTCTAGTTGATAGTCGTTTACTTAGAGAGCAACTCTTGCTCTGTAGGATTTCTCAATTAACAAGCGGGTGGCATGAATTGTGTGATTACGATGCAATGTTTAAAAGTTAGGAAACAGAAGAAAACATCGCTGTTCTATGCTAAGCAGTCTCTGGAATATCTGCGAGGTTTTTAAAACACCTTGACTGACGTGTGTAAAAAATTTCGGCACCTCATTCATTCATCCCTCATTTCCCGTGTCCTACAGCTTTGAAGACCCGTATTTTATTCGGAAAAGATTCTGTACCAAACTAAACTTATTACGAGCATTCACTGCCCTATGACACTGTTACCAGTAAGATTTTTGTGGTGGGCAATTCTGAAGCTAGCCAATTTAAAAGACAGGAAGGGAATGATTCAAAATTGTCAGTGCGTCGATGAGTATGTAGTCGAAGCTAACCAGACGTTGCAACACATACAAGGCACGGTGTGCCCAAAAGTGATTTGGTGTGGACGTACTACCGAATGTCTTCAGTTTGGGTTTGTCCAGTAAAACTAATAATATCAGTATCGATGTTGAAAACTTATGGAACCATTTATTTTCGGGATTTATTTGCCACTAAATAAAAACCAATTTTTCTGTCTGTGTACAATTTTTCATTGTCGCATGGTGTTTGTAAGCGAAAACCCCAACTGTTTTTACCACGAATTTCACTCGTTTGCAAAAACATAGATTTACGCAATGCCTACTAATATATTTATTTTCTTCTTCCCCAGGATGATCTGTACACTTTCATTATTCACTTCATGACTCATTAGCTGGAGGCTTTCGGTTAAGGACTCACTCTAGATCATATTTGGGTAGGCCGTTTCGGGCGACTATAATAATAATAAGCTGACTTTTGTTCAATGGGATAAATTTTCAATCTTCGCTTCATGTATATCTTTTCACTCAATCATCCCTGACTTCTGGTTTGATTGGCTTTGAGAATAGGCTTCGAACGGTAGTGTCACCAAAAGTGAGTATCGGTTATTATCATCAACCCCTCAACTCTCATTACAAAATTTTATTGGTTTTCCTTGGTTAGTGGTTTGGCAGTAGGATTCGTATCTGCGGGGCTGCGTATATGACTATATGTTCAACTACTTTCTTTATTCAGGGTCGTAACCGGAGTTTGGGCGCCATACTTCTCGTCTGAGTTAATTTGTAGCATACTTTCCTTCCACTATCTAAATAACGTACAACAGATAACATTTGACTTATATTGGAGAAAAATATTCACGATGTTTTTGATTTCAAAGTCCAACTTTCATCTTATTTGCTCATATCATCCCGTGAGTAGAGATGAGCTTCAGTGTTGTGTTCACGGCAGAAATACGTAGACAGCTTTAGATGACTAAAATTACATCTACAGTAAAATATACACTCCTATGTGCTTAACTCACACACCATTAGGACGGAAAATTGTCGACAATTCAAATCCAGACATTAAGGAAAGAGCCTTATATCACTGAGTATATACTCATTAAGGTATGGACGTCTCAGATGTGACCTTCCAATGATTTATAGCATCCTAAACACTTCTGGACATCTAGTTAGCTATTTATTCGATTTAATTCCCAACACAAAGCATGCGGTGAACGTCTAGAAATGAGGGACACAGTATATCTGAGTGGACTTTAGGTACACCTCTTACTGTTTACGAGCATTCAAACTCTGGAATCTGCTGCCGTGCGATGTATTCAAAGGGACTTCCCGGGAGTCATTTAAGAGAAAACGTGATATATTCCTAAGGACTCAGGACAGTGTCTCAACTTAATTTACTAAAGTTTTTCTTTTGTCGTTAACTATGTAGTGGTAAATAAAAAACCAAACTCAACAGCCCTGTGAGTCTTCGAGATTTGATGCTGACCACATTCGTTTAGTTGGACACATCCTGCTGAAGGCCTTTTGTCACGCATCCGCACCAGATCAATGGGGGGCACGTAGTCCCATGCATCCGTTTCAAGTGCCAGCCAGCTTAGACCAAACGTTCCTTCAACATATTGACAGCCTTACACATATATTCTTGAACTCCTCTATTCCTGACCTCTGGTTTGACTGGGTTGGAATACTTCTACTATAAAGGTATTACTGGTTTAGGCGCTGTTAAACTGCGACTACCTGTGGCACCTTCGAATATACCTAGGTTCCTATCTGGAGGTGTCAGTTTCAGTTTGGAAACGACAGGAGGCTTGATGGCCTGTGTTAGCCCTGGAAATGGTGTTCTCTCAGTTGATCCAACTTTCTTTTGATGGATGGAGCCCCAACAACGTGCTGAGGCAATGGGTTCCACTCGCTGATAATTAGATGGGAAAGTCGATGGTCAACTGACAAGTAATTTGTTCTGGGCTTGTGAACTTTTTTGGAGTGCCCTCGTAAATTCTCTGTTTTGGTAGACAAGAGAAATGAGGGCATATCAGGTGCAAATTTATCACTAAGCAATTTGAAAACTGTAATCAAGTTGCCTCTAGTTCTACGATATGACAAAGGGAAACGGTTTAGCTTGGCCAGTCAAGCATCATACGAAAGTTTTGCTATTCCGGGAATCAGCTTAGTTGTTGTTCTCTGGACCTTTTCCAAAAGCTCTTTGTCTTTTTTTAAGAAGGGGCCAGCCGCTTGTATGCAGTACTCAAGTTGAGGAAGCACGAACACTGTATACAAAGTCAGAAACGTTTTAGCGTCGACATGAGTAAAAGCCCTACATATTGACCATAAAGTTCTGAAACCTTTTGAGGCTATTGCACGGCAGTGTGCAGTAGTCTTTAAGTCTTGGCTAACGATGACTCCTAAGTCATTGTATGTCTGGACAACAGGTATCTCTGTTATTCATCGTGTATGTATCTGTACCTTGATGACCGAAACGCATCATAACACACTTGGAAGCATTTATCGGCAACTGCCAAGTTTGAGACAATTCAGATAATTTCTCCAGGTCATTTTGGAGTTCTAAGCTATCACCCTTGCATCGTATCGTTCTCCATATCTTGACATCGTCAGCATATGACAAGACCGATGATGATAGTAAGCGAGGAAGGTCATTTACATATAAGAGACATAGCATGGGCCCCCAAACTGTACCCTGGGCCACTCCACTAAACATAGCTTCCCAGCTAGATAACTTTGAGTTCACCCGTACTCTTTGTTGGCGCCCAACTAAGAAGTCTTCTATCCACATCAATAGATTGCCTCCAATTCCGACATTTTTTAGCTTATATAACACCCGGCTGTGCGGGGCTTTGTCAAAAGCTTTGCTGAAATCAATGTAGGCTATGTCTACAGGTAACTTTTGGTCCTTAGTAGCGCACCAGCTTTCACGAGCGACTAATAAGTTGGTGGGACAAGGACAACCTATTCTGAAACCGTACTGCTTCTCCGAAAGGATTCGGTTTACATCGAGGTACTTAAACAGCTCCTTCCGAGTAATCTCTTCTAAGGTTTTAACAACCACACTAGTTGGGCTAACGGGTCAGTAATTCTCAGGTTTATGTTTCGTTTTGGTAAACGACCCTGCGTTACGGATAGCTTAAAGTATATACTTAAAGGGTTCGCAACGAAGTTAGATGATTACTTTAGTGACTTAGGATGCAATTTTCGGGTCTCGTGGATTTACCTATGTCAAGCTTATTTAGCAGACCAAAGACATCGAGTTCTTTAATGGTCACGCTATCCAGTGCATGTGTGGGGGTTAGTATGCGCTGACGGGAAGGGTGTTTTATGGTATATACATTACTAAAGTAGTTTGAGAATACTTGAGCCTTACCGAAGTTGTCCTCCACTAATGATGTAGCAGTACTGTCTCCCGATATTTCAGTAATAGTTCCTCTTCTTTTTGTTCTTTGGTTTACATAAGAGTACAAGTGTTTAGTACATTCTATGGAATCCTTGACAATTTTCTCTTCGTACAACCTTCTAGACATACGTAGGGTCGAGGCACAGGTATTCCGAGCTTTGCGATACTAAGATTCTGTCTCATCAGTCCTCAGTAACCTAAATCTATCCCACATTTTCCTTCTCTTAAGGAAAAGGATGCGAATCTCCCTACTGAACCAAGGTGATGAGTTTCTCGGACCCCTCGGTGTAGTCCAAGGGATGTGGGTTGCGGTAAGTTTCAAGTATAAGTTTCGAAATACGTCCCTAGCCATTTCAATTGGGGACTCTGGGTCTATTGTCTAATCTACTGGCGAGGCTGAGTGTATGATATCTTTCTAGACGTTAGGTCTGGATTGAGCTGATGCGTGCTCATGATTGACAACTACATGGAAGTCAAAGGTTAGAACTGCATGATCACTTTTACCTAGGGGTGGCATGTAATCGAGGTTCGTAACGTCATCCTCATAATGAGTCATTATAAGATCTAGTAATGATGATTCAGAGTCCGTATCTTACCTAGTCTCTTCTTTCACATGTTGTACTAAGGCATATATGATACCCGCATCAAGTAGCTCCTGCTCGAAGAAATTATCTGACGAATCAGTTAGCAGATTTTTCCAGTCTACCATGGGTGCACTAAAGTATCCTAGGATTAGGTATCGACCACTTTGTGACGAAGTATTGGGAGTACCTAGCAAGACCTCACTTACCTCACAGCTTGGACTACGATAGACCAAAGTAATCAGCAGCTCTTGCCCCTTGCGTTTCAAGTGGCAATTAACTAATTCACATTTTCCATTCTCATGGAGTACACTATCGATAATGGCAAATGGGGTAGCATTCTTAATGAATAGAGCTACTCCCCCTCCTTTACGCATCTCTATTCTGTCTGCACTTACTAACGTAAATCCCTCAAAATCATGTTTCATATTATCTGCAGGCTGCGTCAGACAAGTTTCTGTGACTGCAATCACATCTGGCTTTGCATGGTCAATCGTACACCTAGTTCCTATAACTTATTGAGCGAGCTTCGGGTATTAGTGTAACAGATCCGAAGTCCATTTAAATGACTTGGTGCTGCACCTAGAGTGGCTTCGGTACCATTCTCTATTGAAGCATCACAACCCAAAACTTTATGGGTTTTATTTCTTTTTCTCCAGCATCTGGTCCAAGTTGTAGTTCTTTTTCAGCTTCCCGTCTTTTTACACGGTCTGTCACAGGAAAGTCCTAATGGAAAAACTACTGAACCGTTTATGTCCATTCTGTTAAATCAAGTCACGCTCATTAGGAAATCTGAACATTACTTTGAGCAGTCTGGTTTGATTCGGTTTTCCGCTCGTTTGACTACCTAGTCTTTACATCTTTAGAAAGGTGACTCCGGAGTTATTGTGAGTCATAAGTTAATTTGATAGCTGTTTTATCAACCCAATGTCATGTTCAAAACGAGTTTTCGGTTCAGAGCTTTCGCTCTCCTTGATTCTATGAAAAATAACTGACCTGCCATTGTGATCAGTCTTTAATTTCTCGGCTACTTTTAGAAAGGTAGGATTCTCTTTTTATCGTTATGTCATTTCTTGCTTACGACGTGTACCCATTCCTCAACTTTCGTTGGCTTAGCGATTACAGTCGAGTCAAGCATACTGTGGGATTTCGGAGGGTTATCAAAGACTTGGGAAGTCAGTTTGTATTCTATGCTAGAAACAGATTGAGCTTTGCGATTGCGATTCCTAGGCGTTTACTGCCAGACGCAATTTAGAGGACGTAGGACAGAGGGAACTTCCTTTCCTGACATTTTAATTGAGACAGACATCTTTCAAAACCGCCTTTTCTCATTTGATCGATGTGGGCCAGCTGTTTCAGATCTCAACTGAAGTTGCTTCATATCAGTTTGCGTGTCGACAGGGTGAGTTCTATCCGATGTGTCCAAATCTTGCTTGCTAAAACATTTTTTCGCAACATTTACCAAGCTGTTTGCGTCCGAACAGCACTAGTGACAAAGCCATACGCAACCATTTTTACTAAGACGTTCGAAAGTATCAAGTGTCGAATTCGTGCGAACTGTGTGGTACTAGATTTTCAGCGCATTGCATACCTCATTCAACGGGATAGTGACAGCACGGATGTTGGCAATTGCTTTTTTTACCTGTCCAATCATCGAACAGACGTCTTTAAAAAGAAATTATATACAATAGCACTGAGAGACAAAATGATCTATGACCGAAAAAAGTGAAAAACTGTAAATTGTCAGGACCAAAAGTACTAACAAATGCAATAGAAAACAAAGTACTCAAATGTACCGACGACAAACTACTTTAGAAACACAAACGATGTTCTTATGGGATACTTTAACTGAAATAAATTCAATTAAGTGCGAAAAGTAGTCTTGATACGTAATAAACTATCAAAACAATAAAATTTACTCAGAGATGAGAAATACCACTGGCTCTTTAAATAGCGCGCTTGTAAGATTCGCAGTTACTAGATGCAGAGGCTTGTTAAACGATAGCTTCTTATATTCAATTCAAAACCATCTTAACCACTTGGTTCTCTTACATTTATCGACCGCTGGAACGGAAGGTTACTCACAGGCCTTGAATGTACATCTGGAAATTGAAAATATGTGGCTACACTCATTGGTTAGCGCCTAACTCAAAATGTTGGTATGACTGATGACTTCTCGTAAGAGATCCTCCTACAAAAGGAAAGCATCTGTTTTGGCTGGACTGGAAGCACTCAATTCTTTTAAGGTTCCGAAAAAGCAAAATAATTTATGTGAGTAAGATCTCAACTGTTTGTGTCTTCTTGAGTTTGGGTTGCATTGTTTTTCCCGTTCCTCATGTTTTGTTGGAATCACTTAATTATTGAGGGTCCACTAATCCCTTTATGGTATACATAACTTTTAAGCTCTTTGTATTTGTATTTTCGTAAAAATCTTCAAATTACGCGCGTTTTGTATCTGTGTGCACATTGGACTGAGTATATACTCCAATAACATATGTTATTGGAGATTCACTAATGTTGTACTGCCTTTGCTTTGATGAATTATCTTTCTTAGAAAGTATAGTTCGATATATATTGTAAAAATGTCTTGTGAAAGTGAGACTATTGTGGCATGACATGCTATTACAGTCTGTCAAAAATGAACATAGTCACACCTATTAGCGGAGAATTTCTATTCGTGGTAATGTTGATGCAACAATTCCGTGTTAAGACCACTTAATAAAGATGAAGCAGCAGCGTATAGTGAGTCTACTGAGATTGCTGTTATCACTGAAAATTCGGGAAGAGTAAGCTTAAAGGTCGTCCATAAATTATAATCTCACCCGTTATTCAGTCAGTCAGTCAGCTGCAACGTAGGACCAGGCACGTATATGCATCGGTCCAAGTTGCCATACCGCATTAGTACAACAAAATGAACACCGGATTCACCCGTTATTCATAGTTCATTGAAACAGGACGACACAGAGCAGTAATATGCTTGTATTTGAGAGTAGATAAAAACGAAGATCAGCTTTCTACATCGTGATGGATATCGAGCAGTCCCTCCAAGGGTTTTCAAATCATGAATTGCAACATCTCTCAACACCACTGAGGCCAATTCACACATAATTCTATCAAAAATCATCGACGCTTATGTATATTGGTTTGTTAATGCAGTTTAAATACTGATCTTACATGGTTCACGTGTAACATGCTCATACATTTTCATAAAATTGCTGTTGCAGTGTATGGACCAATCATTGTTCATCAGTTACCATGGGACTGCATCTCCTTACGATGCTCCACTGCCTTGTGGATTAGACATTTAGGTCGAAGGCTCCGGGTGTGGCCTCCTAAGAAGACCGCTTGCTTCGGTCTGGGCACCCGGTCAGTATCACAGCCTTCACACAAATCGAATGAAATTTGTGTGGCGCATATGTATCTGGTGCTTCTTTTACTATATCCTTGCACACAATCTTCTATATATTACCACCACTGAATTAACTACTTCTATGAATCCGGTGTTCATCTTGTGCTAATGCGGTATGGCAACTTGGACCGATGCATATACGTGCCTGGTCCTACGTTACAGCTGAGTGACTGACTGGTGCTTCTTTGTACCGATATCTATGTGTTCAATTAAATAAATAAATAAAAAGTTTTATACGTTATTTTGTATTTTTATTTCAATTCAAAATAACTAGCATCTCAAAAAGATCATTCTACTTAAGTGTAATTGATTATTTCTGTTAGTTCATACAGTTTTACTTCTCAGTTTATAATATTGACCTTTTTGAAAGTAAAAATCAGTTTGTTTTATGATATAATTGTTTTTCTTCATTTGTTTAACTTAAAGCACTTCTTCAAAATGTTGATTTAAATTCTGTGGATTATTCAGAAGAAATTTATCCTCAAATTAATCAGAGTTTTCGTTTTCCTCAACTTTCATCTTATTTTGATGTTGAAAAAGCTTGGTTTATTCATAATAAAACATTAGAAGACTTATTTTCTCAAGCTCGTAAAAGATTTCAAAAAAATCCTATCAACAATATTGTTACAGGCGTAGAATCAAGTTTGTGTACTGGTTTTTTGGTGGTTAGTAGTTGGAATGATGTTGAAAAAATCGCTAGTGATGGTCTTATTCCTGGTAATGATCCAGACACTTGGCTTGGTCAACAAAAGTTAGGTGAGTGTTTGATCTATTCAGATGTATTCTTTCTTAATTACTTGGTGTTTTTAACTTCAATTCTCTTATTCAGTAACAAATTGTTAATTTTAGTTAAGAAAATTTGTTACTGGTTGACAAAATATGAGCTTCAATCCAACTTTCATTTTATATTAATCTACTAATCCATTTTATACTGACAAATAACGTTCAGTCATGCGTACCCTTTTTTATATGGGCTGAGATATTGTCGAGGTACTCAAACTAAGGCAGTTTTCTTAGAAGGCGAATTCCGAAGTTTTTGACCTAGAAATCCAATCCACAAGACTGTAGGAACTCTAGGAGATGCTGCCTCATAGTAGAGTAGCCGGTAACCAAAATAGGTTCATATACTGTTCGTTTTTTCAGGATCCTGGAGTACGTGTTTACAATCGATTCGGAATCAGGATTTTCCGATTCCTCTAGGTGAATGCTCCTTATTCACCTGCTCTTTAGGCGAGAGGCCTTTGGTTTTCATCTTCCGCTGCGTAAAGCTAGTGAGTAGGATTTCTCTGGTGGAGGCTATAAACACATGATCGTATAAGAGGATTTTGAGGAAAGTGAAATCACACTTTTAGCTGTAACATGGCATTTGGTGGGGGCATACTATTCAGTAGAATGTTTATATTTGATTTCTACGAATTTAGAAATGGAGGACCCAACTGACTGACTAATTAACAGGTATCTACTCTCATCTAGTTCAAATGTCACAGGTTTCCTGACAATTTATAAAAATTTCACATTATTTAAAATCTTCAGGTCTATCAGTAAATCAGTGTGCAGATCTAACAATCGCTCGAGAGCAAAGTCGTTTGTCGTGTAAAAATAGTAATCAGTTTCTTTACTTAATTATGGTTCGTTGGATCAAGTCTCGAGCGTATATTGTATCGCCAGAAGCTGAGAATAGCAAAGATCGTTTAGAACCTCAACCCGGTTATGCTTGCCATGTTTCGACCTGGTCTCGTATGGACTTATTAGATCCGAGTAAATTAACTTTGGAACAAGCATTTCATTTATCTCAAGTAAGTTTTATCTACTTTGGCCCATATATTTTGACAAATTTGATAGATAGTCGCGCATCATAATTATTTCAAACTGAACTGTACTCTGTAAGTTTGATATTCTACACAATAACCTGATAGCTCTTTTTAAGTTGTCAATAGAGGTGACACATCTAACACCAATTATGGATTTACATGTTATATCGAACAAATCCTAGTGAATGACCCTAGAATAGATTGGAATCTTCTGCTATGAAATATATGTAAATGCTTGTTTTCGCTGCCATATATTTTGTCATTCGGATTTATTGGAATATACATATTGTTCTCACGCAATTTTTGTTATGGTTTGAGACAAGTCCAGTGCACTTACACTAGCATACTACATAATTAAAACTTAACAGGCTTGATAATACATAAATATACAAGCCATAAAACAAACTGCATATAATTTTTTGATGACAGTCTTGCTAAGATATGCATATATATTGCAAGGTTAAAAGAATAAACACTTAAATTCTGTGTATATACTTCTAAAACGCAAAGCGCTTCTATATCTCGGAGTATCAGCTCTTGAACTAGAGGAGCATATATAGTGTGGCGCATATATATTTGGTGCCCCCTGTACCAATATTTATGTGTTTAAATAAATAAAAAAATAAAAATAAAAACTAGAGGAGCGTGCTGTTCGATTCGACACAAAGCTCTAACGTTACAAGTTTCAAGTAATAGTACTATATTTTCATATTATTAAAAATGGTATTTCATTGAGCTCAAAGTAAAGACGGACTTGCAATAAGGTTACTAACAATGAAATATAATGAAGAAAGGAAATCAGGACATCGAACAGGTAGGCTTTTGTGTTAGCAGGAGTATGAAAGTGAGTATTGCTTTAAATGTCATCTCATCGTATAAATTAAGGTATTAAAATACTTAGAAAAGAATAGGGGCTGACGTTGCACGCCGGTAAAGCCCTAATTAAATCTACGCTACACCGGTCATATTGTCTTTCTGGACGTAGTGGTAATAGAAGAGTTTCTTCTTTTTTATTTTGAAAAGAATGTCACTTAACGGAAAGTTGGTTGGTCACCCAGTCAATTTCGAGCGATGTTAGAAACCCCTGTACGGTTGCCACTTCCCAACCGCCCACACCGTGGAAGGCGAGGTCGGATTATTAATGGTTTTAACGGATGGGAATTGTAAATACAGATGTTTTTTGCCAGTTTTTTGTGTCTGCTATGTACTTCAAAAAGCCTTACTACCGACGACGGAAATCCGTTAGGGTAAGGTAAAGTGTGACATTTCTTGGGTCAACCTTTTCTAAACCCTTCCTTCCGTTTTAAAAAGGTAGCTTCACTGCAGATGCTGGTTGCCTGACAAAAACATCTTACAGCCGTCACAACGTTGTACAGTCAGCAATACGACTTCGCCCCCAGACCATAAGCTTGTTGTTTCTAATCTTACTGTTCTGCTGCCGACCTACCTGATATAGTAGAACCTAAAAACAACTCCAGTCAATATAGCTTGATCGGATTATCATGATAGGCGCAACCGATCATCACATCAAGGCAGAAGCTACTGTGTGGCAATGTAAACTGATGCATATGTGTATTAGGCTTTGTATTATTTATGACTGATAGACAACCAATCAATAACTGAGTTTAATGATTAGACTATGCACGATATTAAAAAGACGAAATGATGTAAATTGCATGACGATAATAATTACCATCATTTTTATAACATTTCTATACACTTCGGTTTCAGGTGTATTTATACGAATTTGATGAAGATTTAGAATTACGCACAAAGCTAGAACATGTAATTCCCTATGCTGTTTTAAAATGTCGTTGGATGTTGACTTCCGATGTAGCTTCAAAACTCGATACAATCTCTGTAGCTAGTGGTTCCATTTTGATTATTTCACCACAACTAGATATCTCATGTCTTTTGTCTGTATCACGTACAGCTCTACTGCCGACTCCGCAAATCCCTCGTATTCATAAGAAGTCTTCTCGTGCTCAATCATCACATAAACCTGTAATGTTGAATTTTGATAATAAATCAAAATCCGTAAGTGTTGTTGATAGATGTTTTGCTTCATTTTCATTTTGTTCTAACTTCGTTTTTTAAAAAGAAAATAAGCTATACACTTTGTTACTAATATTCTTGTGCTTTTATCAAATAGTCTATTTATTTATTATTTATTTATTTGAATACATATATATTGGTACAGGGAGGCACCAAATATATATGCACCACACAAATTTTCATTTTATTTGTGTGTGGGCTGTGATACCGTCCGGGTGCCCAGACTGAAGCAGAAGGTTTTCTCAGGGGACCACACCCCGAGCCTTTGATCTAAAGATCTGACCCACAAGGCAGTGGAGCATCGTGAGGAGATGCAGTCCCATGGTAGCCGGTGACCAACGATTATTTCATACACCATTTGTTCCTTCAGGATACTGGAGCCTATGTGCACGATTGGTTTGGGATCCGGTTAAAGCGCTGGACATTCACTTTTCGTCCTCTCATTTTCGTAAACAACACTCGTGGTGCGAGAAGGCAGTGAGTAGAACTTCCCCGGCAGCGGCTGTATACGTGTGTCGGTGTGAGAGCATTTCGAGAGGGTGAGCAGACTCTACCCACTCTCGGCCATAGCAGGGCATTTGGGGACAAGTTAACTCAAATGACTTCAACGATTTATGTCAGCATTACCATTTTATGTCAAATCAATATCTGAAGAAGAACGAACTGAACACAGTATTAGATTTGATGGGAATAAATGAAATTAGCATGACACAACTAAAGATTTTAAGAAATGGTGAAAAGCAAATGCAATTATACACTAATTCGGTCAACTTTGAGCCATATCAGGCCGCTTTTTAAATTATAAACGATTTCAACCAAGAAGTTTACATTTATTGGTTGACATTTAGGTAGAGTTTTGTTCTCTCAGCTGGATGGTATTGTCATGAAGCTTTCATTATTCTTCTGAATAATATCATCAGAACAAACTCCATGTAGAAGTGAAGTATTCGAACTTCTCCATATATGACTCGCAGCTTGTCCTGTCGAACTCTATCTTAATTGACTGTTGTTGACCTTTAACCTATCGTTGTTTACAATAAATCTCCACTGGTTTGCACGATCTATTCCAATTTATTTATGAACTCATTCTACATCATTATTCGACTGATCTTAGCTCTTCTATCAACTTACTCATGTGCTAGTTTATGTTGTTGCATGTTCGGATAATAGTCCGTGGTTATGCCAAGCGTTTGATGGTATTGTCCAGTCAACTTTCTTTACTTTTTTTTACAAAAAAATACAAATTATACTGAAGAAATAAATTTTAACAATCAAAAATTGAAAAGGCTTTATAGTAGATAAATAACTATGAATAATGCAAGTTGTTTTGGTCAATTATTGAATTGATTCTACTGAATCACATAACAGTAGTATTGTATATATTTATTAATAATATTTATCAAATGTTCTTGTTATATAAAATATAAACGTTTTAATAATATTTTAATAGTCGAACTCATGACTCAATTGAAGCTGGACCACCATGGAAAACCTGAAAGCACTGAACGGCCATTTCGTTCTATTGTGAGACTCCTCAGCAATGCACATCCACGATCCGGCCCCGTGAGATTTGAACACAGGACCTACCGATCTCGTGACTGACTTCAAGAGACACTCCTAGAGTTCTAGTGGGAGGTCGTGACCAATGGAGTTCAACCAGGTCTATTATGAGATATCAGCTCACTGAAGACAATGGCGACGGTGGCGCAATTTCCTGGATTGGTTGAAGTTAGACATTAACACCGTTGGATACAGGCTCAGTGGTCTAGTGGTTAAGCGCTCGCGCACGAGATTGGTAGGTCCTGTGTTCAAATCTCACGGGGCCGGATCGTGGATGTGCATTGCTGAGGAGTCCCACAATAGAACGAAACGGCCGTCCAGTGCTTTCAGGTTTTCCATGGTGGTCTAGCTTCAATTGAGTCATGAGTTCAACTATTGAAATTACTAAAATCTCCACAAAACCCCTTCTGTTAATAATATTTATCTAATTATTTTCACTACACTTTAGAAAATTGCTCATTCTAATGTGTCAGGATGTAAAAATCGTTACAGATATAAAACACCTGCACTTCTACCTAGTCCTACTTCACTCAGTAATAATAATAATAGTGTACTTCAAAGCCCTCCTGTCAATACTACTATATCTACTGTTGGTTCTGTTTCCACTGTCGGGTCAGATGATAATTCAGATCAATTATCATCTCCGGTACAAAGATCAAAGCGGCAAGATTCTGGTGTTTTAAATATTTATATTGCAAATGCACGAAAATTGCAAGCAAATTGTAATTTGTTTCAATTTTCTGAAAGTATTAACCCTATTGATAATAACACAATGAGTAATATAAGTAGTGCTGGTAGTGGTGGAGCAATAAATTATGATAATCGTAATCATAATAATACAATTGTTGATGAATTACCTTCAACTGTTATTGGAGTTTCATTACTTGTATGGGGCTATCCAAAACCGGAATATTCATTGGCAGTGGAAATATCAACTTTTCGTAAAGGTGAAATAACTGTATTCGATGGCATGTAAGTATTGTAGTACTGTGTAATATGTGGTAGTGAAAGTAAATATGATTGGTCATTAAGTGTGTACAACGAGGGATTCAATTTACTGATTATTAGATATGGGATTTCCTTTGTTCCCATTGAGAGTCACTGAATGTGACTTTTTGTAATTATATTGAATCAAGTATTATTTAGCGTTACTTTTGTTCGCTATTTTTGATCGTAAATCCTGGATCTAATATAACACGATCTAGTCTGTATTTTGTATTGTTTGAGTATCCAATCTATCGATATTATAAACTCAATCATCCAGACCAGTTTTATTATCAGATCACCGTTTTAGCGTAGTATATCGCAGAAGGAAACGAAAAATGTTACAAATTATTTGTCTAACTTTTCTAACACTTAAACAATGATGGGATTTACTCTAAACATCACAACACCAATTCGGTGTCCTTCATTAATATCTGTGAATTTACTGGTTGACTTTAAAACAGATATTGAATATTGTACTATGTGAAGCGAAACTAACATCAATCTGTCATACATGACATTGCGGCTATTGGTTAAGTTGTTTAATAAATTAGTTAAGATTCTAGTATTCAGAATTCAAGTGACTTTTTTGTATGGGACTAGTTGTTGTATCTCGTGATTTTCAATTTGTTATAATTTAAGATACATCAATCCAGGTCATGTGTTAAAGTCACCAATCAGAATTCTAATCTATCACTTCGCCGCGTCTACTATCTCTTCCGTAGCCTAGTATCCTAGAATTGACCAATTACACGCCTGATTAGTACCGTTAACCTTTATCCAACTCAAGCTATGCTCCTTTTTGTCCACTATCTGTGAGAGCACCTCTTTGTCTCTTAACCAGAGAGAAATCAGGAGCCAGCCTCTATTATATTGTCTTGAGTTTACGTGAGTTTATATACAAACATGAGCAGATCACACTATAAAATGAAAAATCACAACAGCCAAAAGTGGCTGTGAATAAGGCAATCTATAAAACATTGACAACAATAGTCAATGGATAGAACATAAGCTAACTCAGTAATTATGCAATGAGAATATATATCGTATTCAAGATCTATGAACTAGTTCTCGGAGTTAACATTTCTTCACTTTTCGTTCTGATACATTAACAATGATAGTGTTTGATTTTCAAAATTGAAATAGGTAAATCGAGTTCATACTTATGAATTCAATGCTGTAATCACTAAACAACCATTAAAACTTGACCATTTCACCAATGTTCAAATACAATCGCATCAGTAGATGCTGATATTTCTAATTTATTGACTAATTATTGTGTACTATTACAGTTCATGAGAACGTTCAAAGATTTTTATATTTTGCTGTTAATTATTACCCATCATCAAATATTTAATATGTATTCACATTTAAGATTTTGACAGTGTTTTTAAATCGTGCTTATACAGGTACTCTATAAGGAAGCTTTTTTTGTAAAAAAAATTTATAGACTTCAACCATGCCTACATATACAACGATTAGTTGCTCATACATCTTTACACTATGAACTTGCTGGTTTACAACCTTGGACAACGAAACCATTCGATTTGAATGGACCTCCAGTCTTAGTCTCTGTCCCACGTGATCAAGAATGGTGCCTTCCTCGTTTGAATCCTGTTAAAGCATCATCACTGCAGTCGGATCCAAGTCCATTTGGTGGTTATCGAGGTAATTATTTCCGTCTAACATTGCACGATGAATCTGGTGGACGTCGGACAGAAATGGCACAATTATGTCAAGCCTTACAGAATAGTGCAATGGTGAATAAATAGATATTTAATTGTTCGTTGTAAATGAATTTTCCTCAAACTACTTTTAATTTCATTAAGATCACTAACCGGTTTCAACTAAACAACTATTGGGAATCTGGAAGCACTTAATTGTCGTTTCATAGTATTGGGACTCCTCGGGAATGCGCATCCACGGCCTCGCAGTCGGGAATCAAACACATAACTTTCAATCTCACACGTGGATTCTTAACCTATAGATTACTGAGCAGGGATTCAGTGGTGTACAAGTCCAACTTTTACTTTTAATTTGTTTATCGAATATAACTTATTTTCAATGTCAATTATGTGTATCGTACCCAATACATACATCCAGATCATATTTTATAATGTTTAACTAAGCGAAATAAGAACTTTATTAAGTTACTGGATGAATCACTTCAAGTCACTTTATTTTTATAATAGGAAATTATATAATAAGCCCAATAATTAGAAAAAGGCAAGATAGTCTAAAATAAACTTAACATTTTTATTAAGACAATTGTATATCCATGATTTCTGTCAATCTACCACGAATGAGATTTGATACAAAAGTGCGTCACTCCAAGATTGCCATACATTTGCATGAAGAATGATGGGACAGAAAGTGATTATTGTGTACATCTAAACGTGCCATATTATTAAAAAAGCACAAGTATTCATAGACAGTATTCTACGCAAGGTACTTCAAATCCATTGGTTGGGTACCATCAGGAACAACCCACTATAGTAGAAAACAAACTGATTTCCATGTAAAGAGGAAATTAAGAAAAGACGCCGGAGGTGGGTAGGGCATACACTGAGAAAATCATTGAACTGCATTACAAGGGTAACCCTAACTTGGAATCCTGCAGGGAAACGGAAAAGAGGAAGACCAAGGAATACATTGCGCAAGGAATTGGAGGCATATGTCAAAAGAATGAATAAAAAAAATTTGAAACAGCTTAAAAGGATAGCGCAGATTATAGCTGTTTGGTGAATCCTGGTCGACGACCCATGTTCCACTTGGGTAACAGTGAAGTGAAGTTAATACCGAAATGGTCGAATTGATCATAATGTTTACGCCTAAACATCAAAACTGAGGATGCAGAAAAAGCTACTACAAACTCATCTTTATCATTGTGCATGAGATTGAACAATACCATCAAATATCTCATTCAATTAATTTACATGTTTACATACCACTTCAAGGTAAGACGGTAGGCGAGCCGTTCTAATCAAGGCACGCTATTGGAGGAAGTCAATTTCGCTCCTAGCTAGAGTTTCAACCTACATATCCTTTGTCTGCGTTAGAAGGGCAAATATATGCATACCAATGCTTTGCGTGTCAAATTATCGGGTTATACCAAACTACAGCTTTCTAGTGTTATTTCAGTGTTGTCATTTTTATAATGGGCTTGGTTTTCCGTAGAAAGTGTATGTTGTAACCGAATTGGACTAGTGAGTAAAACAACTTATCAGATAAAAGCATAACTAATCACGGCTGAATATAAGAGTCATTAAAGTCACCACCGCACTGTATATGAAATTTTTACAATTAATTACAAGCCCTCATTAAACTTTGTACTGTTTTTTGTATTTTAGGCTGGTGTTGTCTCTATACCTTGTGATGAATCTAGTATCATGTTTTTATTCCCTGAATGCCAATTTTCCAAGTCAATAGGTATGTATATAATTCAATATGTAGGCTATCATGTTGTATTGTTATTACTATTACGTATGTAAATAATGGTTGCTCAAACGCTGTGAATGACCAATTTTACACATGAAAAGGCTACAATAAAATTCACTTATTTTTGTAGTCTATTTTTACTAATTATTACATACGTGTTGTTTTTTCCCCTCATAATACATATAGGATTACAATGAAATAAACTGTTAACGAATCTAAAATAAGAATTTGTTGCAATATTTGTTTAATTCGTCCTGATGACATTTTGATGTAATCTTTGGTGTAAACCGACTTATGAATCAGTCAGTCAGTAACAACGTAAAACTTTCTACGTGCGTACATGCGTATATAAGTTCGAGTTGACATACCATATTAGTACACAGATACAATTGTCCATTCAAATCCCGTAGTGGTATAGGTAGTAAGAGTATAAGCAGTAATCGGATAGATTAGGGTTTGAAGGTGTTTTTCAAAGAGTATCATTCAGAGAAATAAATTTGGAAAAAGAAAAAAAAGAAAGGGACATGAAGAATTCAGAAGATTAGAATTTTGGAGAACACAAAGAGTGGATGCACCTGCACCATTGTAAACGATTTTGAGCCATGTGATTCAAGGTCTCTAACCATCGGTTGCTGTCGTCTCGTGGATCTCAACCAAGTAGTTTACGCCTACGAACATGGCTCAGTCTACTTGTCAGTGACTTCATGAATTTGTGCCATGTTTTGATGTGACCGCCCCTAGATTCCCTTTAACCTACTCCTACACCATAAAACATCACACGTTGGGACAGTCGGTGGTTGGACAGACTAGTGAATAAAACCATTAGTTATTGTTATTAATAATAATTGAATACAGAAGTTCATCAAATATATTGTTTTCTCTTCGAAGTGAAGTTACTTTTTAAGTAGTTCTATATGCATTTATGTTGAAAAATGTGTTCACCTCTGTCATAACTTGTGCCTCCGCCAATTAGAAAACAGTAAATTTTTCGATGGACAGCTCAGAACCAATTAGATAGACGACTTGGACTTCTCAGATGACCTAGCCCTCCTATCACATACACACGAACAAATGCAGATAAAGACAGGCAGAGTAGCAGCAGTCTCTGCATCAGTAGGCATCAACATACACAAAGGGAAAACCAAGGTCCTCAAACACAACACGGAGAACAGCAATCCAATCACGCTTGATGGCGAAACTCTGGAAGATGTAGAATCCTTCACATACCTGGGAAGCATCGTCGATAAACAAGGAGGTTCAGATGCAGACGTCAAGGCGAGGATTGGCAAAGCTAAAGCGGCATTCCTTCAACTGAAGAAGATATGGAACTCAAAACAACTTTCAACCAATATCAAAGTCAGAATCTTTAATACGAACGTCGAGGCAGTTCTACTGTACGGAGCTGAAACTTGGAGAACTACAACAACCACCATCAAGAAGGTACAGGTATTTAATAATAGCTGTCTACGCATGATACTCAACATCCGTTGGCCGGATACCATCAGCAACAGCCTTCTGTTGGAGAAAACCAACCAGCTTCCAGCTGAAGAGGAAATTAGGAAAAGACGATGGAAATGGATAGGACATACATTGAGGAAATCATCAAACTGCATTACGAGACAAGCGCTAACTTGGAATCCTGAAGGGAAGAGGAAAAGAGGAAGGCCAAAGAACACATTACGTCGGGAAATAGAAGCAGATACGAAAAAGATGAATAAGAACTGGAAAGAGCTTGAAAGGATTGCCCAGGACAGGGTTGGATGGAGAATGCTGGTGAGCGGCCTATGCTCCTTCACGAGGAGTAACAGGCGAGGAAGTAAGTAAGTAAATTTTCGATCGGACCAATGACACATGAAACCCGTACGAGCAGTCTAGAGTCCTTATCGGTCCTACTTTCTGCCTAGCTCAGTCCGTTAAGTCCAGAACACCAATCATAGCCTCAGCGATATGAATCATGTATTTCAAACATACTGGGTTTATATACAAACTGAACAGACCATAACGCACCACAAAGTAGGAAACAAAATTTGTACAAAATTTAGGCAAATGTGGCGGTGAATAAGGAAGATAGTAATTAATAGACAAGGTATAACTCAAGAATGGTAAATCATATCATAACAGTTCATGGGTCAAAATAAAGTTTATGATAAGAGGAACACGAATATGAATAGTTTAGTCATTTAAAAATTATATGATAAAAATATACGTATAGTATTGATCCATAAATGGGTCCCAAATGTTACCATTCATTATTATCATTGTCATATAACCTCAAAACTGCAACATTCTATTCACGAATGAAAGAACATGTAATTTAATATTAATTATTTTAATGTATAATAGAGATTTGAACACTACACTGTAAAGTGAACCTAATTTGTTCAAAATAAAAGTTCATATAAGATAAATATTTATTATCATATTGAATATTCCTTTTATCGATCGAAACTCTTGACTATTATTTAATATATAATATTAAATAAACCTATATTTTCACAGTTGAATTCATGAGTTAATCTAAGTTAGATCATCATTAAAAATCTGGAAACACTAGATGGCCATTTAATCCTAATATGGGACCTTCCAGTAGTGTTCATCCGTGATCACATATACGGGACTCAAACCAAGGACCTTCGTTGAGCACGGATGCGCACTACTGGAGAGTACCGTGCTAGAACAAAACGGCCATCCAGTGTTTCCGGGTTTCCAATGATGGTTTAGCTTAGATCGACTCATGAATTCAACTGTGGAAATACTACAATCTCCATAAATCTCCATACTGATAAACTTATATTATTGTTAGTATTTAGAAATGCTTCTAAAAATTGTATTTTTGTGATATGAATAATACCTCTTCTACATTATTGACATTCTCTTATTGAATGTTTCAATATCTCTAAACTCGTATTATAACTTACCTGTCAATCTTCTATATTGTTAATGAATTATTTACATTAATCTTTTTTTAGGTATACCTATTGTTGATAATTTAGATAGGAATTTTCTACATGCAATATTACTTACACCTCATAGTTTACATCGATATCCATATAGTGAAATGTGTTGTTGTCGATCAAACAACGATGTTGTCACCCCTACTTCAAATATATCACCATTTGCAGTGGCTTCTACTATACCGATGGGAACATCTACAGATAAATTATTTGGACAACGGAAAACAAGTAAGTTTTCTGTCATATATGTATATACATGTACTGTACACAAGTCCCAAGAAGGATTTTCCTATCATAACGTGTTTGTCAGTCGTCAAGGTGATGTTCACCTCGATGTCGGTTGGGATGATATTCGAACATCTGGCTAAGCACCAGTGACTTAAAATAAAAATTAAGGAAGATCAGTAGACTTCAACAGTTTTTGCTGGATTGATAGATGCTCGAAAACTCACCATATCAGGCTCAGAACACTACAAAGAGCAAAGGCAACTTGAACGTAGAATGTCGTAACGTTTACTCAGTCTTCATAAGCAGTAGTGGTCAGCAAAATTAAAGGTGGGAAGGGTAAAGGTGATAGGTAACAGTAGGCAACTATTCCAACTGGTCGAGAAAACAGATATAATAACGTCAGATGTTAATGAGACTGTGACCCAGTTTCAGTTCAGATCATTAGAACGATGGACGAAACACTTCGTAGAACAGTCCAAACAAACCAGAATGAGAAATTAAAACAATTCTCTCTGTTGTTAATGAAATTGAGAAGGTTATAGGTAATCTAAACTAACAGAAAGCTAGGAGCCCTGATGGGCTCGCCATGGAGATCTTCAAGTCTAGTGGTTCAGTTTTGGCTAAAGTTTGAAAGCTGAACTCCGTTTTCGGGCTTACCTATCCTGATGACCAAACATTAATGTATTTCTTTCAGTCAACCAGCGTCTCGAATAAAGCTGCCTTTCTATAACTAAAGGAAGTGTTTAAAACAGGTCAACCCTAAGCATTTCACACCTTACCTTACCATATAGATTCCCGTCACCGGTGGTAAGATCTTTAGAACATAGAGATATAATACATTGAGGAATTCTCAGCAAAACAGCGTGTGTGTTCGGCCTCAAGTAGTTATTTCTTGAGCTCACAGTTCTTCAAGACCATTAACTATTCGTTCTTGGTTACAAGGCCACTAAATTACCCGGTATGGCCGAAGTTAAGGGAGAGTCCACTCTTCCGCTCGAAATGCTGTTATATGACCACGCGTATATACCCACTGCCAAGGAAGTTTTACTCGTGGCGAGGGCGTCTTTAAGTTGTTAAAGGAACGATAAACGGATGTCCGGCGCTTAAATTGAGTTAGTGGGTGCAAATGATCCAATCAGGGGAATTAAAAACCCCTGGTTTCAAATCAGTGGTTCACATTGACTTCAGGATCTTGAGGGAACAACTAGCTTATGAACCTGTTCTTGATCATAGACTGTCTTAGGACCGCATCACTCAACGTAGGTCCACTGCCTTGTAAATTAGATATTTAGACCGAAATTTCTGGTAATGGATCCCCAATAAAATCACCTGCATTGGCTTGAGCATCCGGGTTCCCAGCTCACACAGTAATTCAATGATTTATGTGGCGCATATATATTTTGGTTTCCCTTTGTATCATTGTTTATTTGCTTAGGTAAATAAATAAAATACAAAACCTTCAAAAGTAAATATTCTTTCAAAATGTGTACAATCAGGAGGGGAGAAATTGTCCACACACACAACTAACAACTTTCAGGTTAAATAGCGTAGTACACAACACATATGTGCATGGTCAATGAATTACACTAAACTGAATTACGACAAACTACATCTACTGTCCTTTCGCAAACTGAATATATTCTAAAATATTGTTTTAACAATGAATTACCAATATATTTGGAATTACTGAATACACTTTAAAATGTTTGAATTATTTATTACTGCTCCCAATCGTTGTTGCTACCTTGACGTGGTGGTCGAGCTTACCTATCGTGATGAAGCAACCGAGCTATACTGGCTACAACCGTTCCTTAAAGTCCTACTATGTCAGACTGGTTGGTTGAAAAGCGGTAAGACTAAAGGCAAAAAACCCAAGGTCCAAAAACAGTCTTACTGCTGACTGTACTGAGGTGTGACAGCAATAAGATGCTTCTTTCAGACAACTAGCATAACAGCGATGTTGCCTTCCCACAAAGAGGGGTGAGGTTAGAAAAGGTAGACCCTAAAAATGCATACCTCGCCTTATCCGACGGATATCCGTCTCCGGTGGTAAGGTCTCTCAACGAATACCGAGCTAACACGTAAATTCCTTATAAAAAGGTCGTGTGTGACCGACCTCAAGGAGCTGTCCCTTGGACACTTCGGTCACGCTGTCAGGTCACTAAGACCACCTCTAATTCAATTTTCTTTTCATTCACCTCCAGAAGAACCCTCTCACGGTGTGGGCAACTGGGAAGTGATAACCGCCCTCATTCCTCTAACAGCACTCAAGACCACTGTATTTACTGTATGCATTTATTACTGCTATTAATTTCTACTTGAGATGTATTCATAATGATGATTATTTCTTATAGTATACCGTTTATTGTAGTAATATAATGAAATACGTTAGAGATTTAAAAAAAGTTTATATAAGAGTTGTAGCTTAGGTAGATGATTTTGATGGAGTTTTGTTCTCTGAGCTAAATGGTTCGGTCAACGTAAGTTTGTATAAACCGCGAATAATGTTAACTTAATGTAATTGTTTATTTTTAATTGTATTCCTTTATGACGATTTTCTGTACATTGATTAGATACTTATGATTCAGTAATATTTATAATAAATCTCTTTTTTTTATTGTTTTTTGTTGTAGCATCCATATGTACTTCATCTATGCAATTGAAACTTCCATTAAGTCGTATTCTCACAACATTAACTGATGGTGGTCGAAATCTTCTTGGTTCAGCTTTAATATCAGTATTAGCTCATCAAAATATTGTGACTGATAATAATAATTACTACTACTAATAATAATAATAGTACAGAGATCACTAACACAAGAGTATTATCAAATGATAATGATCGTAAATTACAGCATAATCCACATTTAGATCCACGACTTCATCGTCGTCAAATTTATCCAACAGATGAACCGGATTTGTATGCTCTTGCTACTGCGTTAATCTCATCAACATATCAGAAGAAAACTGAAAAACCAACGGAGGAACAATCACAGTTAGAAGAACAACAAAATAAAATTCAAGAAACTGCTACTACTATTAATGAAACTTATGTGGATAATTGTGATCCTAAAGATCTAATTCCTGCACCATCTAGTCCAGAAGTTGGATCTGAATATCATTCGGTTTCATTAATGGATGCACAGATTATACCGAAAGAGATTCCGCTTGATGGGCAGATTTCTAATGCGAATACAGTTGTAATGAATCCAATTATAGCGTCTAGCCCATCAAATTTCGATTTATGTCATAATTCACCAGTAGTGCATCAGAATACATCTGTTGACATGGAAATTGATAATAATGATCCATGTGATCAGTCATCTCGATTAGATAAAAGTGATATGGAAATTGATCATCCCTTTGGTCAGCTTGCGAACACCAGTCCGTTAACTCTGAAGTTTCATGAACCTGCTCCGAGTCCACCGAAAACTACAAACTGGAGTTGTCCGTCACAGCTATCAATTTTAGTAAATGATTATAGAAGAGCATCGTCTCCTAACTACCGGCGATCTACACCACCACCCAATGATTCACATAATTCTTCTACACATTGGTCAACCAAATCTACTGTTAAACGCCCTCACAGGTTGTCTACATATGCAGACAGTAAATATAATCATAAATATAATGATTATGATCATGATACGAATCGCCGATCTCGGAGTCCTAGTTATCATAGATCAAAATCGAATTCATCATTTCGTGGGTATCATAGGTCGTCACCTACTTCAAAGTATAGTTCTAAGGAAAGGCCTAAATCTAGTTATTCAAATCATCACCATCGTTCATCTGGTCACTCTCGCTCAAGAAACGTTAGGGATAGAGGACGGCGCACACCTCGTCGTCGAATATATGATGAGGAGTCTCCGTACAGGTATTCTTCCCGTCGGCATCGAAAGAGTCCATCATATAGTGACTCAGATTGTTATTACCATAGTCGTCATTATCGTTCATATTCTAATGATTCTTCAGTAACTGGGACAGATTCCAATTCATTCACGTCTATCAAAGGTCGAAGGGATTGTCACCATTCAAATATAAAGAAGAGAAGAGAGCGACATCCGTCTAAATCACAGCAATCAGAACGGAGTTCGCACCAAGCAGCTCAGCATAGAAAAAATAATTATGTCGAAATAAAGTCGGAACATTCCAAAGAAAATATTGATCAGTGTCAAAGCCACAACTGTATTGACAATGAGAATAATAGTGACAAGATTATTATTAGTAATAGTAATAATAACGATAATAATAATAATAATAATAATAATCGAACAAGTTTGAATAGTAGTGATAACAAAAGCCAGGATTCAATTGGCAACACTAATCAATATAAGAATCTCAATATTAATGATAATAATAATAACAATAATAATACACCTGTTGTCTGTAACACAAGCATCGATCCAATCACCTCAACGGATTTACCATCAATAAATTTTACCAAACCTGTTGTTGATGAAAACGAAGAAGGTGAAGTAATAGATGACGATGATGATGGAGATGACTGTGACAATGTCAATGAAGAATTGATGCAAGGCAAACACCATATTAACATCAGTACTTGTCGTAAATCTGAAAATCGGCAAATAACACACTCATCTCGAGATAGAGAACATTTTAAAACACGGGATAAAGCGACCACTAGTCATAGTGTAAGTACCCCACGTAAGAATAGTGATAAGAAAGAAGAGCAGGAAGAAGACGAAGACTCATCAGTTGATCCAAGTTCATTTCAGCGCTTACAAGTTGGCTATATTTTGAATCACTTAGCTAAACACGGGAATGTAGAACCCGAACCTAATATTGATGCTGATCGGCAAGCAATTATCTCAATCGATAGTTCACAAAGTGTTTCTCGTGATGAAGATGAGTATAAACTGATAGACGAGACATTCAATTCTACAGAATTATCAGATTATTCTATTCAAGAGAGTGAAGTGTCTTTAGAGGACGAAGATATGCGACAATATGACCACCGATCTGTAAAACATTACGGTAACTTCTATCCATCTAATGTGTATCGTCATATGCTACGTACACGTCGTATACAAAGAAAAAAGAATGATGATTCATTCTCGGATCGCGACGATGAAATTTTCAATGGTCATAAAGAGGACACTGATTATCGACGACCTCCAGCAAACTGGTCTAGTGAGCGTCATCATCGTCGTCCTTCACTACTAGGCACTTATGTAGATTCATCAACATCCAGTGGTTCTGAATCTCAGCCTCGTTATTCATTTTATCGACCAAGAGGATCAAATTCTAATTTTCCTAAGACCAGTCGTAAAGGAGCATATTCTCCACGTTCTTCATCATTGTTGCCTGACGATGATATCAATAGACATAATCTACCACGTTTTCAAGATATATCATCTTCATCGAATACTTTTCATCAACCTTCTTTAGAATATCGTCCTGAGATTGCTCCATATTATCATAATAAATCCAGAGATCAACCTTTACTTGGTCCACCTTGTATACCTATTATCCCATGTGTAAATTCTACCATCTCTCCTACCCCTAATCCCGGTCTACTTCCTATGACTGTTAGATATCCTCCTCCTCCTCCTCAACTTAATTCAACTGTTCCACCTACACATTTATGGTCTTCAATGCATCCATTCTATTCTCAACCTGTGAATATTTACAATCAACCATCAAAACCTTGGCAATGATGATTATTATATTGGTTTTGGTTTGTATTTTTTAAAAGAGATAAAAACTAGTCAAGTTTTTCAGTTCCTCTGTTGTTGTTTTTTATATAAAAAAAAAAACTTATTCGCATTTATTACTTAAATTTGATATTATTAGATTATATTGTATAAATCAAGATTGGTGGTTGTGTTCTGTCATCATCATCAAACACCATATATATTGTAAACATGGTACATATTTTCATCCCTATTATTATTGTTTTACATTGTTTGTTTGTTTGTTTGTTTGTTTGTTTGTTTCCTTCTCGTTTATACAAACAATCACAGTTGAATAAACAATCAACAACAAAATGGTAACACATTCAACTTGTTTTGTTTTAGTGTGTGTACTCATTGGGGAATGTACAATGTACATGTATATAAACATTGATAACAGATAAGTGGATATTCTTCATGAATTGTTTCTTTTTCTTTCTTTCTTTCTGTTTTTTCTTCTTTTTTTTTTTAAATTGCTTATTATTCTTTAATTCAATCACAGATATCCATATTATTAATGATTGTGAATATTTACTTGAATTAATTAAAATAGAAAATTTCCATTTGAAATAATAAGAAAAAAAAAGGGAATAACTTATTCTATTGATATTCATTATAAGATTCATAATGGAGTTAATTCAATAGAAATATGAATTAGTTAATCGTTTTGAAAGATATTCAATCAATCCGTCGGTCAGTAGCAACGTAGAACTTCATACTACGTACGTACGTACGTAGGCACATCAGTTCGAGTTGCCATATTAGTGCGGAGTTGTTGATTCAAATCTCATAGTGATGGTAGAGGTAGTGCACTAAACAAATTACGGCACTACAAATCATCGTTGAACAATTAATCGAATGCAACTTATCACTATATATCAATTTCATTGATTATAAGAAAGCATTTGTATTGTGGATAGGAGAACATTATGGAGAATTCTTCGAAACTATGGAATACCTGAGAAAATCGTCAACATCTTAGGGTATTCATACGATGAACTACATGGCTAAGTAGTGCATGGAGGACAGTCAGTCAGTAATAACGTAGAACTTCGTACGCACGTACGTAGGTACATCAGTTCGAGTTGCCATACCACATTAGCACACAGACACAATTGTCCATTCAAATCCCGTAGTGGTATAGGTAGTAAGAGTATAAGCAGTAATCGGATAGATTAGGGTTTGAAGGTGTTTTGCAAAGAGTATCATTCAGAGAAATAAATTTGGAAAAAGAAAAAAAAAGAAAGGGACATGAAGAATTCAGAAGATTAGAATTTTGGAGAACACAAAGAGTGGATGCACCTGCACCATTGTAAACGATTTTGAGCCATGTGATTCAAGGTCTCTAACCATCGGTTGCTGTCGTCTCGTGGATCCCAACCAAGTAGTTTACACCTACGAACATGGCTCAGTCTACTTGTCAGTGACTTCATGAATTTGTGCCATGTTTTGATGAGTCCGCCCCTAGATTCCCTCTAACCTACTCCTACACCATAGAGCATCGCTCGTCGGGGCAGTCGATGGTTGGGCATACAAACAAGGAATACAGTGGTGCGAAAATGGTAGCTTAATACAACTAATTGTAGATAAATATGCTTCGATGATACATCATTTAACTTAGATCTTACCATAAATGGTGAAGTGTTATCTAGGTTACATACAGTAGTAGTGGACTTAGGTACTCCTAAGATTTGTCGTTTACAGAACAGATATTGAAACACACTTCCAAGTCTCAACGTCTTATAGGTTACATAATTCGAAACCTTTATAACAATATGTCACGTATTTTAATGCACAAAGTTTGTGTTCAACCACTTCTGGAATACGGCTTGTTTATTCTTAGTACTGCGCACATAAAGGACTCCTCAGCAGTGCGCATCCACAATCCCGCCCCCACCCGCGAGATCCGAACCTACCATTTTCGCGCGCGAGCGCTTAACCATTAGACCACTGAGCGGGCATCCAACGGTGTTAATGTCTAACTTCAACCAATCCACAAATCTCGCGGGAGGGGGTGGAATCGTAGATGAACACTGTTGAGGGGTCCTATACTCGGACGAAACGGCCGTCCAGTGTTTCTAAGTTTTTCATGGTGGTCTAGCTTCAATTGACTCATGATTTGAACTATTAAAATTTCTAAAATCTCTACAAAACCCCTTCTGACAATTATTGCTTTGTTGTTCTGTGATCTCTCTTTCTATTCAACTTTCTCTAGTTGTAGATGATAATTAATGATCTTAAATACACCATTCATAAATCAACAGGCTGTCCACTTAAGAAAAATTAAAAGTTCCCGGCTGATATATTGGATTATTTTAATATATGTACTACCTAGACAATTATTGAACTAGTACACTTTAAACTATCTTATATCACATGTTTGTTCTCTACCTGTAAACTGGTGTAAATTATCACAATTGATTGATCACTGGGTGGTGACCAATGTCATGCGTGTCTAGTCCTTATTATTAGTGCAGATCGAATGCTATCGATCATGCTGCAATCTGGCCACCAGTCTAAGTGACTCGACACTGCCTGCACTATTGTAAGATTAGATGGTGGTTGGAGGTAGTCGACAGGAAACCCTGGACCCGGGTTTCGTGCTACTACTTGTCACTCGTTAGCAAGGTGTAGCTGTAATCTTTGAGGGAACTGGTGCTCCCTGGCGGATTCGATCCCGTGTCACCCAGCTTCACAGTCAGAGACGTTACCACTGAGCTATCCGGGCCGCAACCGACCTCCTGTAGGACTGAGATGAAATCACAATTGGTGTAAATTTTGTAATTATTATTTTTATAAAAGATTAATCTATGAATGAAGACTATTCTTATCGATAAGTTCATTTCAGGTTCTACAATTATATAATGTCAATTAATAATCCCGAAAAATGATCAGATTAAGAACAAAGTACATCGTTTAATGTTAAAGTATATGAACTGTAGGATTGTCAAACAAAATACAATAAAATTGTTCATGTTGATATGACTTATATGCAATGTGTAATTTGAATCTGCCTATATGTTAAGTGATCCTTGATCCAAATAAATATGGATCAAATAGGGTGAGAGAGAAATAATATGGTACAATTACTATTCGATCAAATGTTCAATGAAAGACTATATTGTATGAAAAATTTGTAAGGTGGGATGAATGACAAGTGAATGAATCATGTATGGGGGAGATTAATAATGATGTTTAACCAAACGAAGAGTTGTGAATAAAGATAACAAAGACAATTACATTTGACTATGAAAGGTCGTAAGTAGTATAATAGTCAAATTAGGTCATTCAATATCTAAGATTACTATTGATTAGTTGGCCAATAGAGCAGGAGTGGTTGAAGATATTTGTTCTGTACATATAGCTCCGGTTCCTTCATCTAGATGGCTACTACCTACTTTCAGCCGTTTGAAGGACTTTAAATGTGACAAGCTTAGGCAAAAAATTACTGACCTTATAAATAATTGAAAAGGATTGGTTTATACTGGTACTATAACTAGCTTGTAATAAATGGGCCAATATTGAGCTGTTCACTTTCTTCACGAAACCCTTGTTTATCCAGGCTGGGAGGTGTTCACGAGTACGAAAATGTAAATTCCTAGAACTTCGACCAATATAACTTGTTCCACAGGAGCAGTCGAACTGATAAATACTTTCTGTAGTCATATTTAAAGCTTCAGGTTCCTATTCCAATTGTTTTGAGATTCACACTAGGTATTCCTAAATTAGGTTAGGTTAGTTTCGGCAAACCGTTACAAAGCAAGTTAAACATTGGTATATTTTGTAGTGCCAACTTTTGTCCAATTACATTTGTATGGAATAGTATTCAAAAGTGCTTTTACCTGTTTCCACACTAGTTAAAACTACATGTTGATGTAGATGGTGGTTGGGTTTTCGTGATGTCTTAGCTACTCCAATCAATTACAATTCGAACCCTCATCAACCGGTTTGGTATATTTTCTTAGTATTCCTTGTTTAACCTTCCTCGTTTGGTTTCTCTACAATACACTGGAAATGGTCCCAAAAACATGCAGCCTTTGTATATCTGTTTCCATAGAGTAAGAGATTGGGCTGCTGCTTTGGACCTTAATTTAGAAATGAATATCTCACTGGCTTTAAAAGTAACAAGTCAACCGAACCTACTGAGTCCGTGCATGTTCGTAAAATATTGCCCAAGTCATAGCTTATGATGATCTGTCACTAAGAATGTCAAACCCGAACGGTGTTCGTCTAACGTGCTCACTATCTTCACGTTTAATTTTGTCACAGATTAAATGCATTCATCTGAACCCGAAAAATAATAATAGGATCAGATTTATGATGGGTTTCTCTCAATGTGATTCCTTCGGCAATAGTCTGCATCAAGGTTCAGATAAATCATAAGGAGTGAAGTAGTTTACTACTTCAGATGACTGCATTTAGTCTGTGACAAAATTAAGCGTGAAGATGTTGAGCAGGTTAGACGAACACCGTTTAGGGTTGGCAATCTTAATGACAGATCATCATAAGCTATGACTTGGGCAATATTTTACGAACATGTACTTACACTGTACACCTTTCGGTGACACTACTGCAAACTTATCAGTATTTAGATACGAGATCTGTTTCTGAGTCAAGGAATGTCTATTTCCTGTCGTCAGTAATTATCCATGACTTCTAGAATCTTACTCCAAGTACATATTCGATTGATATATTAACGCACAAATCTGCATCCACTCTAGATTCCTTTGGTTTGTTGTTTACAAGCCTTGGGGAGGCATTGAATGCTTATTCAGGCTAATACTTTAATGACCATTTCAGTTACTGGTTATTACGAGAGGATCAAAGGCTTACATATACATCGGGACGACCAACGTTCCAGACCAATCACTTAAAAAGCTAATGAGAGTTAACATACGTTGCATGTTGTTGCTGTTCTCTCTCTCTCGCCTAAAGTTAAATATGACCCTAAAATTGCCAAGATTTGGGGAGAATTGAGAAAAATTCTCGTTCAGGCTATTTAGAAAGTGAGGGACTACAAATAAAGAATAATTATTTCTAATAAACAATTGTTAGTCAATGTTAATTTCTCTTACAAAATTGCAATGACTATCAGTTACTGCTCAAAACAGAAATCACTAACGATCATAAAGTCAATTTCCTGTACAGGAATTTTTCAAAAAACTGTATGTATAAATCTCCGCTTTTCCCGTGTGTGACTATATTCTCCTTATGGACTATAGCATTATCCAACGTTTTCCTACTAGTTTCGTCGTTCTATTCTTTATCTAAATACATAAAGTTGTACAAGGAGGCATCATATATGTATGCGCCACACTTCATTCGATTAATGTGAGGGCTGGGATACTACATGGATGCCCAAACCAAAGCACGTGGTTTCCTTAGAGGACCATACTTAGTGCCTTTGACCTAGAGGTCTAATCCATAAGGCAGTGGAATAACTATAGGATATCCAGTCCAATGGTATCCGATGACCAACATTTGGTTCATACGACATTTGTTCCTTCAAAATTCTGGAACCCATGTTTGCCATTGGTTTGAAATTGTGATGTTCCAACTCCCCTGGGTGGGTTCTCTGTACCCACCAACCCATTTAAAGCGCCAGACATTCGCTTTTCATCCTCTCAATCTCGTAAACAACACTACCGATAAGAGAAGGTAATGAGTAGGACTTCTGTGTCAATGGTTGTATACGCGTGGTCATGTGAGAGTATTTAGAGTTGGAGAGCGAACTCTCCCCACCCTCGACCGTACCGGAACATTTTCGGGCTTCGTCGTCCTAACCATACATTTGAATTAGAGCTTTTTCAAATCAAATAATCCTAAATTTATTCCTTCAAACATAATTCACAATTAGTGACATTGACTTAACAATCCAACTCCAACTACTGAAATCGGTTTCAGTAATATTTATAAGAAAAGATGCCGTTAATCTTATTCATCTCCATTCTATATTTATGTTAAATTTCATGATTAGTAGATAACATGTTGTTACGGATAGAAATACATCTGTATTCCTTGTAGGAGATGGTCTTTATTCTGATTGTAGATAGTATATAAATTATACGACCATATAATGCGATAACAGCAACCTTATCCATTTACTTTAATCATAAGGATATATCTATCGATAAAAGTGTAGTATACTGATGGACTCGAGTTAACCAATCAGAATTTGAATAACATTTCATGCATTTTGCGCGAAATTTAGAATGCAGTGATAGATAACTTGTATGTTATTATTAATTAGATCAAAATGCACAATAATTGATCGGGCGTACTACCAGGCAACTTAACCAATGTATGAGTGAACATCTACCAGGTTAGTGTATAAAAGGTCAGATAAAAACAATACTCAGTTTTATCTTGGCACATCTTACTGCTAGCGGCCATGCTGTAGATAAATCGAAATCATTTCGAGTGATCTATCGTATACCTCTATTATTTCCCAACAGATTTCGTTCCCGCCTCCTAGATATTGCTGAAGCCATAGGAATTCGTACATATAACCCCGAATTTATGTGTACAGAAGAAATTCGTAACCCCCCCACTATCCCTTCCATGGCCAGTTATAACTTAACAAACGACTTTTTAATTTTTTTTTTAATTTTTATTATTATTTATTGATTTCATTCTGTTTCCGTTATCATTAATCGTATATTCACATCCATTATTTGTTTGTAATTTTCCTCCCCTTTCTGTTTATATTCTTCACTATCTAATTATTTACATTGAAGATGCCAGACGTATTCGGAGTTAGACAACGCTTTAATCAGTTACATCTTCTAATATGAATCTTACCCACTAAGTGAAATCAAAAAACAGAAGCGAAGAGGTTCAAAGATATAGTTGATAAGCTATCAATATATTGGGGATTGTCTGATTTAATCTGGCTAACGATTGCAGTAGAAGTTAAGCATGGCATTCCCACTCGTGATTTGGTGTGGACACAATGACCTAGCGCCTTCAGCTAGATGAGTTCATTAGAACTAATGTGGTCAGCATCCAATGTCAAAAACTTACAGAGATATTTATTTTGGGGATTTATTTACCGCTACAACACACTACGAAATAATTTTAATGTTTTATGATGAGACTATTCCAAGTTTATTTACCCACGTTTGACCTTCTATTTCCAATGTTTAACGATTGATGTGACTTTTACTGATCGTATTTTATTATTCTTACTACGATCAGTACACTTGTCTCCTTACGATCAACTTTTACTTTTACCAATTATGTACGGTGACCCCATTCTATTTCATTGTGATTAATGACCCAAATTGCCTTAATTAGTTTAACATTTTCGTATCAATATTCACGTATATTAGAGTAAAGCCTGATGACGATCTTTATTGAAAACAATATTGTTCGCTTACATGTGTTAGTCTAATTTTCACAATGGGAATCTTTAAAATACTAGGAAACAATCAAAAGATCTAGTATGGAACCGGAAAGTGAACTTGAGATAGTGTTAAGCTAAACGATATATATATTCCTAAGGTGGATAGTGTGTTAAAGTGCCTGATGTAATTCAACGTATAGTCAAGGGTATTTACTGAAGTTAGATAATGTTTTTTTTCTTCTTAACTCTATTTCATAATCTCAACATTAAGTTTCTTAAGTTTATGAACAGTAAGCTAACAGTATTGCATTATAGCTGATCTGAATCTCCAAACTTTGGAGAAATTCCCAAAGTGAAATGGCCATCCCCAAAAGTTTGGGGAAATTTTGGGGTTAATCCTTAAAATATACATTGCGCATTGTTCCACAATAACATTTCATTATCATTGGATTTATTTATTTATTTATTTTAACACGTAGGTATTGGTACAAGGAGACACCAAATACATATGCGCCACACAAATCTCAATTGATTTGTGTGAGGGCTGTGATACTGACCGGGTGCCCAAACCGAAGCACGTGGTTTTCTTAGGGGGCCACACCCCGAGCCTTCGACCTGAACGTCTGATCCACAAGGCAGTGGAGCATCGTAAGGAGATGCAGTCCCATGGTAGCCGGTGACCAACGATTGGTTCATACACCATTTGTTCCCGCAGGATACTGGAGCCAGCCCATGTGCACCATTGGTTTGGGATCCGGTTAAAGCGCCAGACATTCGCTTTTCGTCCTCTCAATTTCGTAAACAACACCGGTTCCACGTGAAGGCAGTGAGTAGGACTTCCCTGGCAGAGGCTATATACACGTGGCCATGTGAGAGCATTTGGAGAGGGAGAGTGGACTCTCCCCACTCTCGGCCGTACCAGGGCATTTGGAGGCTATCATTGGATTATGAAACATTAAAATATTAAATTACTATTAAGATATATTAATTTTCATAAAATAAGGAATTTTGGTCATTAATAGTCTATTGAATTTAAGGTTTTGTTTTATAATACATCAAACAGAAATGAGACAATGAGTCGTCTGATTTAAACTACTTTTTCAAATTTCTCACGCCATGCAGGTTGGTTGTTTGTACTGTCCAGAACTTCGACTACTGTATTTGTTCAGTCTAACTTAAGTTAATTATCTCTTTCAGAATAATAAGATTGCTAAAAGGCGAGCTCAAGCCGCCAGAGATTTGAGGTTGATGGGCTGTCCCAGATAGGCAGTACAGATGATGGTAGTGTAGCTTTATTTGTTAACAATGTATAGGTGGTGTGATTTCAGAAATGTCTCCAGCCAGTCATCTTTCAATGAAAGAACAGGTCGACAGAATTGTCATCGGGATTGTGAAAGGTGGTGATATAACGGTGAAGAAGGCTGACGAAATTCTGGACCTATTTCGCATGCGCATTCCTGAACTCCCAACATCCGTCCGAAGTGTTCTACGTCGATGCGCAATAACGAGTGTGCAAAATGTGCAATAAATATATGGTGAAATTGAGCAGAAAAGCGCAGAAATTGAGAAATTTTAGGGAAAAACCCCAAAGTCAGGGAAAATTTTGAGGAAGAACACAAAATTCTGGGGAAATTTTGGGAAGAACCCTAAAGTCAGGTGAAATATAGGGGAATTTTGGGGTTTTTGTGCGATTTCCTCAAAGTTTACTATAGCGGCTTCCCCAAAATGGATCAAATTTTCCCCAAAATTGGGAACTCGGGATGTTAATTCGTAATTTTCAAGCACAAATCAAAATTCTAAACTTACTCTTAATACTGAACCCTAACCGTTTTACACTACAACCGATGTCATTTGGTGATGTAAACTCTATGGATTCATAAACCTAACTCAGATCATATTATCTTAACTACTGATATATCAATTTAACTTTTTCCCTTTTCAATAAAGAATAATTTGACCTATGAAAGTCAATTATTCAAATGGAAATTGTTATTCCATTCTTATTGTACTTTTGCCATCAATTGCTATGCAAATATACAACAATTTCTGATTGGTTGATAAGTCGTTAAAGGTCGTCAGTTCTTTGTACTTTTACTCATCTATCTACTCAATATGTAGGTATACTGTTATGAATGTACATGACAACTTTATGTACCCAAATACTGGTAAAAATGTGCAACCAAAATAAATATGTGACTTACTTACTTACGCCTGTTACTCCTCATGGAAGAACATAGGCCGCCCACCAACACTCTCCCTCCAACCATGTCCTGGGTTATCCTTTCCAGTTCTTATCCTTTTCAAATCTGATTCTATTTCCCGATGTAATGTGTTCTTTAGCCTTCCTCCTTTTCACTTCCCTTCAGGATTCCAAGTTAGGGCTCTTCTCGTGATGCAGTTTGATGATTTGCGTAATGTATGTCCTATCCATATCCATCGTCTTTTCTTAATTTCCTGTTCAGCTGGAAGCTGGTTTGTTCTCTCCCACAAAAGGCTGTTACTGATGGACACACAAATAAAAAATGATATTATGAAATGATATACGAATAACTATGATCAAAGACAGATAAATATGTAGAAATCAGTGGATATAACCGGAATTCAGTGGAAGAAATAATTCCGTTAAAATATAATTAGAAACAGTTCTTGCGATTAAGGCATTTTCATACAATTTCGTGAAGAATGTAAGAGGAGACTATAGAAACCACAGAATGTTAACAATACTGCAGTGATAGTAATGATTAAAAACAGTCACCAACATGTTTTCAACTCAGAATGGTCAGGTTTTACAGGCATAGAGCAGATGTACTCTCACCAATGCGTTATAAGTCCGATCTTTAACAGATAGACTACGATCTCGACGATGCAAAACGTGATAAGGATAAGCATAAGCCACTAACACCAATCACACTATTATCAGCTTTTAGCAGGGTACAAAGTTTGAGTCCCAACACAGACTTTCACCAGTCCTCCTAAAGAATTTTTTTAGGTCTAAAGTGCTTGCGAACACTGATTAGTTATGTGTTGCTGGAATGAGTATCATCGCACAGTGAAACAATCTCATCGACATACTCAAAGTTGATAGGTCTTTCTCCACGCAACAGATACACACCACTCACTCCTTGTTCCAGTTCTGTTTCCAGAATGTCATTGTTGGCGAAGTTGAAGAGGAATGTTGAGATTTGGCAACCCTGTCTAACCCCACTGCTTGAATGGAACAGTGGAGAGAGATGGTTGTATGCCCTAACTCTACCGGAGATGTATGTATACAAAGCCTTTAAAATGTTAATAAAATTCTTAGGAACATCCCTCTTCAACAGAAGATAGTAGAGGTCAGTCCTGTCCAATGAATCGAAGGCGGGCATGAGATCAAGAAACATCAGTTGTAGGACTATAATAAGTATGCCAGCAAGAACTGTGACATCTATAGTATTATTTGTTGATTGATCTTATCTTTTATTTAATGTAAGCTGAAGCCTAACTCCGCCTAGAGTCTATCACACACTCAACAACAAGTGCAGGAGAAGACAACTAGTGTAGCAGCAGCCCCAGCAGAAGTAGGTCTCAATATACACAAAGGGAAAAGCAAGATTCTCCTATACAATACAGCATGTACCAATCCAATCACAATTGACGGAGAAGATTTGGAAAACGTACAAACCTTCACATATTTGGGCAGCATCATCGATGAACACGGTGGATCTGATGCAGATGTGAAGGCACGGATCGGCAAAGCAAGAGCAGCATCTGGAACTCAAAACAATTGACAACCAACACCAAGGTCAGAATTTTCAATACAAATGTTAAGGAAGTTCTGCTGTATGGAGCGGAAACCTGGAGAACTACGAAAGCCATCATCCAGAAAATACAAGTGTTTATTAACAGTTGTCTATGCAAAATACTTCGGATCCGTTGGCCGGACACTATTAGCAACAACCTTCTGTGGGAGAGAACAAATCAGATCCCAGTGGAGGAAGAAATCAGGAAGAAGCGATGGATGTGGATGGGACATACATTGAGGAAAGCACCGAACTGCGTCACAAGACAAGCCCTCACATGGAATCCTCAAGGTCGAAGGAGGAGAGGAAGACCAAAGAATACATTACGCCGAGAAATGGAGATAGATATGAGAAAAATGAACAAGAATTGGATGGAACTAGAAAAGAAGGCCCAGGACAGAGTGGGTTGGAGAATGCTGGTCGGCGGCCTATGCTCGATTGGGAGTAATAGGAGTAAGTAAGTAAATAAGATAAACTGTGAAAGTGAATAAATGAATGTAGGTGATTTTTAACTATTACGTTCAGTTAGTTTTGAATTATTTAATATGCAAATCTAGACATACAGTAATATAAGCAAGTGAAGATAGATAAACAAACACAAATAATAGTCTATATAGCTTATTTATAAACATGTACAATATAACAAGTAATGTTCGAATTATATTTGCAATGTTCTAATGATATCACATAACAGTTTGCATCAATCTGTCATACTAATTCTACGACCCCACACACAGGACTCGGACCTAGAACCGCCTAATCTCTATACTACCTAGCTGGCATTCAACAGTGTTAATGTCTAACTTTAATTGAGCCATAATTTTATACAAGCCTTCATCCATTTTCTGAGGTGGATAATTGTCTCACCCCCGACATGGATTAAACTCTACTGATCAAGGCTTCTCACTGGAATTCCAGGAAATCCATCTTTAAGCTAGTCACTAGTGAACACATGATATATTTGTATCTTTTTATAGGCATGTGATTTTATTTGTTGTTCTGTCTATTGCCGTAATGCATTAAACCTATGAACTATACGTATTCAACAAATATATTATTGTATTAATTGTGTGAAATCCACAATCCTACTGCTTTCACAAAGCAAAACAAAAGCACAGAAGACTGGTGTTGATGGGAATCTTATTGACCTTGCAAAACACATTGTCCTCAACATACAAAATTCTACCAGTTCTTGCACACACTGATGTTTAGTTAGTAATACTGTAATGGACGAACACTGAGGTGAGGACAACCAGCTTAGTACTTGGTCAAATTTATGAACCATACATTGACTACTTCATTTGCAAATTTCCATCATTTCTCTCTTACATTCTGTATGATTCTTCCAATTCACAATTTTTTTCTATTTCCGTTTTTATTCTCTTCAACTTGATCTTCTCAGCCTTCTACTGCCAGGTTTTCCACTTTCGATTAATATCACATTACTGTAGTGAACAAGAGTACAAGTGGAAACAATCGAATGTATCATTTCGATTCAACACCAATCATTCTTTGTTCTCGTTCTCTGATCTTTGATCTTTTTAACCTTGTGCCTCCAGGTATTTCACTTTCGATTGACGATACATACTACTTATATCTGTCGACATCAGTAGCATACACCACAATACTACTTATATCTGTTGATATAAGTAGCATCCATCACAATATCACATATAGGAGAATTGATTAGTCGAGATAAGAGGCATGAGTTTTATTCTAAGTATGACATTTTGACATTCTTTATGTAACATTTTAGTCAGTCTGATATTTGTTTTAAATCTCCCAATGTAACATTATTTCTGTTATATCCTTCTGAGATGTATTAATGGACCAATATTCTCTATATATTCTTAGTGTACAACTATTCAGTAACCAGATTATGTATATCTATATTCCTCTTATTATAAGCTTCAGTTTGACCTATAGATTATTACTGTATGATTTATGCTTATCTTGTTGATTACAGTCCCCCAAGTTCACAGCCACATTTTGGCTTGATCTTGTATAAGTGTTATTTCCTATTTTATGGTGCGTTGCGGTCTGTTTGATTGACATATATAAACCCAGTATGTTTGAAGTATATGATTCGAATAGTGGAGGCTGTTTTTGGCATTCTATACTCAGCTGGACAGGCTAGGCGAACAACGGACCACACCGAACGAACGTCATTGGTTTAGTACAGTACAAGGGCGAATAAGTCGTATTTTGATTGACAAATAAATTACGTGATAACTAGTGAACCATAAAAACACAACAAATTGGCGATGGGAATGGGATTCGAACTCATGCGGGGAAACCCCGATGAACCATAAAGACACAACAATTTCAGTCAAATATTTTTCTGTAATCATTTAATGTAAAACTCATCCAGTATGACAATTACATTCTTTATGTGATTTTGTGTAAAATTTGTATTTTAAATTACCCCATGTAATTTTTCATTAATATAATGGTATTAATCAATCATTAATTGTTTACAGAATCAGTATATAGATGAATGTGATTTGTGATGACTTGTTCTGTGAACTTAGTATAACCATGATGACCAAAATGTGGCATCAGTCATTAAAGTCACTAACTTCTTGTCTGAACCATGTTGGTAGATGCAGACTCTTTGGTTAAGGTCCGCGTGACTATCGTAACCAACTGTTGGAGAGTCTGGCTGATATGGGTCAGAATCGATTACAACGACGTAGGTGTATACACTCATTGTCTTCTATTAGACTGTGAGATTAAAATTAATTTATAGCTTTCTTTCCGATTCTTTCTCCCATTGTTATATCCTTATATGCAATCTTTCTTTTATACTTTACTATCATTTAAATGACTACTTCTATGAATTCCGTGTTCATCTAGTTGTGCTAATGAGGTGTAGCCACTTGGAGCGATGCATGTATATGCCTGGTTCTACATTTTATCTGATTCACTAACTATGGAAAGCCAATAAACACTTATTTGAGCCAGTCTTTATGTTCTCATCCCCCTTTCGTTAGAATAACAGTAGTTCCCATTTCCAAATATAAACGTTAAGATAAAGAAAAGATTAGAAATACATAGAGCTACAGTAAAAACCCATAGTGAACATAATTCACTGAAATGTTACGGATAATATAAATGTCACGCTAAATGAAATTTGCATTAAATTAATGTATAGAGGAATGAATGCTCCATAGCAGATTCGTCTCCTTTTCTCACAGCTTCATAATTTGAGACACTAACATCAAGGTAGTTGAGCAGCGACTGATCACCTGTAAAACCGATATATATTTATAATTGATTGATCATTAAGCAGAGAACAAAACACGATGCCGAATTGAGTCTATCATTTCCTCCAAGAGTTCAAACACCTTGATAACGAGTTTTAACTAACACAAAATCTAAGCTGACTAAAGTTATCTACCAACTACCTCCAACCACTTAACATAAAATATATAGTGCACACCATGTCAAATCACTTAGATTAATGATTAAGATCATGAGTAATTTCAATGATTAAGATCATGAGTCAGTTGAAGCTAGACCACCATGGAAAACCTGGAAGCACTGGACGGCCGTTTCGTCCTATTATGGGACTCCTCAGCAGTGCGCATCCACGACCTCGCCCCCTGCGAGATTAATGACCAAATTACAACCTGATCGATAGAATTGGATCAGTACTATAGAATTAGATAAATATGATATCAGTCAATACAAAGTGAATAATCAATTGTGTAGAATGCGTTTACTGATTTAATTCATTAAAATAATGTAGGTACAATTATTGAAGATTTCTCAAGTATATAATTTCAATCTTTATTGACCACTTTTAAATTAAATTCAGATTATTTATTTGTTGTCATGGATTTTCATTCATTAATGATTGTGTAGTTTGAATTCAAGATTAATTTCTGAGATTGATGAACTCTCAATGAACATAATAACAAATAAAATTGTGACCATTGACCAGTGGAGTTTAACCAGGTCTATTGTGAAATATAAGCTCACTGAATACAATGGTGTACGGTGGCGCAATTTCGTGAATTGATTGAAGTTAGACATTAACATCGGCTCACTAGTCTAGTGGTTTAGTGCTCACGCGCGTGATTGATAGGTCTTAGGTTCGAATCTCATGGGGGTTGGCAAGATCGTGGATGTACACTGCTGAGGAGTCCCATACTGGGACGAAATGGCCGTCTAGTGCTTCTAGGTTTTCCATGGTTGTCTAGCTTCGATTGACTCATGATTTTAACTATAAAAATAAAATTATGTTGAATTGTATGTCATAATAAAAAGGGCTTAAGTGATTTAAAAGGTAACCATGTATTACAAAAAAGATGGTGAAATTACAATTGATTTCAACACGTTTAATAAATTTATTAAGTAATAATATAGATAAACTAAACTGAAAATGATGGTACCCAACAATCCTAAACCCTAACTTCTGACATTAATGCTAATAACATTAAAGTTGTCAAATACAAATTGTTAAGCTTAACACTCTTAAACGTTGACTCCTAGCTACAACATTCCTAATCTTAAGACTTTATTATACAAGAAAATAATCATTTAATCCATTTAAAATACGAAATCTAGTCTAAAAGATAACTACTATCAATAGGCTATTCTCAAAGGCGTCTTAAATTCTCTCTGATATTTAATATTTAGTCAATCAGTCAGCTACAACGTAGGACTAGGCACATATATGCATCGGTCTAAGTTGACACACCTCATTAGCACAGCACGACGAACAACGGATTCATAGAGGTAGTTAAGTCAATGGTAGTAATATATAAAAGAAAAATTTCATACAAGGATATAATACAGGAAGAGAGAATTAGTATGTAGAAAGAAAGATATGAAGCGGTTTTAATCTCACAGCTTAAGGGAAAACAGAGAGTGTATACACCTACATCATTATGATCGATTCTGAGCCATGTCATACACAGTCTCCAACCATTGGTTACAATTGTCACGCTGACTCCAACCAAGTAGTCTGTATCTAACAACATGGGTCACGCTAGAAGTTAATGACTTCAATGACTGATGCAACGTTTTGGTTTGACCACCCTTGACTTTCTTCCAATCATCCCCAATACTAGTCAGCATTGAACGTCGTGGTCAACGGTGTTCAGGAATACGTAACGCACGGCTCAACCAACTCAGTCAATGAAGATTTACAACCTCATCAACTGATTTACCATCATTCCCTAGTACCCTGCGTCTAACCTCACTATTACTTACCCGGTGATTCGAACATATTTTGTGGATGATGTATTTATTAAGAGCAGATTTCGGCATCGTATTATTATCAGTAGTATATATATATATATATATATATATATATATATATATATATATATATATATATATATATATATATATATATATATATATATATATATAAGTTAACCTTACAGTATAGGTTGTCGTATTACACTATTTGAATAAAAAAAATGTAAATACCAGTATCCAACGGTTAGTAGGATATCTTGAAATTTTGTTAATAACATTATTAGTTGACTATGAATTACTTATATAAACTACACCTATATACATATAGGAAGATCATCAACTATGATATTGAGAAGTGACAACATATTCATATAACACATATACATAGCTCTTAATCATGGATTTGCATCTTTCAGTATGTTCTGCCATTCGAATTGTTTTCTTGTCTATTCTCCAACGCTGTGCTTTTGATGCATTGAAACTATTCAATCCGTTTGACTATAGTTGCAACTTCGACCCCTCTTCGATCCTTCTACACACTACTTATAAACAATCTTATGAGAAGCGTCTACCACAATATAATGCATTGTCATATTGCATTTTGATTGTTCAGTACTAGTGAAATTATTGGTCATTCCAGTCTAATTATCAATATAACAATTTTATTAAATGTGTGAGAAGTAACTGGTTGGGGTTGTTTAGTTTTATGATTAATATTAAGAACTGATTTTAGCTAGACAATTAATGAGAACCCTGAAGTAATGGACAATTGTTCCTACCTAGGATAGATTCGATCAACGTTGATACTATGAACCGGTACTTCAGAATAGTCCCACACTAAGCTGAAGTTGCTGTCTGATATGATAATCCAATCAGTAGTAGTCTAACGAGAAGGACAATCGACGGTAAACAGAAATGACCTAAAGGATGAGAGTATTTCATTAGTTGAGAAACGGATCAATTTCCAAAGGGTTACAGTGGTGTATATGCATATGAATGAGTATTTGTGCATTTTATTCAGTAGACCAGTATACTTTCTCTCGTACTCTTGTGTTCTCGCATAAGTAGTTAGTTGGAGGATTACGGACACCACCTGTTACAACACTGTTCGATGTTTCCTGACTTCTAATAGTTGTTCAGATAAAAATTATCTGTAATATCAACTATAATACTCATTTGTTTACAATTAGGTCAAAGAATTTTATTAAAATTTATGAAGCATTTACTGTTTGAGAGAAAAATCAGGCATAGAATATGCATCCGTTCAATTTAATGTTATGTTGGCTTTAAGTTTATTTGATGAAATGCTATTTTAAAACATACGGAATTTCAAACAAAGTACTATAACAGGACGAATATTCAGTCAGTCAGCAATAACGTAGAACTTCGTACGTACGTAAAACAGGATAAGTATTGGAAAAATTGAACACTTAAAACTCCTCTACCTGTAATCAATGTTTATATATTTATATCAGAAGGGTTTTTTGAATATTATAGGGCGAAATAGCCGTCCAATGCTTCCAGGTTTTCCATGATGATCTAGCTTCAACTGACTCATGATTTCAACCATTGAATGTTTATATATTTGTTATTATTAACCTCGCATCTCGAGGTTCGTACCCAAGACCTATCAGTCTCGCTCGTGTATGCTTAACCATTAGATCACTGAGCCGGCCAGCATTCATTGGTGTTAATGTCTAACTTCAACCAATCCACGAAATTGATTGACACATCCACTATTGTCATCAGTGAGTTACTATCTCACAACAGACCCAGTTGAACTCTACTGGTCACTACTTCACACTAGAACTCCAAGATATACCTCTTGAAGTCAGTCACTAGTGAGCATATGTTGATTAGCATCAGAGGAGTTTTGTGGAGATTGTAGTAATTTCAATAGTTAAGATCATGAGTCAATTGAAGCTAGACAACCAACCATAGAAAACCTGGAAGCATTTGGACGACCGTTTCGTCCTATCGTGGATGCTCACTGCTGAGCAGTCCCACAATAGGACGAAACGGCCGTCCAAATACTTCCAGGTTTTCTATGGTTGATTGTCTAGCTTCAATTGACTTATGATATCAACTACTAAATTATTTTTCTTCACTCAATTCGTTCTTTCTGTATTTATTAAATGTCCGAATGGGAATTTTCACTATTAAATTATTACTAGAATGGGTTTTGTGGAGAATTGGTAATTTCACTGGTTGAAATCATGAATCCATTGAAGCTAGACCACCATGGAAAACCTGGAAGCACTGGACGGCCGTTTCGTCCTAGTATGGGACTCCTCAGCAGTGCGCATCCACGATCCCGCACCCCGCGGGATTCGAACCCAGGACCTATCAGTCTCGCGCCAGGCGCTTAACCAACTAGACCATACTAGGACGAAACGGCCGTCCAGTGCTTCCAGGTTTTCCATGGTGCTCTAGCTTCAATTGATTCATGATTTCAACTATTAAATTATTGTATTTTTTGTATTCTGCTTATCAGCTTTTCCTTGATGCATAAACTGTAGATATGTGTTGTACATTTCTTAAGTGATTCTTAGTTTGTTACGTAACTATTACTTTAATTATAGTGTTGTCATGACGTTATTTTGATTTTATTTTAATTTTGTTAATTTGTAATTAAGAGCTTAGTATATATAATTGTATGTTTTAAGTCGTGGTTAAATTGAATATGATAGATGTTGACTATTGACTTCCGTTTAATCTTAAGGTAAGATTTAAAAACAAACAAACTTATTTATGGATAGTGAACTAATAGAAGCTTAGCTTGTATTGGCTCAAGGTCAATTGTCCAATGCCAGATATGTAATTAAGTCTAGAAAACTGCGGTATATTATAAATAACAGATGCGGGATAGAAAGAAAAATTATGATCAAGATTATAATCGACAACTTTAGTACGTAATATCGATCAGTGCTGTTACGTGCGCTACTTGTATCAAGCAGAATATAGTATACAACTACGGTACTCAAACATATAGAACACCCACAGTTGAAAATAAAAAGACAAAAGAAGTGCTTGTTAAGTAAGAATCAAAATGCACGGAAAATCATGGGTATTTATAGATATTAGCGTTTGTTATATACACATTATAATTCAGCCAATGCGCAAAGATGAATGTTATGCTACTTTTCAATAGTAGAATTCCATGTTGATATCCTAGAAAGCTCCATCACGTTCTGATTGGATGGAAACTCGTTGGCTACTTTAGGGTCTCTGTAGGCACCGTCGTAGTTCTTGGAAGCCGTCCCAACAAGTATCACAAACCATAACAGAAAGTCATACTTCATCTTTTCTGACCGCTTCGAAACTAACAATGATTACGTTATCGATGTTTAGAAATATTTAGCATATACATAGTTTGTATTACACATATCCTTAATTATTTTATTTTTTCCGGTTAAAAATTCATCCGGATATTATGATCTCCTACCAGAAGGTTCACTTATCGACTTAGAATACGCAGATGACATAGTCCTGTTTGGTGAAGACGCTGATGAAATGCAGAGTCTTTTGGTAGCACTTAGCAACAATGCCAGAATGTTTGGGATGCGCTTCTCTCCCTCTAAATGCAAGTTGTTGCTTCAGGACTGGTCTGCGTCAACACCTGAACTAAGGATAGGGAGTGAAGTAACCGAACGCGTTGACAACTTCACTTATCTTGGAAGTCTGATCAGCCCTAATAGGTTGGTGTCTGACGAAATCTCAGCACGGATTCGAAAAGCCCGTTTGGCCTTTGCCAACGTACGTCATCTATGGCGAAGGCGAGATATCCGTCTATCAATTAAAGGATGTGTATACTGCGCAATAGTTCATTCCGTTCTACTTTACGACTGAGAAACATGGCCATTAAGAGTAGAAGATACTCGTAAGTTACTAGTATTTGACCACAGATGTCTTAAAAATTATTGCTGGTATCATCGGGTAAGTAATAGTGAGGTTAGACGCAAGGTATTAGGGAATGATGGTAAATCAGTTGATGAGGTTGTAAATCTTCATCGACTGAGATGGTTAGACCACGTGCTGTGTATGCCTGAACACCGTTGACCACGACGTGCAATGCTGACTAGTGTTGTGGATGGTTGGAAGAAAGTTAGGGACAGCCAAACCAAAACGTGGCATCAGTCATTGAAGTCACTAACTTCTAGTGTGAGCCATTTTGGTAGATGCAGAATACTTGATTGGGGTCAGCGTGACAATCGTAACGAATGATTGGAGACTGTGTGTGACATGTCTCCGAATCGATCATAATGGTGTAGGTGTATACACTCTCTGTTTTCCCTTAAACTATATCTTTCTACGAACTAATTATCTCTCCCTGTATCATGTTCTTATATACAATCTTTCTTTTATATATTGCCACCACTGCGTTAACTACTTCTATGAATCCGGTGTTCATCTTGCTGTGCTAATGAAGTAAGGCCACTTGGACCGATGCATATATGTGCCTGGTTCTACGTTGTAACTAACTGACTGACTAATACAATGTACAAGAAAACTATCAGTTTGGTTATCATCTTATGGCAAATTATTATAAACATTTATCTGACACAATAATTCATAATACCACTATTGAGACTTTACTAAATGTTGTTTTCGAAAAATTGAACGTTATCATATATTTCTGGATTATAACACGGATTCCACAAATAAATAATAGTAATGAACAGCTTTTTAGTCTTAGTATAAACCTCAGTATTGTGCATCCACGTCTCACCAAAGTTCGAACTTAAGAGCTTTAGGTCAAACCTGTCTACTTCAACCTGAATAGCTATGGGAATCTTGAAGACCATAAAGTTAGATGACACAAATTGAAGCCTCACAGAGAGAATTAGTCCCCTTATAATGTCAGATACAACTTGTTGACGACTGTCAAGTAGCATGAAAACTGAGTCGAGCAATCCTTGATACTACGTATAATCATCTAATTTCCTGAGAAATTGTACATGATATCTAGTCACTTAAACTAATGTTTGCATTACAATTTAATCGAAAGAATTCCATAAACACTACAGATCAGATGAACATTAGTCACTAGTCAGTCAATGATCAAGTAATGTAACTAGTTTAAACATTGAACATTCAACACACATATAACTGATCTGAAAATTACATTTGAAATGTTCAGATATAATGATCTCTTTATGGATCTATGGACATGATGACACTATTTTAAATGGTGATATCAATTAGTTTTTGAAAATTTAATCAATAATTCTTTAATATTGTAAGGGTTCCAAATGTTCCAACAACGTTCAACTAAATAACAAGAATTTTATAAAAGTTAGAATTCAATATAACACCATTTAACTTATTAGATTCAACGATGAAGAACACATTGGTAGTTAGGTAATATTCGATTATAGATCCCATATTGAAAGATTACTGGTATTTGTTGGGCAACATTGAGTGAACAATGCTTAGTTTAAACTAACAATATTGTGATTAGGATATTCAGTACGTATCAGCAACCATCAAATAACACAATGACAACTGATGTAGGAATATGTTGCGCGAAAAGTAGAAGGAACAAACCATTACATTACATTAGTCTATTAAACTATCGGCTATTGGACTTAGCTACGTTAATAGACTCAGATTGCCTAATTGAAATCTGCATGGTTATAATAACAAAAGGTTAGAGACGATGAGTGAAATGTTTATGAATCGGTCCCAATGTTATCAATGTGTTCACTCTTGTCTTTTCTTGTATCCTCAGATTCAAAATCACATTGCGTTTTCTTATTTATCCCACGAATTCATTATTTGCTCTCGAATCGCATTAGTGATCTGTAATCTTTTCCAAGACTATTGATACTGTTACTACCTTTTAATAGTCTGTAACTGATTTAGGTGTCCTAATGTAATGCGATCACGGTGGATCTGATGCAGATGTGAAGGCACGGATTGGCAAAGCAAGAGCAGCATATCTACAACTGAAGAATATCTGGAACTCAAAACAATTGGCAACCAACACCAAAGTCAGAATTTTCAATACAAATGTCAAGACAGTTCTACTGTATGGGGCCGAAACCTGGAAAACTACGAAAGCCATCATCCAGAAGATACAGGTGTTTATTAACAGTTGTCTACGCAAAATACTCCAGATCCGTTGGCCGGACACTATAAGCAACAACCTACTGTAGGAGAGAACAAATCAGATCACAGTGGAGGAAGAAATCAGGAAGGAGCGATGGAAGTGGATGGGACACACATTGAGGAAAGCACCGAACTGCGTCACAAGACAAGCCCTCATATGGAATCCTCAAGGCCAAAGGAAAAGAGGAAGACCAAAGAACATATTACGCAGAGAAATGGAGCTAGACATGAGAAGAATGAACAAGAATTGGATGGGACTAGAAAAGAAAGCCCTGGACAGAGTGGGTTGGAGAACGCTGGTCGGCGGCCTATGCTCCATTGGGAGTAACAGGCGTAAGTAAGTAAGTAAGTAAGTAATGTAATGCAATATTTTGGACCGAAATACATGTTTTAGGATCTATGTTTTATATGACTGACTGACTAACTAACAATCTGAGGTGATAATTATGAACAAAGAAATTTTCATAAATCTCAATAATCATGATTTCATGTTTACTAAAAACAAGCCTCGACATGTTTTAGTACAGTGTTATAAGAGAAAACTATAGATCAATAGAATTTAATCACTGTTGACAGTGTGAGGTATTGATCGATGACACAAATTAGCTATTTAAAAGTCCATAATATGGTTTAGATTAGATACAATTTCAAATAGGTTCTTTTAGGATGGTGAAAACAAGACACAGAATCAATCTCTTATATCACTGACTATTTATCTGAGCTATGCTGAAACGTTGTTGGGGACGTTAAATCTCTAAAACTCAATTGAAAAAGGTCCTAAGTTTTGTAATTTTATTTTGAAAATTTGAATTTCTTTGTTTTTGCGCCAAAAGCGCTTTTCGCACATTCATGTTGTATTTCCCACTTGGGAGAATCTTAAATGGAATTGGTGTGTTGTGTGTTTTAGTATGCTATTTGGTAACTCTCCCTAAAGACGATTTTGTGCTGTATATATACGTTTTGATTTGTGTTTGTTGTTATCGTTCGTGCTTCTGGCTTTTTGCGGAATGTACTTCCGCGTTCGAACTTTGATTTCTCTCTCTAGGTAGCGAGGCTGGGATGCAATAGAATAGCTAGTTCATTGGTCTTTAGTTACCTAGCCTTTATTCCATTCGCAGACTAAGTGAACTCGTAACCACTTCAAACCTAGCACAGGTGAAGACGATAATTACACTCAGCGGCTGAAAACGATAAGTGACATGACTAAGAATCGATCACAATGATGCAGATCCATTTAATGTTTATATTACTGAAGATTTTTAGTTCCAATACACCTTTATATTGATATAAATTCATTTTGATGCTCATTTATACCAATATTCTTTAATGTATATTATTTTAATTCATCTTCTTGAACAATACTCTCACGATTCAATCTTTCTCATAATCATTATCATCAGAATTATTTCAATTCATTTGCTATTTATTTCTTTTTAAACTTCATGGAAGGCCGTTTCGTCCTATTGTGAGACTCTTCAACAGTGCACATACACGATCCTCCCCGCAAGATTCGAACCCAGGATCTATTAAGTATCGCTCACGAGCGCTTAACCACTCGACCATTGAGTCTTTTAAACTTCGTAGCATCGTGTTAATATAACATGTTAACCTGGGTTAATGTAAATTTATGCCAAGTGTTACAGAGATTATAACTATTAGATTGACAACTAGATCTTACATATATTCACATTGAATAACATGAACAAAACATTCAGCAAATACAGTACTTAGGATTTATATAACTTGTAACACGATAATTGAAGGTCATGATTATGACATTAATAATAATAATAATAATAACAGTAATGGGAAAACATAAAAATTTGAAATATAATGATGGCGCCTATATCTCTCTAAGAGTAATAGATTAACAAAAACTCAATTGTCACAGCCAAACAAAACACAAAAACAAAATTGTCAAATTACTCAAATACACGTATACACAGAAAGCCAAATCATGATAAAAAATAATAAGTTATGATAGTACTATCATCATTATTATTATTATACTACTTATAATAATTGCACAAATTCATAAGTAATATCTGAATAAATATCTAAATTTATACAATAAGAGAAATATATATATAATATATATATATATATACGGAATTTTTTTGATTCATGAATTGAACAATGAAAACAAATGAAACCGGTTTTTTTCGAGAAAAAAAAAGAAAACACAATGAAGGAGGAAGTAATCAGAAATAAACAGTGATTTACTCTAATATCAAGTTTATATATAAACACTCTAATCCATTCCATACACACGTAATACACACACACACAAACACACGGAGAGAGAGTGAGAGTGAGATAACTTGTAATAATGCAAAATGGAAATGAAACAAAGTTATGTATACACATATGAAGAACGATGGTGTTGTTGTTGTTGTTATGGTTTTAATTTTAGTGTTTATCTAAAGTAGTAGTAGTAGTAGTAGTAGTAGTAGTAGTAGAAGTAGTAGTAGTAGTAGTAGTGGTAGTAGTAGTAGTAGTAGTGGTAATAGTAGTATTAGTAATAGTAATAGTAATAGTCGTAGTAATAGTAGTAGTAGTAGTAGTAGTAGTAGTAGTAGTAGTAGTAGTAGTAGTAGTAGTAGTAGTAGTAGTAGTAGTAGTGGTAGTAGTCGTAATAATAATGAACTATTTGCACAGTGGGAAATTTAAAACAAACAATGGGATTTTATTTGACGCGGTCAAATTTCTTACATTGTTTAAATCAATAAAACATTACTGGAATGATCCATATTGTTGTTTTCCAAGAAAAACAAAACAACAACAAAGAGATAATCATAAATAAATAGGACATTATTATTATTATTATTATTATTATTATCAACTATGAGTTTGACTTAATTCATTCATATTTATATGAGAAGGAACTTTATTTAATATTGATTGAAAATATTTTCCAACATCAATAAATTCATTTAACGAACGTAAATAGAATGGATGATGCTAGAATACAGATAATCATATAAGAGGAGATCAAGAGAGAAGAAGGTGGGAAAGAAGAAAACAAAAAAACATACATATAGAGAATAATCTAAACGGTTACGATAATAATCTATACAAAAAAAATAAAACTTTAAAACATATAAGAATACTTTACTGTTTTAATAAAAATAATAACTATCTACCCATTAGTGACAAGTTTTAAAAGGTTATTCATGAAGGTTCGATGAGAAATAGTAACCAGTCAAGTTTAACCATATCGGGTGTGAAGTAATAACTTTATCAATAAATATAAGAAAATGATTGTGAAACATTATGACTTGATTGAAATTAAAAATTTAAACTAATGAATGATTTCTCAGTGACTTAAAGGACATCTATTTGATATGAGATTAAATGTTATCTATTCTGTTACTTATGGAATCGTTGATATTAAAGAGTTCATATCTATTAAGACAAATTAACTATCAAATGATTACCAGCTTTTAATTGTTACCTAACTAAGTTTAATTCATGATATAAACTGATGGTTTATTATTTTATTTATTTTAACATATAAGTATAGGTACAGGGAGGCACCAAATACATATGCGCCACACAAATCTCAATTGATTTGTGTGAGGGTTGTGATACTGGCCGGGTGCCCAAACCGAAGCAGGTGGTTTTCTTAGGGGGCCATACCCCGAGCCTTCGACCTGAAGATCTGATCCACAAGGCAGTGGAGCATCGTAAGGAGATGCAGTCCCATGGTAGCCGGTGACCAACGATTGGTTCATACACCATTTGTTCCCGCAGGATACTGGAGTTAGCCCATGTGCACCATTGGTTTGGGATCCGGTTAAAGCGCCAGACATTCGGTTTTCGTCCTCTCATTTTTGTAAACAACACCGGTGCCACGAGAAGGCAGTGTGTAGGACTTCCCTGGCAGAGGCTATATACGCATGGCCATGTGAGAGCATTTCGAGAGGGAGAGTGGACTCTCCCCACTCTCGGCCATACCAGGGCATTTGGGGGCATAAACTGATGGTACATAGTTTTGTTTGAAGACCATCCAATTGTAAGTTTATAGTTATTCATTAACTTTGTTTTTTTTTTTTTAAAGTTTAGATAGTTGATAAACATTTACAGGTTTTACATCTTTTTACTCTATTGAATTTTTAACTTTTCACTAAGATCAATTCTTAACAATATGATTTCAAATGTTTTAAACGATGAATATAACCGAATCATACATAAATTAATGATCGATTTTAAATTTTACTTGGATTGTATAACATTAATTATAATATTAAAGTTGGAGAAATGGTACTTAAATGTAACCAATAATAATTAGTTTAAAGTTAAATATCTTAACTATTAATTAAATGAATTGGACATGTGTTGCGCATGCCCGACCACCGACTACCCCGACGTGCTATGTTTTATGGTGTAGGAGTAGGTTGGAAGAAATCTAGGGGGACGGCCAGAACAAAACATAGCACAAATCCATGAAGTCACTGACAAGTGGACTGAGTCATGTTGGTAGGTGTAGACTACCTGGTTGGGGACCGCGAGATGACAGCAACCGATGGTTAGGGACCTTGAATGACATGGCTCAAAATCGTTTGCAATGGCGCAGGTGCATCCACTCTTTGTGTTCTCTCAAACTCTAATCTTCTGAATTCTTCATGTCCTTTATTTTCTTTCCAAATCTATTCCACTGGACTATACTCCTTTAATAACACCATCAAACCTTAATGTCTCCTATCTCTACTTATACTTTCAGTACCTCTACCACTATGTGATTTGAATCGATAACTGAATCTCTGTGCTAATGTGGTATGGCAACTCGAACTGATGTACGTACGTACGAAGTTCCACGTTGTTACTGACTGACTGACTGAGGTAAATGAATACCATGCTCTAAATAAAAATTTACATTAATATTAATGGGGGTTATTTGATAAGATCTAAGAAATAACTTACTTAAAGTGTACATTTCACAATATGAATATTTTTCTCTTAAGAAATCCGAGAAAAGCATCATCTTAGAAACAAGAACATAACTCAAAGATCAATCAATTATGAAATATATTCAATGATGATTTTACTATAGTCTATATCAATGTAGACTAACTCACTATTCTGGAGGTGGGGTCGTTGATGCCCGCTATTAAGATGCCCCATATTAGGATTAAGTATCTCTCTAATCATTCCTGGCTTCTGGTAGTTCTATAACTCAGGTCAGGCCATGGAAGTCCTACTCACTGCATTCTCGTGGCACCGGTGTTGTTTACGAAATTGAGAGGACGAAAACCGAATGTCCGGCGCTATAACCGGACCCCCAACCAATGGTGCACATGGGCTAACTCCAGTATCCTGAAGGAACAAATGGTGTATGAACCAATCGTTGGTCACCGGCTACCATGGGACTGCATCTCCTTACGATGCTTCACTACCTTGTGAATCAGATGTTCAGGTCGAAGGCTCCGGGTGTAGCCCCCTAAGAAAACCATCTACTTAGGGTTTGGGCACCCGGTCAGTATCACAGCCCTCACACAAATCAATTGAGATTTGTGTGGCGCATATGTATTTGGTGTCTCCTTGTACCAATATCTATGTGTTAAAATAAATAAATAAAATTTACGCTTAAAGAGGAACATCAACAATTTCTTTCTTGTCAATTAAATTACTACTACGAACAATCAGTAAATATTTAACATTTTTTTAAAGATGAACTTGATTCAACAAGGCTTGCAATTTCCCTAGTAGAATGATCAACTGGCTAGTATAATAAACCTAATCAAACAAGGCTTGAAATTTTGGAAAGTGAAACCAACAGTTAACTAATTTGATAAACTACCTTAGCTTTATTTATTTATTTATTTTTATTTTAACACATAGATATTGGTACAGGGAGGCACCAAATACATATGCGCCAAACAGATCTCATTTCATATATGTGACGGCTATGATACTGACCAGGTGCCCAAAGCGAAGCAGAATCTTAGCTTAAAGAATATCTTAATAGTAAACTATATGTAACTATAAAGAACAAAATAAACATTATTCAAAATAGAATAGAACAGGTTAAACAAACCATAAGTGCTTGATATTTTGGTCGACATCTCACATCTTTCTCTAAACATTGTGAAACAAAATTACGAAATTCCGATGAAAAATCTGTTGTTGTTGTTGTTGTTGTTGCAGTTGTTGTTGATGATGATGATGATGACGATGATGATGAATAAAATTCATTTGAATGATTACCATCATTACTTATAGAATGATTAGAATATTCAATATTAACAAGTGTTGTAGTTGATAATGAAGTTTGAATAGATTTTGGTAAATATTCTGGTAAACTAGGTGAATCATTATGTAATACACAAGTAAGTTGTTCAAATACAGAATTCCATGGCGGATAAGGAAATTGTCCAGTGGATAATTCAATTAAAGTAATGCCTAAACTCCATACATCTGAACGTATATCATAACCATTAGCGCTTAACTCTGGATGAATACGTTCTGGCTATAATAATAATAATAACAGTATTAATAATAATAATAAAAATGAAGAATAATACATTGGCATAAAATTAAAATTTTATTACTGCTATAACTTGTGGCCTATGTGCCCTGTTTATAGTATGACGTAAAGAATACCGTCAATTAGAGAGCAGTGAATTGTCAATCGGATCAATGATGCCTAAAACTCGTGCGAACAGTCTAGAGTTCTTATTAGCCCTGCTTTCCGCCTAACCCAGCCAGTTAAGTCCAGAACACCTATTTCAGCCTCTGCAATATGAATCATTTATTTCAAATATAATGGGTTTATATACCAACCAGCCCCCGAATACCCTGGTATGGCCGAGAGTGGGAAGAGTCCGCTCACCCTCTCCAAATCCTTTCACATAGCAACGCGTATAAAGCCTCTGACACGGAAGTCCTACTCACTGCCTTCTCGTGACACCGGTGTTGTTTACGAAATTGAGAGGACGAAAACCGAATGTCCGGCGCATTAACCGGATCCCAAATCAATGGTGCACATGGGCTGGCTCCAGTATCCTGCGGGAACAAATGGTGTATGAACCAATCATTGGTCACCGGCTACCATGGGACTGCATCTCCTTACGATGCTTCACTGCCTTGTGGATCAGATCTTCAGGTCGAAGGCTCCGGGTGTGGCCCTCTAATAAAACCATCTACTTAGGGTTTGGGCACCCGGTCAGTATCACAGCCCTCACACATGTCAAATGAGATTTGTGTGACGCATATGTATTTGATGCTCCCTTGTACCAATATCTATGTGTTCAAATAAATAAATAACCAACCAGACAGACCACATCGTTTCAATAAAATAGAAAATAACATTTGTACATGATTTGACCAAATTTGGCTGTCAGTGTGGGAGGTATTGATTAATAGACAAGACATAATTCAAGAATGGTAAATCGCATAATAATAGTTCATAGATCAAAATAAAGCTCATAATAAGAGGAATATGATTACGAATAGTTTAGTTATTCAAAAATTATCCGATAAAAATATACGCATAGTACTTGATTATAAATGGATCCCAAAAGTTACCATTCATTATGCTTATCGGGGCATAACAATTACACAAATAAGCAAAAACTAATACAAAACAACGATTCAATGATCACAGTAACTAAGTAAGTAGATAATGCTAGTTTGTGTAATATACTTCTTCCATGTAAGAGTTAATGATATTATACCCCAATAACGGTTGTTCAAGATGAACTAGCAGCTTTAATTACTAATCCACTAATACATGAAACCAAAAGAGAAGTAATAGATAGTCATTTCGTCACAGTTAGACTCCTCAGCAAATGTGCACACAATACAACTAAGATACTGACAAGTTTCGAATCATTGGCGTTATGAATTTATGTATGAAATGGTGTAACTTCTAGGTAGATTTCAGTCCTAACTTAACGACCCAGAAGAGTCAATTAAGCCATATTACCATAATACACAAAAAAATGGAACTTCGGAAACGTATAGGGACATTGAATTTCCACTAAGTATCTGAACTTTAATTTTGTATTACCTGAGAGTCATTAGGAAGATGTATTTAGAATCATGAAAATTGAGAATAACATCTGGAATAACTCATTAGTAACATCTATGATAGTAGGAAACAGTGATAGTTTTTTTTTCAGAACTATTGGAGGGTCACTAATGTTTTTCAAAGTGTTTAGATAGATATGTTTTACTGAGAAGTGCCATCTCGGAGTTCTATTGAGAAGCCGTGACCAGTGGAGCTAATCCGTGTCGGGTAGAGATAGGTATCTACCTTAGTACAATGGAAGATGGTCGCGCAATTTCGTGGATTGGTTGATGTTAGACACTAACACCATTGGATGCCGGCTCAGTGGTTGAGTGGGTCAAGCGTTCGCGCGCGAGACTGAAGGCCCTGGGTTCGAATCCCGCGAGCGGGATCGTGGATGCGCACTGCTGAGGAGTTCCATACTAGGAAGAAACGGCCGTCCAGTGCCTCCAGGTTTCCAACGGTGGTCTAACATCATCCGATTCATGATCTCAATCAAAAACAAAGGTTTCTGTTGACCATTTATATAATAATCCAAAATCAAGCGTAGCCCATCATTATGTTATTTACGTTAGTTAAGCAGTGGTAATGGTATAAAAAATGATTTATAGACAATATTATTTGAAAAAAAAAGATTTATGAGATAATGTCAAAACTCACGGTCCAAAAGCCGAAAGACATTGAATATAACTACGCCCACTGTTACCGCTTCTGACTCATGACATTCAACACTTTTCCAACCACGAATCACGGTTATTATACACACTCTAATCAATTGAGTTGTACTTACCGACATAGCTTTGTTTAAAAATTAATGACTTTATGAACGAGTGTCATTTTCACTTTGGCCGTTCGTAGCTTTCTTCTAACCCACACCTACACCAGCAAAACTGATGGGTCGAAGTAGGCGCCAATTAATTATATGTAATATGTATGATTCAATAACCTTAGTTAAGTTATTTATCTTATCAATGCTAACAATGATAGGCGCAATATATAACATCAGTTATTACACAGTAATAAATCAGTGTTACACTTTCACACTTTTATTTGTTAGTTGTATACGTGTCTGTGTGCTTCGACTCCTAGTGTAAACATAAAGCCGGGAGATTCAAGCACCTCCGGTTGACAAATCTTAAGCCAGATGGATCACACTGTTAGCCACAATACAACCCTAATATACTACATGATTATTTCTACATTGCGTTTTCTTTTCAAAAGTGATAATAGAGAATTTACACTTTATTCGTTGCAAAACACATTCACCATAGTTTTCATCTTAACATTGAAAGGTTTTTCATCAACAAAAAGAAGGATACATAGTCATTAAACAGTGACGAATGTGTGTTTACGTTTAGCTCTCTCTCCCTCCCTCTCTGGGTGTGTGTGTGTGTGTTTATTGGTGGTTGGTGTTACTCAAATGAAACTTTCTTAGAGTAAAATTCAAACCCTGACAAGAAAACTGTTTACACCTATCTTAGTATACAACCCTAGATATTAGAAATAACAGTAAAAACGAATTGTATTGTAAATGACAGAGTAACTTATACACAGGCATATGTATACTTTGATTGTCTTGATGTTATTTTGTAGAAGAACAAATGAATAAGTTATAATTTAACAATTTTTATTTAACCAGAATAAGAAATGGCAACATGATTAAAATTAGAAATGGATAACATTTGATTTCAATTCGGTGACTTAAAAATTTAGCGTTTATCATAAAACCTAAAAGTTCATAACTCCGCCTGGAGCCCCTCTGGGGTTACTGCCGTTCCCAAGCCTAGATAAAGGAGGAGGGTTGGGCATGGGGTTAATAACCCCATCCCGTACAAAACTAACTCGCTAAAAAAACGCCAACAAGAACAAATTATTCAAACTATTTAATCTCTGCCCTGGGAGTCAGAAGGTCTTCTTTTAGAAGAGTTATGACACCTCATGGTGAAAGCCGAGTCCCTTCGGAAGTCACGAGGCCAATGCCCCTTCTGACAACCAGAGCAACCATTTAATTAGGTACATGGAATGCTCGTACAATGTGGGAGACCGGGAGAGTCATCCAAGTTGCTAATAGTTCATGATTCAATCTTTGGTTATGGTCATAGATCGGTACTGGATAAGGAGTCGCACAATAGGACATAACAGGTTTTCAGTACTTCCTGGTTTCCATCAGCTACATATAACTCAAGTTGTAATCTATTTAGCTTCATATCAATCGTTGATTTAGATCAATGTATAGACTAATAAATAGGAAATCTGAGAATGTTACGAAAACAAACAAACAAAGGAGTTAAGTAAAGCTTACCGCCATATACGGTTTACAACCGGCATCACGTGATCGAGCAATACTATCAACCAACTGACCAGATATACCAAAGTCACATAATTTCACATTACCGTTACAATCGATTAGAATATTTGATGGCTTTACATCTATATAGTCGACAAATGATGTACAAAATAAAATATTGTTATTTTCATGTGGTTTACATCACAAACTTACTATAGCCAAATAAAAATAGAAAACTAAGAAATGATAGAAAGATATTTTGTCCTAGTATCTGGCTCTTCAGTACCACGCATATACGACCCTATCACCACGGATAGAATTCTGGACATTAAGGCACCGTGACGAGTGCCTAACTATCAGGTCACTCAACTGGTATCCGATAATTTCAATGCCTAACCTAAACACGTTTGTGTTATTGCGCGATCATCATCTTATATGATAGGTAGGTAAACGCCTAATTTTCATAAATTACCTCTACATGTTAGTCAATAGTGAGCACATGATTGAAGTCGTAAATGTAAACCATGGTATACGTGTATAGTGATCTGATAGTTAGACTCTGTCCTTGGGTTCGATACCTGATAAAGTTGTGGATGCATGCCACTGAAAATTTCCATACTGAGATAAAACACTTGTCATGTGCTTGTTGATTTTTTATGTTTATCTCGGTACATTCAGTCTGTGAATGTAAACTACAAAAAATTCAACGATCTCTATAAATATTCTAAATTAGAAAAAACAAAATAATTAAACAGTGGACTGCTATACAATCTTACAATAATTTGCTTGTGGATTGGAAAGAATTGCCTAGAATAAAGTTCGGTGGAGAATTCAAATGGGCGACCTATGCTCCTCCTCCTCCCTCTTGAGGAGTAACAGGCGTAAGCAAGTAATTAAAATTAGACTATTCATTATATAGATAAATGTAATTGAGTATAATACAATTTAATTCTTAACACTTCGTTAGGAAAAGTAAACGTCTAAATTTTGACCCGATGATAAGTAAAGAAAATACTTAAATCAGTCATTATATTCATTAAACTTATATACATTAATGATGTAAACAGTGGTAATAGTTTGAAAATAGACAATTAACTTTATGGATTCAAATTACTTGAAGATCATTTTGAAAATCATGATATACGGAAGAAATGTGAACTAATGAATAAATACCCGTTATATTACTGAATGGTACTAGACTACCAAAGTTAAACACATGATTTATGGTAACAATCTAGTATACGATCTTAGGTAAACAATTTTACTAATAGAATTAAAATGATTATCTAATGCTTCTATGATATTTAATGATCTTATTGTGTTCTATGCATAATGAATACTCTTTAAGAAATGTAATTCATTGAATCAGATATGATGAAAACAATCATATATCGACATCAGTCAGTCAGTACGCTACAATGTAGAACCAGGTACATATATGTATCGGTCTAAGTTGCCATACCTCATTAGCACAGCAAGACGAACACCGGATTCATAGGAGTAGTTAAGTCAATGGTAGTAATATATAAAAGAAAAATTTCATACAAGGATATAGTACAGGAAGAGAGAATTAGTATGTAAAAAGAAAGATATGAAGTGATTTTGATATCATAGTTTAGAGGAAGACAGTGAGTGTATACACCTACACCATTGTGATCGATTCTAAACCATGTCACTCACGGTCCCCAACCATTGGTTACGATAGTCACGTGGACCCCAACAAGTAGTCTGGATCTACCAACATGGATCAGACTAGAAGTTAGTGACTTCAAGCACCGATACTACGTTTTGGTTTGGCCGCCCCTCACTTTCTTCCAATCATTCCCAACACCGGTTAGCATTACATGTCGTCTCACAAGGAGGGGTGCGGTTAGAAAAGGTCGACCCTAAAAATGCACACATCGCCTTAACCGACGGATATCCGTCTCCGGTGGTAAGGTCTCGCAACAAATACGGAGCTAACACAAAAATTACTCATAAAAAGGTCGTATGTGACCGACCTCAAGCAGTTGTCCCTTGGGCACTACGGTCACGCTGTCAGGTCACTAAGACCAACTCTAATCCAATTTCCTTTTCAGGTACCTCCAGAAGAACCCTTCCAAGGTGTGGGCAACCGGAAAGTGATAACCGCTCTCATACCTCTAACAGCACTCATATATCGAAAGATAAATAAGAACTATGAAAACGTAAAAGTTGATATAGAAAAAACAATCTAAGAAGCTTCCAACACCTACATGGATTGATCTAATAAAATAGACTAGTAAAAAGAAAAATGGTGAATCACTTGGCATATATTTCAGCACTTCAACTAAATTATTGTTGATCTTTATAAAATTATCAGAACTAAATGTTAACAAAAAAATAATTTAGAGATTTGATGTTAAAGCATAAACCTTTGTCTTATTAAGATAGCATAGTGTAAATAGAAAAAGTAACGTGTATATCAATCCCCTTGAAAACCTTTCTATACAAGACTAACTACTACTCATACTACAACCACTACTACTACTACTAATACTACTACTACTACAACTACTACTACTACTACTACTACTACTACTTCATGCTTACTTACCTCTGTGAATGACTTTAAGAGCAGTTTTCAAGTAATCAAGTGCTGAAACGGTCTTTTTATATATGAAAGAAAAGAAAAACAAAACAAAATTAGTAAGAAAACCCAAATAAGATAATGATAATAATAATAAGGGTTCTATTAAATGAATGATTAATTTATTTGAAGATGTTTCATGATAGTGAAGATTTGTAGCTCAGCCCCTGCCAGGGAAGTCCTACTCACAACATTCTCGTGGCACCGGTGTTGTTTACGAAATTGAGAGGACGAAAACCGAATGTTCGGCGCTTTAACCGGATCCCAAATCAATGGTGCACATGGGCTAACTCCAGTATCCTGAAGGAACAAATGGCGTATGAACCAATCGTTGGTCACCGGCTACCATGGGACTGCATCTCCTTACGATACTCCACTGCCTTGTGGGTCAGACGTTCAGGTCGAAGGCTCCGGTTGTGGCTCCCTAAGTAAACCACCTGCTTCGGTTTGAGCACCCGGGCAGTATCACAGCCCTCACACAAATCAATTGAGATTCGTGTGGCGCATATATATTTGGTGCCTTCTTGTACCGATATCTATGTGTTAAAATAATAATAATAGTTTAGTCGTGGAACTTTCATCGTTCATCTGAATGACATCATCAGTACAAACTTTAAGTAGAAATCTTCACGACCAAACTATCCAGTTCACAGAACAAAACTCAATCAATCAACAACAACAACAACAAAAAAAAGATGTTTTGTAGTGATTAATCACTGTTACAGTATCATTTTAAAATCAAAACAAAAACTAATGGAAAACTTCATTTCGTTCCAGTAGAGAATTCCTCAATAGTGAATACTTACAACTTGATCATGAATGGAATGTGTGACCTTCACATATCTTAATAAATGCTTAATCACTTATACATAGATAATTATGATTATTTTGTTTCTATGCAAAAACAAAAGAAAATGTGATTCATTTTCAATAGTTTGAATTTTTTTTTGGTGTTGTTATGTAAGATATTAACTATTTAACTGATTAATCAAATAGAATAAAAAGTTTTCTACTAATAGATCTTAATTCATACATTCAAGTGATTTGAATGATCTGATTGTATAATTTATTCTATTAATTAAACTAATCAGTCATTAATTCACTTGATATTGTTGTTTTATTTGAATCTTCTCATTGATGTTTAGGACTGAAATTGATCAGTCTCTCTTATTGGCATATGTGAATACTGTGCGTATTACCTAGATATTGCCTTAATTTACATGCATTATAAGCAAAGATGGATAGTGGCTAGCAGTGGAATCCATCTTTGTTTATAATGCTTGTAAATTAAGCCAATATCGAGGCATACGCACAATATGCACATATTGCCAATAAGAGAGACTGAACAATTTCAGTCCTAAACATCAATGGGAAGATTAAAATAAAACAATATCAAGTGAATTAAACTTCACCCCATTGCATAAGCAAGTGGCTATCAGGACCCAGTAGCTAAGTGAATAACGCGATGGCGCTTAAAGCGAACGGTACTGGATTCGAGTCCTGGAGTGGGCATCAACTCTGAGATGTAGGTACATCCAGCTGACGAGTCCCAAATAGGACGAAACGCGCGTCAAACTGGATTCCACTGCTAGCCACTATCCATCTTTGCTTATAATCAGTCATTATTCTATTGTAAGTTTAAGTTAATTAAAAGTGACAAAGAATTTTGAAACATTCTTTTTTTTTACTAACTACGAGTTCCTTTTGGAGTATACCATGTTAATTATTATCTTTTTATGATGAAACACAGGCTAATCAGAGGATGGAGTCATTATAGGAATCATAGTTTTTGTCAATTCTTATTGTCTAATACACTTTACTCGTATTATCAAATGCCTTAGTACAGCTGAGAGTGGGCAAAGTCAGTTCTCCATCTCCAAATGCTCTCACATGGCCACGTGTATATAACTACTAATATAGAAGTCCTAATCACTGCGATCTCGAGGCACTGATATTTTTTACGAAATTAAAAGGACGGAAAGCGAATATTACACGCTTTAACCAGGTTGATGGACACAGAGAATCTACATAGGAGATTTGGAAAGCCCTGATTCCAAACCAATAGTGTACATGGACTCCGAGATCCTGAAGGAACAAGTGGTGTATGAACCTATTGTTAGTCACCGGCTACCATGGGACTGCATCTCTTGACGTTGTTCCACTGCTTTGTGGTTCAAACCTTTAGGTCAAAGGGTCGGGGTGTGGCCCCCTAAGCAAACCATCTGCTTCAATTTGGGAAGCCGGACAGTATCCCAGCCATCACACAAATCGAATGATTTATGTGGCGTATATCTATTTGGTGCCTCCTTGTACCAATATTTATGTGTTTAAATAAATAAATAAACTCGGTGGTATTAAGATTAAAACGGAAGTATTCACCATAAAGAACATACAATGAGATATGAAGAAAAACAAAAAAAATCGATCCAATGAAAAGTTTTCCTTTGTAGTGAAGATGTATCCTCAAATAGGGTACATTTACAAATATATACCTATCTCTAAAGTAATCAATAATATATACGTTATATCACAATGAATTACAAATGACCCTTCAATAGTGTAATGATATTGTCTAGGTCATTTTATTAAATTTATTGAGGTAAATACCATAGTTAATTATCAGTTATGATTCTTGTATAATACAAACTAGGAAATACCTTTTTCTTTATTTCACAGTTACTTATTTGAAACATTATGAAACTTCAATCATTAAGATCATGAGTCAGTTGAAGCTAGACCAGCATGAAAAACCTGGAAGCACTGGACGACCGTTTCGTCCTATTGTGAGACTCCTCAACTGACTCATGATCTTAATGATTGAAATCACTACAATCTCCAAAAAACCCATTTTGATAATTATGAAACTTATTAAAATAGGACATATCATGTGAATAAAAACAATTTAGCTTATAGAAAATAACCGACAACTACTACTTTGATCTTTAATTAAGTAAACAAATTAATAATTATCATTAAATTATTTACTACACATAGTTCCCTTTATTATTTTAATGAGTGTAAAAACAAAAGATTGATGAAGTATTCATGATTCTTTTCTTAATGAAATCAGTTAAGTTTTTATTTTTTTTATTTTTATTTTTACTTTTTTCTAATTTGAGAATTTTATGTGATTACTCAAAATAGACTTCATCTTAGAGACATTATCCATTGTGTTCATTAAAACAACACTTGAACCATTATATCATTATATCATTATTTCGATTAATATTTCATAATGCTATTAGATGATTTTTGGATCAAAGTTTAGACTGTAGTGTAGATGAAACAAGATATTGGTTTGTGATATCGACTAGTTTAGATTTAAAACCAACTTTTATTTTCTTCACTATTATATCTACAAAATTATTTTCTTGATATACAGTATATAGCTGAGCACTAGAACACCAAAACCCATCCAAGTCGCAAATGAGAAGATAGAAGACTAATAAAAGGAATATTATTTCAAACATTGTCAATTGTAGTACAAAATTGTCAGGTATTTATAATTTTTTAGTAAGAACGAAATCATCATTACAGTCCTCCAATTTGCATACAGGCAGTTATTAGACTTGTCCAATCACGAAGCTACACGCAGGAATTCTTGAATATTCTTCCAAAAGGTGATTGAATGGAATATCTCCGGCTACTTCTGAGACTTTTACAGCTTCCTAAAGTTTACCCGTGGTCAGTCGTCACGTTCACTAACTGGGTACAACTCTTTAATTTCATACAATGAATCTTCAAATTGAGTTTCTGTGTCGATTCTATCGTTATGTTTTTTTGGTGATTTTTTGTGATTCTTTTCTCAGTGGAATCAGTTAAGTCTTTGTTACTTTTTTCTAACTTGCACCAATCATTGTTGTTTTAATAAAACCAATTCACAAGAATAATTCAGTTTTATACCATAAATCTAATCTATTATTTGTATTACCTCAAGAGTATAATATGATAAAAGTATGATTTATTATTTAGGACTCAGTAGCTAAGTGGATAACGCGGTGGCGTTTGAAGTGAATGGTACTGAGTTCGAGTCCCAGAGTGGACATCAACTCTGAGATGCAGGTACATCCAGCTAACGAGCCCCAAATAGGACGAAACGCGCGTGCTGGATTCCACTGCTAGCCACTATGATTTATTATTTATTTAAACACATAAACAACGGTACAAGGAAGCACTAAATAGATATGCATCACATAAATTATTCGATTTATGTGTAGGCTGAGATACTGTCCGGGTGCCCAAATCGAAGCAGGTGATTTTCTTAGGGGGCCAAACCGGGAACCTCCAACCTAAGTGTATGATTGTTATATCTCGAGGTTATATTCTTGATATGCCGCGTATGACTTGAGCACTCGAACGTTAGAACCCTACCAAGTCGTAACTGAGAAGACAGAAGACAAGTAAAGGGAATATTATTCCAAACAGTGTCAATTATGGTACAAAACTGTCAGGTATTTATACATTTTAGTAAAAACGAAATCGTCATTGTAGTTACCCAATCCGCACACAGGGGGTTATTAGCATTGTCCAATAGGGAACCTACAAGTAGTGATTCTGGAATAGTCTTTCAAAAGATGATTGGATTAAATATCTTCAGCTTTTTCTAAGCTTCTTAGAGCTTCCTCGAGTTTACCCGTGGACCGTCCTCATACTGATCCACAATGCAGTGGAATAACGTCAGAAGATGGAGTCCCATGGTAGCCAGTGACCAACGATTGGTTGGTACACCATTCGTTCCTTCAAGATCCTGGGGCCCATGTGCATCGTTGGTTTGGAATCAGGGTTTTTTAACTTCCCGAAGTAGACTCTCCGTGTTCACCAACCCGGTTAGGACGCCAGACATTCGCTTTTCGCTCTCCCAATTTTTTAAGCAACACCCCTGTCTCAAAAAGGCAGTGAATAGGACTTTCCTAGCAGTGGTTATATGTACTTGACCATGTGAAAGCATTTGGAGATGGAGAATGGACTCTCCTTATCCTCGGCAGTACTTGGGTATTCGCAAGTTGAATTGATACAAAATGCGATATTGAATATTTTGTACTGAAGATTATTTAAGGTTATCAAACATGTGATAGTGATTGAGTAAAATACATATTATGTTTATCATAATATTCAAAAGTCCAATAGTCAAAGAGTTAACATGAATACTATTATAGTAAGCCTATTCAACTATTGTATTATTTGTCTGATCATTGTAATTTAGTTTTTTTTTATTTTATTTCAACACACAGATATTGGTACAAGGATGCACCAAATATATATGCGCCACACAGATCTCATTTGATATGTGTGAGGAATGCGATACTACTCGGGTGCCCAAATCGAAGCAGGTGGTTTTCATAGGGGGGGCCACACCCCGAGCCTTCGACCTGAACGTCTGACCCACAAGGTAGTGGAGCATCGTGAGGAGATGCAGTCCCATGGTAGCCGGTGACCAATGATTGGTTCATACACCATTTGTTCCTTCAGGATACTGGAGCCCATGTACACCATTGGTTTGGGATCCGGTTAAAACGCCAGACATTCTGTTTTCGTCACGAGAAGGCAGTGAGTAGGACTTCTTTGGCAGAGGCTGTGTACGCATGGCCATGTGAGAGCATTTGGAGAGGGTGAGCGGACTCTCCCCAATCTCGGCCGTACCAGGGCATTTAGGGGTACTGTGATTTAGATACTCAATCCACTGTATAAATTTGTATATGAGTTTGATTGAGCTGAGAGCGATCTACACATTAATCTTTAATTTATCCACGATCGATTAACACTCATTAATATACATGGATTTTTTAACACAAATTCATATTCACTTGATTTCTTTGTATGTTTGCTTCCTGCACCCTTGCGGATTTTTACTAATCTTTATCCATAAACTATCTCTACAACTGGTGTTCAGGCTTTTGAATAATCTCAAGTAAACCCATAATTCTACTAAGAGATTTAGCCTACATTAAATACTCAATTAACGGGATATTATTATTCATTAGAGTCAGATATAGAGGATACCAACCTCTACACCATTATAATTTATAACAAACGATTTGTGTTCACTTCTAAGAAAAACAAAACAAAACAAAACAAAACAACATTGAATAACTTACTTTGATATTCAATAAAGTATATTATAAATCATAGATCACAATTAGGTAACATTAAGAGAAAAGGGATAAATAATCCGATCCTTTAATATAAGTATATAAGCATAAAACTTACAGCTGTAGTAATTTTTCCAATAATACTTTCAGGAATTCTTGATTGTAAATAATTATAAACAAATTTATAAAATTTATCTAATGATGTTGACATCATTTCCATACATATCCAACAATCACCTTCTGTAAATATTGCACCATAGAATAAAACAATATTTGGACAATTTGCTGAATTCATAACAACATCTAAATCTTTTAATGTATTTCTTTGTTCACGTTCATTTAATGTTGAACGTATTCTCTGTAGAATAATACAAAAAAAACAACAACAACAAAGGAATAATAATAATAATATATACATTACATCACAGTTATATAATATACCCTTGTGGGCCAGGGTAATTTTACATGGGTTTTCAGGAGAACTAGACACCATCCAGACTTTCATGTGACAACCCAAACAGTACAGATCGACCCCGTTTAACAGGAGAGCCAGACACTGCCCAGGTTTAAATTTTATAAACCGAGCAGTACAACTCAATCCCGCTTCATAGGATGAATAACAACTGGAAAGAGCTGGAAAGGATTGGATGAAGAATGCTGGTGAGAGGCCTATGCTCCTTCACAAGGAGTAATAGGCGTAAGTAAGGAGTAAGTAATATTACATGAATAAAACCTCGAGGACCAGTCAAGTGAAAAAATGTGTCTAAAGAATACTAAGCAATAAGAATAGCTGGATCGAATAATGTTATATATAACTGTGACGATAGGGAAAAAAAAGGGAAACCAACTGAAGATACATATATCAGATGATCACCTTAACCGAACTGTATAACAGTAGCAAGTATAATTTAATTCACAAACTCAGTTGTTATAAACTCTGACACGTATTCACTGTTCGAGTTCATATGCTATGTGAACTACTTCTTGTGATACAGTTGCCAGAAGTATTTCAGAATTCATTTATAACCCTGAAAGTCGGAATACCATCTTCAAGTAATTCAACGATTGAGAAGATACAGTCACTCAGCTACAACATAGAACCAGACATATATATGCATCGGTTTAAGATGCAATACTTTATCAGCACAACAAGATGAACATTGAATTTACAGAAGCAATTACTTAGAGTAGAATTCTGAAAACAAGATGGCGTCTGGAAGACTCGATTGTTGATGAGGAAGTTGGGAAGAAGTGAATATACACGCTACGTTGACCACTCACTGCCGAGGTTATTACGAAAGCTTAGTTTCGAAGAAATAGTAACTCAACTGTCAGATACTTTTGGTGAATCGTCTTCATTGTTTAGTATTTGATATTAGTTTCTAGATTTGATGAGACGTGAAGATGGTGGTTATAGTGCTCTGGCGAATGTCGTCAACAGCGAATGTGGACAGTCCAAGTTGCGCTTATTGACGGAGGACCAATTGAAATACCTAAAATTTATCAAAGCTCTTCAGTCATCACAAGATGTTGAGATTAGGACTAGATTTTTCACTCGACTAGGTTACACTCAGAACACTGCCAGATGAGTCTAAACGGCCGAAGAACATCAGTCACGACAATAAATCAATTAAACACGCATATCCGAATTTAACCAGCAGTAGTGTCAATGTTACTACTAGGTCAAAACCTCAGAACCCAAGGACACTGGAGACAACTCATAACAAATCAATGACTGCCTGTTGGTTATGTGGTGGTTGGAATTATACACGATTCTGTCCATTTAAGAAGTATAAATGTCAGATGCTCAGCAGAGGCGGACATAAAAAAGGCTATTGTCCAATGAATAGTACGTCCCAAACTAAGGAGAAATATAAACTTCTTCGACACATGGTGAAGTCAGCCGAGTCCTAATCACTTCCTCTAGTAGCAGCTTTTAGAACACACTATGACATTCGGAGGAAGTGTATTACTATCCTAACTAACGGCACGTCAACGTTTCTTCAAAATGACACGGCATCCGATATGACCCTGATGTCTAGAGGAACGTATGAACTTCATGGGAGACTAGCAAAGAAAACACCTAAGAAGACAGGTAAAATGCATCAGAGAATGTGTTAAAGCCTGTTGGTGAACAACAGTATGAATTTTCTTACAGCCGAATTAATTCTAAAGGAATATGTTCTCTAAAAGACTGACCAAACATTGGTCTTCTTGGTCAGAAAAATTCCGAATATTGGATAAATCAGTCAACCGTGTCTGTAATGCGCTGTGCACACTATTAAAAATTCCAATATCTGAAACAAAGACGGGTGGAAGGGAAAAATTTGCTCCTGCCTTTTCAGGTTGACTATGTTTACTTCACCATGGTGAAAGCTCATTTACCAGTGTCATAAGACGAAGTAAGAGAAGAATATCCCCAAGACCCAGTCCTACAATAAATTAAAAAGTTCCACCTAGAAGGATGGCCCTCGAAGATCTGCTAAGCAGAGCTCCAGCAGTTTTAAGGACGCAGACTACGTGCTTCGATCTCAAAATTTTTTGGCAGTACGGAATCAATCATTTTCGAATGCCTCCATCCCATCCTCAACCCAATAGTCAAGTAGAATGGTTTGTTGGTACATTTAAAAACGTTCTGTAGAAATCAAAAGGGGAGGAAACCACGGGGAAGGTTTTAGGGAGGTTCCTAATCATCTATCGTCCTAACCCAAATCCTCAAACAATTAACGGAGTCTCTACAGCTGAAACTTTACTTGACAGGAAAATACATAAACATTCAGATGCTATTCGTCTTATCCTAGACCTTGAGCCTCAACAAAACCGATCGATGAAGAGACACTTCAATTGACATCATGGGTTAAAAAGATGATTTCTCACTATGGGTCAAAAAGTACTTGTTATGGACTGTAGTGGCAAACATCCTACATGGATGTTTGGCTGGTCAAGCCATGCAAAGGGAAGGAAATGGGTTATCAAGTGGATCAGAAGTTTGGGTACGTCATGCTAACCAATTGAAAGCAACTTCGATTGCCAGTAACGAGAACCGACATATATTACATCTTGATGTTCTGCTGGACACCTGTGAAATCGAAACCCCTAAAACAGATAGGTCAGTCTCTGTGCAAGCAGAGTGACACCAGTTCTTTATTTCCCAGAACGTGAACAAACAGAAAGCACACACGAATCACATGGTTACAAGTGGACACTAACACCAGGTCCAATAAATCTACTAAAAAGGGAGGTATTAGATGAATATAGATTGGATTAATGCATTTTCTATGCAGGATTGTGTTGAAGCACGTTGACTGTACATTTTTTAATCAAACACCGCTAGCAAATACTTGAAGAAGACTAGAAAATTCTCGTGTAAAATCATAACTATACTAACGTTTTTCTTATTGTGATTCTTAATCCTATCCAACTTTGTTTATTTGGAATATAATTACGTTTTTATATGGGAACTAGTTGAGTGAAGTAAGGTGTTCGAAAAATGTCAAGCAATGAGGATAGCTGGGTCGTGTAAGGGATATTTCAACGAATGCATTGAAATATTTTTAAAACAATAAGATTTTCATTGTCACAACATGACTAACGTGTTTTTTACTAGGATAAACAAAGTACAAATAAAGAAGAGTGATTGTTCTACAATGAAATCGAATTTGATAAAATTCGTGTTTTATTTTCTGTTTTTTCGACAAAATAGAGTTTAGTATTTGGCAATATTTGGTAATGTAGCTTATGATTCTAATTGTGCAATAGAATCTAATCTTCGTCTTTCCGTTAAATATTGAACATTAATATGACTCGAAATCTTTCATTCTCATTTTTCGATGTTTAGTTTGGATCGTTGTTGTAGTATGATTTTTACGCTCTTCATTTTTTATCTTGTCAATTTTTTTTATTAATTTCATGTGAAGCGTAATAACTTGGATTGATACTATTCAGCTTTGTGTTCTGCATCATTTATGACTGATTGACAGGTTTATCCACTAGGTTTTTAGTTAAATGTTTTGTATTTCAGGGTTTATGATACTAACAGACTGTCAAAATCAAAGTGGGTTGAGCGACTCTTGAAACTGAGCACTTTAAATACACCCGACCACTGATTTATAACTACTCATCTACAGGAGAATAAAATCCTGATTTCATAAATATATACGTTGAACAAATATTCTAAGATCTAAAAGAGATTAATGGTACATCTGATTGTAATTATCATTAGAGATCATGGGAATGCTTCAAGTCATATAATTTTGTATCAGGCAGTATATCTTTGTGTGAAGTGCAAAAACTAATCATGAAAAAAAATGGAGAAAAGAACTTATCAGTCATATATATATATATACCTTAACTGCCATAACTGTTTTCGTAGGTCTATGAACCATACGATTAACAAATCCATATGCCCCTCGACCAATTTCTCCTTCATCCATAAGATCTTCAGTTGAAAATTTCTAATTCGAAAAAAAGACGAAAAGTATAAAAAAGTGGAAATAAATCCGAACAGCACATATATGTGGATAAAATTGCTTTTGTGAATAACTGTCTCACACCTAACATGAGTAGACTCCACTGGTCACAGTATCCGACCGGAAGTCCAGGAATTACTTCTCGAAATAAGTCACTAGTGATCACATAATTACTACCATTGAAGGTAGTTTGTGTAGATGGTTGAATTTCACGGTCTGCATCAAGTTCTGACCTCATTTATTTATTTATTTTAACACAGATATTGGTACAAGGAGGCACAAAATACATATGCGCCACACAAATCTCATTTGATATGTGTGTAGGCTATGATACTGTCCGGGTGTCCAAACCGAAGCAGGTGGTTTTCATAGGGGGCCACACCCCGAGCCTTCGACCTAAAGGTCTAACCCACAAGGCAGTGGAGCATCGTGAGGAGATGCAGTCCCATGGTAGCCGGTGACCAACGATTGGTTCATACGCCATTTGTTCCTTCAGGATACTGGAGTTAGCCCATGTGCACCATTGGTTTGGGATCCGGTTAATGCGCCGGACATTCGGTTTTCGTCCTCTCATTTTCGTAAACAACACCCAGGCCACGAGAATGCAGTGAGTAGGACTTCCATGGCCTGACCTGAGTTATAGAACTACCGGAAGCCAGGAATGATTAGAGAGATACTTAATCCTAATATGGGGCATCTTAGTAGCGGGCATCAACGACCCCACCTCCAGAATAGTGAGTTAGTATTTAATAGTTTACATCATCAACTTCAGTCATGTGCTCACTGCTGACTGAATTCAAGATATAATTTCCTAATTTTAGTGAGTTATGACTAGTGGAGAATAACAATATTTCTTTAAATTAGATTTCCAGAAAGTTTTACTCTAAGATACAATAATATCTATGTGTATACATTGAAAATATAAGACTAATCAATGCGATTTATCAGTCAATGGTAACAATGGAAAATGACTACATAAATACTAATAATAAGCAAAAATATATGTCGATTGTAAGGTGATAGACATAGAAGCATAATTATAATAAATAATAAGACAACATGAATAAATATATGAATATGGTAAAAGTAGATTAAAGCCTTTAAAAACAATTTATCTAATATAATCAATCCTTAAAATTACGCAATATGAAGTGTATGAGAATAGTCAACTTAAAAAAGCACATCATAGAGTAGAAAAGAGAAACAAAGAAATAATAGGAAGAATTAGATGATATTCTTTATTTAGTCTTTCTCTGGTTAACAAAAAAGAATATAAGATATTATGAACTTTTCTGAAACATATAGACTATGAACGTTAGCTTAAATTCCTATATGAAGTCAATTTGAATTGACATACCAAATCTTGACAAATATTTGGAATGGTTAGCTTTCCTTGACATGAATGATATTTACATTCCCTAAAGTATGAAAAAGAAATAGAACATTGAGAAATAAATGAAGTAGTAATAAAAATCTATGATATTTATTATTTTTTATTTATTTATTTTAACACATAAGTATAGGTACAGGGAGGCACCAAAATACATATGCGCCACACAAAGCTCAATTGATTTGTGTGAGGGCTGTGATACTGCCCGGGTGCCCAAACCGAAGCAGGTGGTTGTCTTAGGGGGCCACACGCCGAGCCTTTGACCTGAACGTCTGACCCACAAGGCAGTGGAGCATCGTGAGGAGATGCAGTCCCATGGTAGCCGGTGATATTAATAATCACAATAATAATAACTATCGTTATCAGTAATACATTAAAGGAATATATTTTGAAAAGTAAAACACAACAATAATACTAACGATGTTAATAATCCTTCGGACTTCAATTGTCCCAAAGGTGATCTGCCAATAAGTTGAGGTCGACAAGACATTGTTTGTATAATATCAAATCTTTTTTCCTGCTATCTAATATTCTATGAAAATAAATGAAATTTTTAACAGAAAAATTGTAATTACTTGATTCCTTTTATGAGTTTACTGTTCGATTATAATAAACTATCATTACAGTCAACATACACATACATCGGTATTTTTTAAACTGATTTGAAATACTTATTCGATCATTCAAAATGAAGTTGATCTGTTTACGCCCTCTAAACAAAAAAAGGTAATGTGGATTCATAAAGGAAACTAAGTACAAGTATTGGGAAATATGCAACAAATAAACATGAGAAAAGAACATGTATAACAAACTGTTGTTTGTCAGAAAACCAATGGGACTGTTATCGACTTATAAGATATGAATCTATAATTAATATCATCCCACTATTTCATATCATTTCTTGTCATGGACTTTAGTTGTGTACTTGTGAAATCACATTGTCCATTATAGTTGGATAAATTTACAAACAACTGCATAGATCCATACACTTTAACAGCTGGAAATTTTATTTAAACCACTGACCAGGTACCGATTCGTGTACTTGACCTTAAGCTGAACTAACTTTAAGGACATGTGATACATTATCCAGTTTCCCAAATTGAAGTAAGTGGAGTAATATTCAAACCTGCGGCTTAGCGGCTGAAAGTTGAACGCCTTATCCATTAAGCTACCGCAATAATAACATACGAGAAAAAGACAAATAGATGAAACATTGACCTTCAAGCTAATTAGTAGTAGACAATGGATTAAAATAAACGCTTGGAGATACTGAAAGCTTGAGAAGTGGTAGATTACTGGTAAATGTACTCGGATTTCGAGTATAGGCCCTCAGATTTAAGGTCTCCTGCACTTAGTTTGATTTAAGCAGTCAGTTAGATTTACCGGCGAGACTCTAATTTAGGGACGAGCCAATCAGAAGCGTTTGAGCCGTTTAAAGGTCACAGAGCCAAGTTTAACACCTGATGCTCTCATATGATCGGTTTACAGCGGATTTTAGAGAAGGGATGATTATTGAGAGGCTACAAGGGATAGGATTACTAAAAAGTTCTTGTACGTGAGACTGCGGTTATCAAATGACTGCAGTAAAGTGTGCAAATAACCGTGGTGAGATTATATTTCGTTGTCCTTCATGTTGGAGGAGAAAGTCTGCTAGAACGGGGACTTTCTTTGCTCGATTGCTACTGAAACTCAATCAGATTATGATAATAGTTGCAAATTGGGTAATAAATACACCAGTAACACTGGCTGCGGCGTTTGCAGTTGTTTATGAAAATTCAGCAGTCCAGTGGTATGAGTACTGCCGTGCAACTAAAATAACACGTATACACCAATCATTCGGAGGAGTAGGATGTATCGTGCAGACAGATGAAACGGCAGTGAGAAAGCGAAAATACAACAGGGGACGTAGTATAAAGTAGGATTGTGTAAGTAGCATTTCCGTAAATATACTCGAAAGGTACTTGGAATTTATGACTTTTTATACCGTATGCAATATGATTTCAAAACATCTGAAACTTTAGCAAACCTTGATAAGTTTTTAAATCACGTGAAATAAGTATATTCACTGTAATCCATTAGTTTCTTCTAATATATTTCTACGTTATACTAGGTGTCTTTTGATTGGCTATTATTCTCAAGGTCACTCAAAATCCGTTCAAAGGTCGTCCCTAAATTAGTCTCGCCGTTTGTGCATCTAGGTAGCTGAAAAAGTGCCGTCGTGAACGTGAGTGATGGAATAAATTCAAGTATAATGAGAGCCAGAGCGGTTTATTCCAATCTGGCTCACCGTTGGCGCCTTCTTAGTGTTAATGTGGCTAGGAAAGTTATCATTTATGGCTCAGAATAAAAACCAGTGGCTTATGCTACTACAAACAATTCGGGCCTTGTTACCAATGGTTTTACTCTATTGGTCACTATTATTTCGAGGGCACAATTGGGAGATCGGAATGCAAACTAATGCTTGATGACGGTTAGACTAAAAGTAATGGAAGAATTTTAGGGAACACCAGAGTGACCTTGAGAGAAATCAACTACTTACTGCGGCCCCGAACGGGTTATAAATTCGTGGGAGATTAGAATAAAAGCATGGAGTTAAAAACTATGGTAAAAGTTTTCGTCAAAAACTGACGTCAGCTATAATGCCAAAACGTTGTCTAGACCATAACCCTACTTTTACTATTAACTCAATCTTATACCTGACATCAACTTTAAAAGTAAACGTATGAACAAGCCTAGTAAATGATACTCGATTCCACCCCACAGTGGAAACTCTAGCCCGAGTCCGCAATCTTGACTCAACCCCAACTTAACTCATCGTTTCTAACACTCACATTTCGCACTGTGGATGATGAAGTTGGTGACGAGAAAACTTTATAAGGTCATAGGCCTTACTCACAACACAAGTATGATTCCTATTATTTAGAGCGAACCTTGTTCTACAAATATGATGAATAACTCAGAATGTGAGGGTTAGTTAATCACACCATAAGTGCAACATAACTACACATAACAATTGTCGCGGAATGTCGTTGCTATTTCTCAGTTTTTTTTCAGCTAAATGGCGTTTCATGATTAGCTGATAAGTCCTTCAGTGTAGTATATTTTCTTGTGTCGACATATCATATACTTATGTTAGCTACTACTGAATTAATAGGTTTTTTAACAGCCAGGTCCAGTCAAAAACGAAATATAACTGCATTTTTTAAACTAATTAAAATGCATAGTGTCATGATAATAGAAAATACAACAATTAAAACTGCAATTTTGAGTGAGTTACTACGCTCACCAAACTAACAAGTACCGCAAGACCTGTAAATACCTCCATTCAACAAGTAGTGCAGTTGTTCAAATGGACTGAATAGAAGAAGCCTTCACTTAACGGGCTTTTGAACCTAGTATCGGTGGACTGCCGATGCTTTCAGGTGGGAATTTAGGTATATTGTCGACAAAAGGGGAGAAAGAATAAGAGTTCGTAAATCATAATGAAATACTTTCCTTAATTGTTAAAAATATGTCAAGTTTTCTCTTAAAGGGATTCTGCAAAGTTGCTTGGACTGACTCAGCTGGAAGCAAATTCCAGCTCTTGACCACTCTTTAGGAGTAGAAGGTGTGCCTAAAGTCCATTCTGCTGTGTTGTGTCTTCAGTTTTTGTGTGTTACCTCTAAAGTTTGTGTTGAGACTAAGCCTAAGTAGGCGTTCAACGGGATGTCCAGTAGTGTTAAGGATTCCGTAAGTCATTGGAAAGTCACCTCTGAGACGCCTATACTATAGTAGGTAAGGGTTCAGTGATTGGATGCACTTTTCACAAGACTTGAACATGAGCGACCGAAATGATTTCTTTGGATCCTTTCCATAGTGTCCTTATCTTTTTGGAGTGAGGAAATATTATGTTTCCGTACTCTAAATGGAGACGAACAAAACTGTTAAAGTTTATGTGGACGGTTCTTCTGTTGAACTGGCCGAAGTGACAATAGTGTTACCACCACAAGGTTTTTTTGAAAGGCATTTTTGTTACAATTAGTACAAGACTTCAGATCGTAAGGTACCAACAATCCTAGTAATTTTTCAACCTGAGAGTCCAATAGGCTAGAGTTACCCAAGTTGGAGTTTTAGTCTGAGACATGTCTCAGATGGACAACTCTACGTTTCGAAGTGTTAAAGGTAAGTCCGTTGTCATCCGCTCAACTTTGAAAATCAGTCAGATCCTCCTGACGTGCCTGTATATCCCCTTGATTGCACGCTCCCCTCCAGAGTTTCACGCCACCAGTAAAAAGTAACAAATCTGATTATGCCTGTCGTAGAAGATCGTTTACATAAATTAAGAAGAGAAGAGATCCTAGTACTGATACCTGAAGGAACCCACTAGGACATTCCATAGTCTGAGAGAAGGTGAAGTTAATCCTTGCCCTAAACTGACGATTTTTCAGGAATGAAGTGAGTCAATCAATTAAAGTTGACTTAATACCTAATCATTTGAGTTTATTGATAAGATATATATGGTTGACCCTATCAATTATTTTTCAGAAGTCCAGGTCAATCATGTCAACCTTACCCTTGCGATCAACGATGGTTGTCCATCTGTCCACCGCAGTCAGCAGGTTAGTTATACAAGAATGACCCTTCCTGAAACCGTGCTGTTGGGGTGAAAAGAAGTTTAAAGATATTAAATAGTCGTGTATGCCATCGCATATCAGAAACCCCATAACTTTTTAGGGTATGGAGGGAAGGGTCACTGGTCAGTAGCTTGAAGTTTCACTGCGTCGACCTTCTTTGATAATTTGTGTGATGTGAGCCAGCTTCCAATTTTCTCGCAACGTGCCTAAGCTTAGCGAGTTTGAAAACGTCTAGCTAAACAGTGTCGTCAAGATTGAAGCCACTTACCTTAGTACAGCAGTTGACAAGCCAGGAGAGGTGTCCTTGTTTAGTTGCTGTAGTTTACGATACGCCTAGTCGGCCCTCTGGTTCACTTCCGGAAGTCCTGTGGATTTCCAGGTGAAGCTCTCATCAATGTAGTTAGCGTGTGTTGGTTGGAATGTCTGAGAGTACTGCTCTGTCAGGTCGGTAGCGTCACCGTAATTGCTAATTAAGCCGTCAGAACCTAGAAGTTTGGAAACTCCGTTTCTGGCTTGTCGAAGAGGAGATGCATGACAGAATAAGCTCCTCGGATTGGAGACAAATCTGTCGATTAGCTTTATCTGATAATGAAGCCTATATTTTCTTGTTACCTTTGTACGTATGTTCTTCACTTGCTTTTATTGCCTGTATGAGCCGTTGTAACCAGTTCGTTTGTACTCAAAACATTACTAACTTTTGTGTCCCAGCGAACGAAGAGTAGAATTCTTGATGATTGTGGGTTTCTTGTACATTTTGAGGACCGTTCACCGAACAGACTACTTTATAGCATATAATAAAAAGAGCAGAAAGAGATCAAAATGAGTATCAATATCAAGTTTAGGGGGGACTTCCCAGTCCACCTGATGTTGATTGTCCTGTAAAGCCGACACATTCAACTGTTTGAAATTTCAGCGCATATTGTCAGTAGGATGTTTAGACTCAGTTTTTTTGGTAGGTTTGAAGGCTATGATGGTATAATCACTTTCATCACGAAGATTCAAGAATGACGGGTTGTTAATTAGGAATTCACCTAGATCTTCAATGAGGTTGAATAACCGACCTTCTGTTGAGTCTCCATCACTAGTGTACATGTGTTCAGCGAGGTTGACTTTAGAAAGGTTGAAATCACCTATAATCAGGGTATAAGTGTATCCGAGACGAGTACAGTGGGATCCTCCTTCCAGCACACTATTGTCATACTCGACGTCAGTGGGCTTCCCTTGGATGACTCCGACTAGACACCACGAGATGTTAATCAGTCTTACTGGGCGCCATACAGATTCATCAAGATTAATAAACTCTTGAGTGTGCACTTGATGTGTTGCCAGGCAAGATCGCAGGTGGAGGGCTCTCCTCTTTCCATTCCAGCTTATCTATCGTCGCAAATCAAGGACATGACGGAGCATATTCATTGAAGACAAACAAGTATACGAAGATCCTCAACTTGTTACGGAACTATTTAGTGAACACTTTTGTTTCTCACTAACTAACAAAACACCACTAAACGATTCAGAACTAATCCCAGTACCTCCCTGTGAAATTACTAATGTAGACTTCAATTTACAAAATATCCCTAAGGCAATTAGTACATCGAAACACTCCTACACTGATGGACCAGATGGTATTCCAGCTACCATGCTAAAAGGTGGAGGTGATGATATGTGTTTTTTGCTTCTCAAACTATTTGCGATATCACTCTCTACAGCGTGTTTCCCTACTGCCTGGAAAACTACACATATCATTCCCAAAATTAAAACAGGACCTGAAGCAAATGTTGACAATTACCGACCCATAAGCATAACTTCAGTAGTATCTAGAGAGATGGAAAAAGTAGTTAAGGCGGCTTTAGTCCAACATCTACCTACCAATAATCTCATCTCGACCTCCCAGCATGGATTTCTTAGGTCAATATCATGCGATAAAAGCCTAGTAGACTACTTGAATGATATAACTCTGAAAAGAGACAACGGACTCCTTGTATCAGTCCTATACTTAGACTTTAAGAAAGCCTTTGATAAAGTCCCACATAAAATGCTTCTCGTCAAACTAAAGTCCTTCGGAATAAACGATCCACTGTACTCACGGTTCGCTTCGTTCTTAACTGAACGTAAACAAATGGTAAAGTACAATGACTGTCTCCCATCACCTAGACCAATAACTAGTGGAGTCATCCAGGGAAGCGTATTAGACCCATTCTTGTTTCTTATGTATATAAACGATATATGTAACACCATAACATTTGGGAAACCATACTTATATGCTGATAATCTTAAAATAGTATACAGCTATAAGCCTGAAACCCTAAGCGAGGGAGGGTGGCGTTACTGACCAGCAAACATGATGGTGGGGAGATAAATTCAATCCACCCATGTCTGTAGGGCAGAACATTTTGTTAAATTACGGCCCCTTATGATCTAGTGGAATGTCACGAACAAATGGTATTGATGCGAATTTATCATACAAAATACTTCATTAAATCGTATTTAGAATGTTGAATTGCTTTTACTTCCTATCCAGTAATCCTATTACAAGCAAACTAGACAATTCGCTAAAAAACGAAGCCTACTCAAGACCCTATGAAATCTAAAAAAGGCTACAGTAGCGTCGACAAAAAAGGGAGACAGCCTTTTGTATATCATAACACTGTTTTTAGCACTTTATTTTATAACTATACATATTCTCATACTCTCAGTTTCTTTCTGAACCACCTTCATTTGTCAGTTGTTTATGCACTCACACGTTGTTTGCACTTATTATCTTTAACTTATTGGGATGCTCCTGCTTAATAAATACTTTAATAAAAGAGGATGAGACTGAGTAGTCATACCTTAACTACTTTTTCATGAACAATGTCTGCTCTGCTTCTCGTCTTTTTTTGTTCTTTTTTCTTCTTGCACCATTTTTTAGCCCCCTTGAGATACGGAACGAGTGACCTCGTTCTGCACCGTCCTTGAAGCCTCAAATATTCCAAAGAGATATAAGATTGCGATTTCTAGGAGCCCCCAACTGCATATGAATATATTATCGACCCTCAGTTGCACGTCACAACGCAACTTTCATGAAGCGCGCCAACTGTGATACTGACTATAACCATCTACATTCATATCTTATAAACTATCAACCCAGCTGAGTAATTTACTACAGTTGGAAAATTTATCATTCGTAACAATTTGATCTTGCCTGCAAACTGGCATGTCTCATGTAAAAAACTACGTTGGCTAACAGAGAGCACTCTGGTCAGAATATCAGACGAGGGCAGCAGACTTTTATGTTGAAAACACGGTATCAAGGTCCAACTATCGGGACAGTCAAGTAGAATGCTTCTACTGCAGACGTTCCGGCAAAAATGATAAGAGGTGCGGGTGTAGAATTATGGTCTACTATGATATTGGTACTGCTCTAATAATAGACCTAATCCTAAAATTGTAGATTTAGCATGATGTAACTGCCTAATCTATAAGATCTTACGTGGAAGTTACATCGTCGTCTACAACAACCCATTGCATTGTAACAATTGCTAATATGTGATAGAGAACAAGCTTAGGCTAGAGATGGAACAATATGTTTAATACGAATAAAAGATACAAGATAACATTCAGCTGGGACCACGCCTGAAAGGCCGAGCCATGCCAAATGACCAACACGCATTCATTAAAATCCTTATTCCCCGCCCTTTCCATTTTTAGGTATTTCTCCGTGTTAAATATTGAATATTTATTTTCCGAGTAGTCTCATGTTCAGCTTTGAGGATTGTGCGGTTATGGTCCAATGTCACTACACGGGCATAATCGCGTGCAGAGCAGAGGTAAGCTGTGTCGTTATCATATGTCCTCTTGTTATGTTAAATGCCAGCTGAACCCGTAGCCCAGGTGGGAGTTTCAGAAATTGTACGTCAAGTACAAGGTAACCAAATAATAAGCGAAAAAGACCGTCACGCAACTATTGATGTACTCCAACAATTTAGTTATGTTTTCTCGGAGAATATCTCTGGAAATCGGACGACCGCTGTAAAACACTCCATTCTCACAGGTGACCACATGCCATTACGCCAACCACCTCGCAGAGTACCAGTACATTATCAGCCTCGGTTAGAATCAATGATAAAAGAGATGCTAGAGAAAAAGATTATTGAACTATCGTCATCACCCTGAGATTCTCCCACTGTTCTAGCGAAGAAGAAAGACTTCTCTCTCCGATTATGAATAGATTATCGTTGCCTTAATGCTATAAAAAAGCGTGATTCCTTTCCACTTCCTCAGATTGATGCTACATTTGACGATATGAAAGGTGCGCGCTGGTTCTCGACTTCAGACCTAGCTTCCGGGTACTGGCAAGTGGAAGTAAGACCACAGGACAGAAAGAAGACTGCATTCGTCGTACCAAATGGACTTTATAAATTTCAAGTGATGCCTTTCGGGCTAACCAACGCTCTAGCCACCTTCCAATGGTTGATGCAGACAGTTCTACATGGCCTCGTACCACGTAACTGCTTAATTTACCTTGACGATATCAGCAGCACGCCAGAACAGCATAATGCCAATCTGAAGGCAGTCCTACAACGTATTAAGCAGCACAACTTAAAAGTGCAACCATCTAAATGTCGACTTTTGCAAAAAAGTGCTCTTTTTGGAACATTGCATTACGGCAGATGGAGCAGCAACAGATAAGGAAAAAACGAGCGCCATTATTAACTGGCCACAACCGAAATCTGCCGAGAACTTTCGCAGCTTCCTGGGACTCGCTTCTTACTACAGATGTTTTGTACGCAATTTCGCATCGTTGCCTGACGCATAAAAGACGAAACTTTTTGTGGACCGCAGAATATCAGCAGGCATTTAGCACGTTGAAGTCATGTCTTGCTGCTCCACATGTACTGGCTTTTCTGGACACTTCGTCCAAATCGGGTGAGTATATACTTGATACAGATGCTAGTTCATCAGCTATTGAAGCAGTCCTGTCTCAAATAGCACAAGATGGACAAGAGAGGGTCATAGCGTACGCTAGTCGGCGGTTAGATAAGAGAGAGACAAGGTATTCTACGACGCGCCGAGAGATGCTGGCTTTGGTAGAATTTTTGCAACATTTTCGCCACTATCTCCTAGGACTCCCCTTTCGTGTATGCACAGACCACCATGCACTACAGTGGCTTCGTTCGTTTCGTGAACCAGAAAGTCAGGTAGCGCGCTGGCAGGAGAGATTGCAGGAGTTTGATTTTACTTGCGAATACCGACCCGAAAGCCGACACACAAACGCTGATTCTCTGTCTCGTGTACCCTATACCCTAATACCATTAGCGCTGTCCTTAGCACAGCCCTCGAGACCGACTGGCCGTCTCTTCAAACAGCAGACCCTGATATGCAATTCATTTATCGAAGGCAACTACATGGAAATAATAAACCATCTATTGCAGAGTTGAAGGATCATTCCTTGGAGACGCGCCGTCTTTGTGCCAAGTGGAGCAGCCTAAGATTGTATGGAGACGCGTTAGTTATAATTAGTGAATTAAAACAGCCACTGTTGATAGTACCACATGTACAAGTTCAGAATATTATGGACATTTCGATGTTGTGTTTACTCGGTCTCTCACTACATTCGTCCTACGTAACCTCCAACGACCCCAAGACGATGTTATAACGGCACACTACAACCAACTGAAGCCAGCGAGAACAACGATGCACTCAGATACCCCGTTTGTGAACCCCCGACTGCTGTCAGTTACTAAGAAGTGCAACCAGAAGGAGTAGCATACCCATGTCCAGCACCAGACACTGAGGACAGTGCCTCATGAAGAGAAGGGGTGGTGTAACGGTATTAAAAATCATTACATTTGATGTTACTAACACGAGTCTGTTTCTCTTATTGCAGAACAGCGTAAAGTTGTAGCGTGGTGTCGAGTCGCGATCGACTATGAACACCACTACAAGAAAACTCTGTGCCAATTAACCAATAAGATCCCCGTAGGCCAATATCAGAAGGCAGATGATGGCTGTAGTCGAGATGTATTTGTTGGCGATCTCGTGGTATCGAACGAATACCGAGATCGTGCCAAAGGAGTACAAGCGTGGTTACCGAACGTAACCGAATTCGTACAAGTTCAAAGTCAACGGGAGAATAAGTGTAATGGCTGTCATTAGCATAGTTAAACAAAGGAGAACAGTAAAACAGTCACGGATACAATTGGTTATAATAATAATAGTTTTCATGGAGCCAATCGTGTTCTGTTGACAAAAGTAGGTCACTACAGAGTAAACGCACTGGAAGAAGAGGAACAAGCTCTACGGAACATGATTCTGCAGAACAATAGATAAGATTATTTTGTAATAAAGTTTTCCTTTTTGTAATATGACCGCGTCTTTCAATTAAAAAAAATATATCTCATTGTGCTAGCACGCTGCATTCGTACTTCAGAGGCGGTTACAAGTTCTGACTGTTGTGTTGTTGTTTCAGATCTCTCCTGTTTCCGAATAGACACTAATACAACGTGCTACATAGGACCGATCATTTGTGAGTACACTCTAAGAAAGTTCAGAAACCGAGGTCAAATCGTTTACGTCTGGAGTTTCGTTTCTCGCACCGAGTTGTGAATTACTGGAATTCTCTACCGGAACTCGTAATATCAGCACTTCTTTGGATATATTCATAAAGAGATTGGACCTCCACAGTATTACAAACTGCAAGGATTATGAAAGGTCGACAGACCTACCCTTATTACTGAAGACTAAAGACTGTTACTGAACCATAACAGGCTCACGTTACAGATATTGGATATTGTATGTAGAGAGCGCTGTATAATATATCGGCTACATCCCAAGGATGAATGCAAAACTGCCTTTAGATTCTAACTATGATTTGGAACAGCAATTCATCCTTCGGATGACAGACACGGTTGCCGCTCAAAATTTGGCAGCTGATATCGATGCTGGCATACCTTTCAAGGTTTGTTGAAAAATTGCTTATTATTTTTAAAGTTTTATCCACAAACTTTTGCGAATGTTTGCGGATGGTCATTTTTTACCGGCCCTTATACTCCTACTCATATTTTATTAGCTCTGAATTTCTAAACTGTTCGTTTGGTTGGTATATTTGTATATTATGGTGATATCGTCACCATACTCCTTGGGTTTTCTTATCTGTTTTTTTATACACTTCATGCTTCCGTTCTGTATTAAATTATCCAAAAGTTGTTGCTTATATTTTGTGTCTTAACCAGACAAATCCTTATTATCTTCGTATTTGACAACAATACTTCTAAGTGGTCATCGGGAGGTTCACTGGATAATCCGTTTACGGGATCAAACTCTGAAATTTTATTGTCGACTCATCTAAAATATTTGGTTACCGCTTCGTCAGTAGTTTCATTAAAAAACTTTTCTCTAGTCCCTACGACTTTTTTGCGTTTAGTCAAACTAAGCCTTGTGATCCCACTGATATTTTGACTGATCATAGTCCAGAAGTAAGCAAATATTCCGTGTAATCTTAATACAGTATTCCCCATTGTTTTGTTGCTTTACGTAAAACTTGGAACAGTAGCACCCATCTGATAGTATCTAAATAACACGAGAAATTTTTGAAACTAGTGATACGTTACTATTTCCATTTTCGGTAAAAAACGGGAGTTCCTCAGAGCCATTACATAAGACTAGTGTACTGCTTACCATTCCGCTCTTGTTCATCTACGGTATTAAAGCATAATTATTGAGGGTAGAAGATATGTAATGCTTCTATTTAGTTATCTTAAGAACATTTCCCACACCTAAATTACTGAGTAAATACTAATGAGGTTAGCAATAAACAATTGAAGAACAATAGTATATCAGCTGATAAGTTTGCAAACCTGTATCAACAAAAGCGTTAACTAAACTGAGCCGTTCGTTTTTTCTGTTAACGCATTTATTTCTTTTTATTCATATGGGCGCTTCATTTACAAAACATGGGTGTTCTTTTGTGCGTTGCTACTGTTTTAATAAATTACAGTGGTCATCTGTGTGATGAAAGTATTGATTCTTATCATAATAAGATGATATCTACAGTATACTTATTATAAAACCCATATTGGGGGTGGATGTTCGATTATTATATGCGAAAAATCTAAGGCTTGTACTGAAGTTAGCTGAACTTGTAAAACGGTTACTGTTATCATTTATACTGGTAGTTTTATTCGACCAAGAAAAACATAACTACAGTATCTACACAATTTTTGCCACATCTTCATTTTCTATATATATCATTGCTAAAGGGATTCGGAGGATACAAAGATTTCTTGGGTTATTCAAGCCGTTCTCTTTAAAGAGAAGTAAGGATTTAATTGGATGAAAATTGATGAATATTGATAATACAGTGAACTTTTTGATTTGCGTTAAATCGAAAATTTGGTAGGACAAAGTTTAGGAGTGTAGGGAATCCATCAATTAAGCACTATCGTTGTTTACAGTATTTTCCTGCAAAAAGGTAATCGGTCAACTGGTGATTCATGGTAACTCAAATATCCTTTATTTCCTTCTTACTATTGAATACTACGTTATTTTATGCATTTGCTAATCTTTTCGCACGTATTCTTTTTTAGTAATATTAGTGTCGATAGGTTTCAATCCTTTTCATCGTTTTTATTTGCTCTCATCGCCCTACTGTGAAGTTAAGTAGATGATATGACCTGCTGAGCAAAGGACGAGTATACTGCTCAGCAGTTTGCTCTGTTATACGTTAGGACTCCGAAACGTGACTTCCAGAGAAAAAGGAAATATACCTTGGCTACTAGTATTTGGTCATAGATGCGTTTAAAGCACTGCTCATTTATTCTGGGACTTCCGGGTAAAGAATGAGGTTAGATGCAGAGTATTGTAAAGTATAGCAAACCAGTCGACAAAGTTGTGCAGAAATGTCGAAGGGAAGTTAAGGAGCGGCAAACTGCTACACGGGACCAACCCGTAAGATTATTGACTGGTAGATACAACCGTGTGGATGAGTGCATATTTTCGAATCAGAGTACCCTCAGTTATCGTTACTAATGGTTGGGGACATTTGGTGACATAGATCAAGACCATTTGCATTGTTACGAATACATTCAATCTTTATTTGCCTTTAGATACTGAGCTTCGAAATTATCTTATACTCCTCCAGTATGATATTTCGTCATTTCTCAAATCGTATCGTCCGTGTTTATTTTACTGCCATTGATAATGTTACTACTTCTGCTACCTTAGGATTTGTGTTGATAATTTCATCTCGTGCTAATTTAATGTAGCAACTTGACCTGATGTACATAAATCCCGGTTTCTATGTTGCTTATAATTGACTGACTGACTGAAGTTGAATAAATAGGCTCAGTGAAATTTTGTATCGCGTTTATCATTGTTACTATTTACTCAACAGGTTTAGTCTTTTTTGTTATTTCTCTCAGTAAATCACACGTAAATATATTCTTTAAATTCTCAGGAAAATTTTACCGTGGAATTCAAGCCTGATATGCGACATACAATTGTTCGGTATAATGGTCAAGTTTACCAAGGTCAGATTATGGATCTCCCATGCATAATAGAATCCCTGAAGACTACAGATAAAAAGAATTTCTACAAAACAGCTAATATCTGTCAAATGATGATCTGTACTCAAGGTGATGAAACAGGCCCACTACGTGGGACTGCTGCATATTTAGACAATCGTCCTGGTTCACGCAATAAAACATTTGATATTAGGTAAGTATTTTAATGCCTGAACATACAATTGGTGTCTTAGTAATGCATCAACTTATACTTATCCGTATTGTAAATAAATTTAAGTCGTTACTTCTGTTTAGTTTGTCGTACACTTACTCTATTGACGGTTAGTTCATTGAAGTTAATTTTCTTTTGATAAAGAATTTTTCGTCTGAATAAATAGTCAGTGTTTTTTCCTCTTTTAAAGCAATTTTCATAACATTCCCTTATAGACTTAAGTTGTGGAGTATGGTTTGGAAAGTCCAGATTACTAAGCGTCAGTGTTATTTGTTTTAATGAGATCAATATGCATTTTCACTACTCTCAGCGTTTGTTTTTCGGGAAGATGTTATTCATTCGAATGATCATTTTGATATACTGGGGAAGTCACTGTTAGCAGGCCATAGATTGGTCAAGATTCGGTTTAACTTCCTGGGGAAATAGACTTATACTACTGGCTGAAAATCTGTATTTTCCGATGGACATGCATTTATATTTACAAATGTGTTGTGTGTGTAGATTCAATTCGTTTAGCCAATAAAAGCTTATGTAGCTGATTGAGTTCACGTGTAGTAAGTGTATCGGACAACCACACAATGTTACACAATGGAATAAAAGACTTGCCAGTATATGAAGCTTATTTGTAGTCTAATATTTCTTTGGACTAAGCTACTGATTCACAAATCTGGCTTCGATGGGGATGAACGAGACTGTTTCACTTCCTCTTCTTCCGTATACGCTAACTGAAGACAAAATTCCAGAACTATCTAGAAATTTCACTGATAGACTTAAGAAGAACCAATTAATATTTAAGCTCATTCAAGTATATACCGATTAGATTTGGTGATTGTTATTTGGCGAGTGTCATACTAAGCAAATATTTGGAAAAACACAATGAAATAATTATTACGAATGGAAATACATCAATAGTTAGCCGGACGAAAATCATCTGAGAATTAATACAAGAATATTAACAATAATTTTTTCCCGCAACATACTATTTGAGGATTTATAATGTTCTATGGTCGTCCGAGTTTGCTTCTGATATACACACTTTCTGTATGCTTGCCCAAACTGCCTACTTAAGTGAAAAAATCAAGAGTGGGGAGCTTTAATTCGTTAATCCGAGTCAAAAATCTGTTCATATCTCATCGAAAAATATAGATCTTTCACCCTCGGAAATTAAACCAGATTCTCAACCAGAAGCTAAATCAAATATTGACCAGTAGGGTACACCCGTAATTATCTCTCACTTGCCATTTAACCTTAAACTGAAATGTCTAGTTGGTCCAGCGTATCAAGATTTTACAACCTCAGAAAGTCACCGTATTATCTACTTAAAGAATATTTCATTTGTTTTAAATAGATATTTCAAGAATCTTAGTTGGCTTTCACCAACTAGCGTCACTTATGGTGTAGACGCGATATCTGTCCACCAACTAATGAACTAGTGTGTTGTCGCAATTCACTCCGTCCTACTTTATTGGTGTGAAGCTTATCCATTAAGAAAATAGGTTATTAATGGGTTCCTAGTATTCGACCATAGATGTCTTCGAACTATTTCTCGTATATATTTTTTGGAACTGTTAGTTTAGGGATTTCGAGGTTCAACTCAGAGTACAGACTAAAAATGGCCAGCCGATTGACGAGGTAATGAGACCCTATCGACTAGGATGGTTGAGAGATTTATTACATACCCCCCCACCAACTGCTTTGATGCACGATGATGACTGGTATTGGAGCAGGCTCGAATACAGCTTCTGGCGGTCAAACTAAGAGATGGAATTAGTCCATGAAGACACTAAGTGTTGGACTGAACTATGTAGTTAGATGCAGACTACCTAGTTGGGGTCCGCAGGATTATCGTGACAGGTGGTTAGAAACGAGTTAATATTACTCAAAATCGTTCACAACGACTCCGGTGGATTCAATCTTTGTCTTCCTTTGAATCCTAAGTTTTAATTTTTTTTACGAACTTTTAATTTCACTAATTTATATAATCTAAAACTTTATCTAATCTACCTGACCTTTTCTATAAAAATTCATTCTATTACTACCTTTAGTACTCTATGATTTTTCCTATCTCACCTAACTGTGCTAACGGGCTAATGGGAAGTTAAACAGATATACACTTATGTCAGATTGTGCGTTACGTATGACTGACTGACTGGTTTAGACGTTAGAATATTGACAGACTAGTGGTTACTCGATTATAGTCAATTGTTTAGTCATAAACATCATGAAATTTGGCACAGTTTTCTATCTCGATCCCGAGTTCTCACTTTTTCCATTACTACACTGATAATAAATCAGAATAAAGGACATAAGAGTTGAAATGCAGAAAATAATATTGGAAACCTTATGTATTACGTATTAATTCGAAAAAAAAACTCAATAAACTCGAGAAATGAAAAGTAGGAAATAATGATAAAGCTCCAGATTCATGAGGAAGATGAAATATATATACGTCTATGCCACTGTATCCGATTTTCGGATCATGATACTTAGGGTCTGTAGTATGCCCAATTAGAGTGATTTAGAATTAGGCAGGGAAATAAAGATAGAGATATTCGGCTTCACCAAATATCCTGGGGTGTAAAGTTCGTTTAACTTTGGATTGACTTCTTGGCACTTGTATCACTAAACCCTCGTTCTGGTTCAATTTTGTTCCTGATTGAACAGCAAGATAATCAAGTAACTGTATGCCGCGTGATCTAGTGTCTTGTTCTAACATTATAATTCTAACTTTGCCCTACTAGAAAGTTTATGTTTATTGTTACTTTATGATGTCATGTCATATCTTAGTAGCTTAGTTGCCCTAACTTTTTAACCAACTCGTCTTCTGGATAATATTTTACGTCAAAGTAGGTAGTTACTGGACATGTTCATTAAGCATTATGCTCTATGGTCACGCTTTCAGCTCGTCAAGACCATCCCTAACCCATTTTCCTTCTCTGGTATTTCCAAAGGAATTATCTTGCCATAATATATGTAACTGGGAAGTGACAACCATCCTCATCCCTCTAACAGTACTCAAGATTACCTCGTTCACATGACTGATTTGTTTAATAAATTTGAGTTTTTGTTATTATTGTGGAAAACTGCTGATACATCTCTGTGCATACTCACGAATGATACTATTCATTAACCGTATGTACACACTCCCGTATTAAAATTCGAACCAAACTTATTGTATAAAGTCATTATAAAATATATTTGAAATAATCTCAGCGATTGAAATTTTAAATAATTCCAACGTTTCGTCCAGCTAACTTGTCTGGACGAAAAGTTGGAATTATTTAAAATTTCAATCGCTGAGATTATTTCAAATATATTTTATAATGACTTCTTTATACTCGGCGCCCAATATCTGTCAAACTATTCGTTCTAATCTTGACGAATATTCGTATAAATTATTGTATAAAGGTTAACTAGAAGAGTAAATAATAGACTATAAAGCGGGATCTGCTATTTGTTGGTTAGATAACATGCAGCGAAATTGGTTGTAGTTGTGTTCTTTATGAATTAGGTGTTGTTTGTAAGTTTTTATCCCTCACTATCACTTTTTTCTTGAGGAAAAATGTATTCCTTCTGTTTCAGTCTCCAACACAGATGAACTTTATTATTATCCTCTCCTTCCACAATATAGAAGTAGGTTGAAAGGAAGTTAAGGGTGGCCAAATCAAGACAGCATTTGTCTATGAAGTCATCGACTGTTATTCTGAACTAGGGTTTTGGTTTCTGAATACGTGTCTAGTGTATACGTGATAACAACCATCACTGATTAAAGAAATCGAGTGGAATTCTTAAAATCGGTCACAATAATGTAGATGCATTCATGCATATCTTTCAACTCCGTTTCTTCGGACTATATTCTCAATGTTTAGTCTTATTCATTATCATAACTACTACTATTTTGACTCATTTGCTGTTCATTTTGTGAATTTTATCTTGTGTTAATGTGATATGACAAATTAGGCTAACGCATATTTGTTCTAAGTTCTACACTATTTGTTGTTCATAACTAATGTTCTTTGTCGTCTTGTTAATTTTACTTCTCGTTGTATTGGTGTAAGGTATAATATCCCGCGCAAATGCACAATCGTTCCAGGCCCTATACACATTATGACTGACTGTTTGGCTAACATTTGAGTAGTTCTTGATATGTATAATTTACTTACTTACTGATTTACTTACGCCTGTTACTCCTCATGAAGGAGCATAGGCCGCTCACCAGCATTCTCCATCCAACCCTGTCCTGGACAATCCTTTCCAGTTCTTATTCATCCTTTTCATATCTGCTTCTATTTCCCGACGTAATGTGTTCTTTGGCCTTCCTCTTTTCCGCTTCCCTTCAGGATTCTAAGTTAGGGCTTGCCTCGTGGTGTAGTTTGATGATTTTCGTAATATATGCTCTATCCATTTCCATCGTCTTTTACTAAGTTCCTGTTCAGCTGGAAGCTGGTTTGTTCTCTCCCACAGAAAGCTGTTGTTGATGGTATCCGGCCAATGGATGTTGAGTATATTGATTAGACAACTATTTATAAATACTTGTGCCCTTCTTGATGGTGGTTTTAGTAGATCTCCAAGTTTCAGCTCCGTACAGTAGAACTGCCTTGACGTTCGTATTGAAGATTCTGACTTTGATATTGGTTGAAAGTTGTTTTGAGTTCCATATGTTCTTCAATTGAAGGAATGCGGCCCTTGCTTTTCTAATTCTCGCCTTTACGTCTGCATCTGAACCTCCGCCTGTAGCTCTTCTAGAGCTATTGCCGGTCTCAAGCCCGGGTAAAGGAGGAGGGTTGGGCATGGAGTTAGCGACCCCATCCCGTAGAAAACTAACTCGCTAAAAAAACGCTAACCAGATATGTATAATACAACTTTTTAATTGTAATCATTATCCTTTAGATATTTTTAATGCTTAAATGTGTTCCTTTCTATTTCCCCACCCCGGTCTCCTTATTTTACTAAATCCACCGTAATATACTCCATTTCATCTCATGTTTTGCTTATTAGTCATGAAAATCGAGAATTTCAATTTCTTCATGGGATAACACCACCATTAAAAAATGTCTTACACCGTCGATTTCGTAAAACGCGTAGAAAACGTTTTGTTGATATGCCTAAAATTGAGAAAGAAGTCAAACAACTACTGCGAGCTGATTTACAAGCTGTTAATGTAAAGTAAGATGTTTACCTTCTATGTATTCTATTCTGTTCTATTTTTATTTTCCTTTTCTTTGTAACCTATCAGTGTATATGATACAAATCTCAGTAGGGCTAAATGAAGTTCTACTTATTACCACTATATAGAATAAATTGACTGTGGCTGACAGTGGAATATAGGACGTGCGTTTCATCCTACTTGGGACTTATCGGCTGAATGTAATTGGGTCCCAATGTTCCTATTCATATCCTGAGGAAACAAATGGCGTACGAACCAATTATTGGTCACCGGCTGCCATGAGACTGCAACTCCTAACGTCGCTCCACTGCCTTGTGGATCAGACCTTTAGGTCGAAGGCTCCGGGTGTGGCCCCCTGAGAAAACTACCTGCTTCGGTTTGGGCACCCGGGCAGTATCACAGCCCACACACGTAACTTTTATTTGTTTATTTGAACACAAATATTGGTACAAGGGGGCACCAAATATATATGCGCCACACAAAACAATGAGAATTTAAAGAGAAGGGAAAAAAAGGTTAGGAACGTTGGGAATTATAAAAAATAGAGCAATAATGGGGGAAACGAAAAGGTACAATCAGAGGGAATCTTACAGTTAAGGAAGAAGCAACCACTTTTTATGGAGTAAAAGAAGGTTACAGCAGGATCGCCATTGGCTTCTATTCTGAGCCATATCTGATAACGTTTCTAGTCACTGTGTTACACCATCTCTCGGACCCCAGCCAGGAAGTCGTGAAGGACCAACACAAGCCAGCCCTTTGCAGCTTTCTTTCATACCACGACACCATGTCATATACTGACCAACACACGTAACTTATGTGGCGCATATATATCCGGTTCCTCTTTGTACCAATATTTGTATGTTCAAATAAATAAATAATCGTCACATTAATACTATACCCCGCTATCTTTTCCTTTAAGCGCTTAACACATTGTTAACCACTGAGCTACTGAATCCAGATAGTGACGAATGCGTACAACGTGTATGACGTTTACAACATAAATTTGAAGTATTCCGTTGTTGTAATTCAGAATAGGATTTCAAACCGTTTTTCTTCACGTGTAGTCATCCTTTGTGGATTTTTGTATTGTAACTATTTGGTTACAATTTTAACAGAACATAGAGGAATTATGATTAACAGTGAATAATTCAAGTCTATACTATTACTACCAATGATAATAATCAATCTACTATGATCATTGCAAATAATTGGATTTTTGTTCAGTAATACTGATTTTCATCATAAATGATTCTTATTTAAGCGACTGTAAGAAGAAGAAAGACTATGAAGCCATAAACAAGGCATCTACCATAAACGTCATTTCTCCAGTCTCTGTGATGATACACATTCAAGCTTCCCTTCACAACAATTTAAATATCATGCAGTTAGTTCCCTTTATGAATTTAAATAAAGCAAGAACAAATATTGATGCAGAATAGTATGAATTCATAATATTTCGAGGTTATCTGCGCTAGACAATGATAAACTGTAGTTGGTGCTTCATGTTGCCATCTGAATTCATACAGCATTGGTATTTATTTAATAACGGTTATCAGGATAATTGATATACGAAGCCTAAGGAATTACCTTGATGCCAAGCCACTGCAATTTATCCTAATTTAAGCAAATCTATCTACGTTACATCTTTAAGTGAACTGTATCTCTTACCAAAGACTATTTCTGTTTGTTAATTTATTGACTGTACATTCCTCTCTCCATTATTTATTGACTTATGTGACGCATTTTTTGTCCCAGTATTGCACCAGAATTTATGTGTATTAAATAAAAATGGATAATTTGTTGTTGTTTTAAAAGTAGACGCTATTCAGTAGCGCACACAGACTTATGACATTACAAATGATCGAATCCCAATATCTTTAGGTAGATAATTGGATAGAATTAGAAGGGTTGACATGATATAAGAGGATTAGTGGGCGGAAACGTGTGAATGGAAAGTTGGTTCAGAATTAGGTAATAGGGGGAATATAACCCAGAATGAATATTTAGAAAATAAAGTGAGTGAATGAAATAACACAAAAAAAAAAAATTACCAGGGTAATGATAAGTTTATTAACGTCTCTTTTTGGATGCATAAATCCGGTTTAAGTTTTTTTATCGCAATCGCTTCGGCGAACCGGAGAGTAGTGGTACTTCGTTGTCTATTGATAATTTTGAAGGCGTGTAAGATATCAATGGTATTTCCAGTGTCTAGTAAATGCCGAGCTATCGCACTGTTAAGAACCTTCGTCCCCCGCAGCCTCAAGTTTTTTGGAACATGCTCAGAAATACGAACATGTACTCTTCTCTCAGTTCTTCCAATGTATGTGCTTTGGCACGTACATGTGAATTGGTAAATGCAGTTGGAGCTACTAAGAAAAGAGGACTTGTCGATTTTAGTTTCTTTGAGTGAGCAGTTCGTTTTCCATACTGTCGTTAATTTTGCAGCTGGGTAGGCAACTTTCAACGCTGAATTTAGTCTGTGATTAATTAAGCCAGCGATTTCATCACCTTTAAAACGTAGATATAGGAAGCAAGATTTCTTTTCAACTCTATCATACTTAGTTTGAGGATAGGTTTTTGCATATTTATGGATAAATTTCAACGGGTATGAACTTTCACGTAGAGCATTAGTGATGAGAGTGATCTCATCATCCAGGCATTCGTTTGAACAAATTTTTCGAGCGCGGTCAAAAAGGGTTCGTATCAAACCCTTTTTGTAACTCATTGGACAGAAACTATAGTAATTAAGATATAGTCCACTCCAAGTATCTTTATGATGAATATGTCTCTGTAATGTGCCATCAAGTGTTCGTCTGATACCAATATCCAGGAAATGGAATTTACCTTCAACTTCCTTTTCCATAGTAAATTCTATATTCTTATGTGCTTTATTAAACAGATTGAGTAGTCTAATAGCATGCTTCTGATTGTTGCAGACAAGGAATGTGTCATCAATGTATCTACAGTATAGTGTAGTAGTATCGATTGCGTGCTTAAGCACATTTTGTTCCAGGTATCCCATAAATATATCAGCAAGAATTGGGCCCAACGGGCTACCCATGGCAACTCCATCAATTTGACGGTAAAACACATTATTAAATTGAAATTGTATGTTTCTAGTACATAAAAAAATGAGTTGTTTAAAATCATGAATTGGTAGAGGTAGAAGTTCGGGATATTTACATATGATATCAACCGTTTCTTCCAAGGGGATGTTAGTGAAAAGTGATGAGACGTCGAATGAAACCATAAATTTGTCAGAAACATTTAGGTTGTCCAGTTTTTGCACGAATTCAAAACTGTCTTTTAGACTGTAGGGCGCTATTTTCTTTCGGATTGGTTCTAGGCGTTTTTTCAGCCAGCGAGCAAGTTTGTGGAAGGGCGAATTGGTCATGGATAATATTGGTCTTATGGGGATGTCGGGCTTATGAGTTTTGGGTAGGCCATATAAGTATGGTAATTGTGATCCTTTGGGTTTAAGTTCGTTGTATGTATGATTATCAATTAGATTTTTCTTCAGGAGTTCTCTCAATTTTTTTACGAGGCGTTTCTCCGTTGTCTCCGTTAAGTCTTTCTGGGTATTATCGACGATAAATCTAGTGGAATCATTTAAAATAGACATTAACTTGTTGATGTATTCATCTCTGTTAAGAACGACTACCCCTGAACCTTTATCAGGACGAAGTAGCAGTATTGTTTCATCTTTCATAAGTTTTTTTATTGCTAGTTGGTGATCTTTAGTTAACACCTTCGATTGTGGGGTTGGTGTCGTTATGTACTGGTTTGTAATATCAACTAATTTCGATTTTAACCAACTATGTTTTTCATCATTCGTGGGTTTGAGTTCTGACAATTGTTGATATAAATACTCACGAATTTACTATAGAATTTACTATGGAAAAGGAAGTTGAAGGTAAATTCCATTTCCTGGATATTGGTATCAGACGAACACTTGATGGCACATTACAGAGACACATTCATCATAAAAATACTTGGAGTGGACTATATCTTAATTACTATAGTTTCTGTCCAATGAGTTACAAAAAGGGTTTGATACGAACCCTTTTTGACCGCGCTCAAAAAACTTGTTCAAAGGAATGCCTGGATGATGAGATCACTCTCATCACTAATGCTCTACGTGAAAATTCATACCCGTTGAAATTTATCCATAAATATGCAAAAACCTATCCTCAAACTAAGTATGATAGAGTTGAAAAGAAATCTTGCTTCCTATATCTACGTTTTAAAGGTGATGAAATCGCTGGCTTAATTAATCACAGACTAAATTCAGCGTTGAAAGTTGCCTACCCAGCTGCAAAATTAACGACAGTATGGAAAACGAACTGCTCACTCAAAGAAACTAAAATCGACAAGTCCTCTTTTCTTAGTAGCTCCAACTGCATTTACCAATTCACATGTACGTGCCAAAGCACATACATTGGAAGAACTGAGAGAAGAGTACATGTTCGTATTTCTGAGCATGTTCCAAAAAACTTGAGGCTGCGGGGGACGAAGGTTCTTAACAGTGCGATAGCTCGGCATTTACTAGACACTGGACATACCATTGATATCTTACACGCCTTCAAAATTATCAATAGACAACGAAGTACCACTACTCTCCGGTTCGCCGAAGCGATTGCGATAAAAAAACTTAAACCGGATTTACGCATCCAAAAAGAGACGTTAATAAACTTATCATTACCCTGGTAATTTTTTTTTTTTTGTGTTATTTCATTCACTCACTTTATTTTCTAAATATTCATTCTGGGTTATATTCCCCCTATTACCTAATTCTGAACCAACTTTCCATTCACACGTTTCCGCCCACTAATCCTCTTATATCATGTCAACCCTTCTAATTCTATCCAATTATCTACCTAAAGATATTGGGATTCGATCATTTGTAATGTCATAAGTCTGTGTGCGCTACTGAATAGCGTCTACTTTTAAAACAACAACAAATTATCCATTTTTATTTAATACACATAAATTCTGGTGCAATACTGGGACAAAAAATGCGTCACATAAGTCAATAAATAATGGAGAGAGGAATGTACAGTCAATAAATTAACAAACAGAAATAGTCTTTGGTAAGAGATACAGTTCACTTAAAGATGTAACGTAGATAGATTTGCTTAAATTAGGATAAATTGCAGTGGCTTGGCATCAAGGTAATTCCTTAGGCTTCGTATATCAATTATCCTGATAACCGTTATTAAATAAATACCAATGCTGTATGAATTCAGATGGCAACATGAAGCGCCAACTACAGTTTATCATTGTCTAGCGCAGATAACAAACCTACAAACATACCAAATGACTTGGAGCAGAAAAGCTTATACGCGCAAGAAAACGGATACAAAGGCAAATTCAGAGTCGAATGGATTAATATGATTCAAGTATATATATATCACTCCGCCATTCTAGAAATACAATTAATATATCAGACTTTATGTTGTACAAATATAAGATTTGTTTTCACTTCAGATTTATATATCTTTTCTAGATGGGAAGTTATATGGACTGATCCACCTGCGCCTGTAATACGATCGAATGGAAATAACAATAAATCAAGTCTATCTAATAATGAAACCGATAGTTGTAATAATGTTCAATTAGGCAGTCAACAACGTACAGCTGATGATGAATTAGAAGAGGAAGAAGATGAAGACGGTATGTTTAGTATTTCATGTGTGTTGACAGACTAAGTTAATAAGTGCTAACCGGAGTTCAGTAACTTTGTGGTTTTAGTGACCGGAGAGCGTGACCGCAGTGCCCAAGGGACAACTACTTGAGGTCGGTCACACTCGACCCCCAAATGCCCTGGTACGGCCGAGAGTGGGGAGAGTCCGCTCTCCCTCTCCAAATGCACTCACATGGCCACGCGTATATAGCCTCTGCCAGGGAGGTCCTACTCACTGCCTTCACGTAGCACCAGTGTTGTTTACGAAAATGAGAGGACGAAAAGCGAATGTCCGGCTCCAGTATCCTAAAGGAACAAATGGTGTATGAACCAATCGTTGGTCAGCGGCTTCCATGGGAGTGCATCTCCTTACGATGCTCCACTGCCTTGTGGATCAGACATTCAGGTCGGAGGCTCCGGGTGTGGCCCCCTAAGAAAACCTTACTGCCCGAGACGGATATCCGTGGGATAAGGCGAGGCGTGCATTTTTAGGGTCGACCTTTTCTAACCCCACCTCTCCTTGTGGGAAGGCAGCATCGCTGTCATGCTGGTTGTCTGAAGGAAACACCTTACTGCTGTCACACCTCTGTACGGTGAGCAGTACGACTTCGCCTTCGGACCTTGATTTTGTTGCTTTTAGTCTTACCGTTCTTCAGCCGACCTGTCTGACATGGTAGGACCTTGAGGAGCGATTGTTCCAGCCAGTATAGCTCGGTTGCTTCACCACAATAGGCAAGCCCAACCACCACTTGAAGGTAGCAATAGCTGTCGGGAATTTCGTAGTTCGATGTAATAAGGACTCAGATTTGAATTTCAATGTGAACATCAACATTAGGATACAAGTAGGTGTTGTTAAGTCTAAAAGAGAACGAATGATGTGTCCTAGACTCTGCTGTCAGTCATATACTGAACATAGTAAATCGTTTTTAATATAATTCCAGAATATTTTTATAAATTTTAATTAAGCTGTTTTATGTTTTAAGGTTCAAAACAAAGTCTCTGATTCGTTTTTGTATGCATAAATTAAGCGTAAAGAGGAGCTGTATAAGTAGTTTCGTTATCAAATGATGATATTTATTTGAATACAAACGATTTATTTATTTGTTTATTTATTTAAACACAAACATTGGTAAGATGAGGAACCAAATAGATATGCGCCACACAAATGATCCAATTTGTGTCAGGGCTACGATACTGCTCAGATGTTCAAACCAAAGTAAACGGTCTCCTTAGAACGGCCACTTTCCGAGCTTTTGACCTACAGGTTTAATCCACAAGACAGTAGAGAAACTTTAGGAGATGCAGTCTCATGGTAGTCGGTGACCACCGATTGTTTCATATGTCATTTGTTTCCTTAGGATCTTGAAGCTCGTGTGCACCATTGGTTTAGAATCGTGGTTTTCCAACTCCCCTAGTTGGATCTTGTGTTCACCGACCCGGGTAAATCACTGGACATTCACTTTGTATCCTCAATTTCGTAAACAACACCCCCCAGTGTGAGAAGACAGTAAGTAGGACTTCTGTGTCAGTGGCTGTATACGCGTGTTCATGTAAGAGCATTTGGAGATGGAGAGTGGACTCCCCCCCACTCTCGATCGTACCAGGGCATTCAAGGATACAAACTTATCTAAACAAACGATTTAGATAGTTTTGGTGCTTAGATTAACCTGTGGCTCGGTGAATAATCAATCCATTCATTCTTTCTGGTCTTAGTCTCACAACCACATTTACATTGACTTATAGTACAACCTTGATACCTTAATTAATTTCAATAAATCATCTCTGATAATCCTTTATTATTAGCGACAGTAGGTTAAAATCTCTATCCATCTCCTACTTCAGTTTAAAGGATAGATTAACTATCAACTTTGAATCACCTCTACTGTCTCTTATTCACACAACAATATATATAGTCTGTACTTGATTATAGAGTTTCAGATTTACACTGTCGACGAATCTTGGTGGATAAACATTTCTGATAAGTGTCTGTCCTCATCTATTGTGTCAGTAGAATATATTCGCCTAGTCCTTGAGGGTAAAGAGTGAACTATGGAAATTCGTGTGCTTCCCATTCCAGATTGGTTTTCTGTATATGGATCTCTGTAAAGGACCATCTGACCTTCGTTTCAATTGAACATCAAGAAAATGTAATTCATCGTTGGCTTTTGCTTCCAACGTGAATTGAATTGAATGGTGATAATTATTGAAACTATTCAAAATTTGATTGAGGTCCATATCTTCTTTACAAATAATTAAAATATCATTCATGTATCTCTTGTATAAATGAAATCTCTCAATTATTGGTCGAAGTACCATGGTTTCTGACGGGTTGTAAAATCTCAGTTAACCATTTATGATCAGAAGGGTTTATGTGGAGATTGTAGTGATATGGATATTATAGTAATTTCAATGGTTAAGATCATGAGTCAGTTGAAGCTAGACCACCATGGAAAACCTGGAAGCGCTGGACGGCCGTTGGATGCTGGCTCAGTAGTCTAGTGGTTAAGAGCTCGCGCATGAAACCAGTAGGTCCTGGGTTCGAATCTCGCAGGGGGCGAGGTCGTGGATGCTCACTGCTGAGGAGTCCCACAATGGGGAGAAACGGCCGTCCAGTGCTTCCAGGTTTTCCATGGTGGTCTAGCTTCAGCTGACTCATGATCTTAATGATTGAAACCATTTATCAATCAAATGATACGGAGAGTTATTTATATCAGTAGATACATCTCTCTTTATTCATTTGACTTTGTCGGCTCAATTAGAAATATCAATGTAAATGGTAGAAAAATGATCTCATTGAATGTTACTTCTTTCTTTACAACAGTTCTACTCACCAAAACTATAACGTATTTCCCAGATTGGCCATGAAAACAGTCAGACAAGAAGGGGCCCAACAGTGATCCCATTGCAACACTATTTGTTTATTTATAGAAATCATTATTAATTCTGAATTGTACGTTGAGAGTACATCGTACAAGTAGCTCTTTTAGATAATGCTTTGGCATACAAATATCAAGGTTGTTATTTTCAATACATTCCCATAATAATCCTATAATTTCTGTGAGTGAAACATTTGTAAAGAGAGAAGTAACATTCAATGAGATCATTTTTCTACCATTTACATAGATGTTTCTAATTGAGTCGACAAAGTCAAAGGAATCAAGAGAGTTGTATTTATTTGATGTGATTTCTGGCAGGTTGTAAAATCTCAGCTAACGATTTAGCAATCGAATGATATGTATAGTTATTCATATCAAGTATAGGACGTAGCGGGACATCCTTTTCTCTTTACAAGTGTCCCACTCATAGAAACTATGTTTTTTATGTTCTCCAAATTTCAGCTCCATACAGTAGAACTGTCTTTGCATTTGTTTTGAAGATTCTGAATTTGGTGCTGGCTGACTTAACGCCGTAGGACCCACTTTAATGCCTTTTAATTTAGTTTAAACTACCGACTTGAGGATTAAAGTCACCCACTATTGCTGCATCTGAGCGTTTAGCTTTTGTTAGGAGGGTTGAAAAGTGCCGATAAGATTAATCTGTTATTTCACCTGAGCCTGAAACAGTAGGAACAAGGGCGGAGACAATGAAGAAGTAACAGTTTGTGTACCCATTCTCTAGAGCTTTTGTCATTCACTTCATTCGGACACTGAAAGCGACTCTCTTTTAGAATTTATCCCAGGTTATTCTGTTATGCTTTTTAATTTAGTGCTGTACCTACACGTGCGAGGTCGCGGGAAGTAGTAGTGGGAATTCAAATACACGAAGAGTAAATCGCACCTGTTTTTTTATATTGATAAAGTGAGGTCAAATGAATGACTTTACTCGGATCTTGTGTGCGCGTTTCGAAAATACACTTTCAACTTTCCTCCAACCTTCTCCTGCACTAGCAAGCATGACTTGTTGGTGAAGATTTGCTACCTCATCAGTCGATTAGCCCCCTATACTCAACGTTAAAATTGTTCACCCACTCATCACACGGAACATAAAAAATGCCTCGAGCTCACCTACCATCAAAAGCATTCATTCGACGCGTGTCTTCTAGAACAACAAAAACTGATCAACTACAGCCTTAAATTTCGTCAACAGGAATTCACAAATTCTTGCTAGTCTACAAATGTCTTTTTAAATGACACTTCAGTGTATATAATGTATCTTTAATTTCTTTAAACAAATTTATCATCATTCCAGGTGGACGAGCATATGCAATAGATCATCGTGATGTATTCGGTGAAATAAGCAGTAGCAGTATTGGTTCTTCAAGTGATAGTGACGACAACAGTAGTAGTAGCAGTCATCGCGGTAATGGTGGTGGCGCTGACCACCATCGTCATCGTCACGAAGGAGGTGGAGGAAGGGGTAGACTTGAAAGTAATGATCATCCTAGTGATAATGATGAGCACACTGTTGTTGGTGATGGCAAAGTAAAAGATTATAATCAATCGTCTGCACAAAATCAAACTACTGATAATAATGCTTTAGTAGTAAGTTTCGGAAAATTTTCTATTATGTGTAAAATATGTTTTTCTGACTGTATTTTTGATACATATGGATAAATGATTACAACCTAAATCAAAAGCTGTGAAAGGTACATTTAATTTTTGCGTATTTTATAAATCTATTCAAGTTTACAATAGATATATTGGTATTACTATTGGTCTGTTACAAAAGCTTATCTTGTATGATTACAAATCATTTAATTAAACTTCATACCATTGCACAAGCTAGTGAATCTCTAGACTCAGTAGCTAGTTTAGTAACGCGATGGCGTTTGAACCAAATAGTACTGGGTTCGAATCTCGGAAAGAATATCAACTTTGGGATGCAGGTAAATCCATCTGACGAGTCCCCGAAATAAGACGAAACCCGCGTTCTAGATTCCACTGCTAGCCACCATTCATCTCTGCTAATTTGTTATGTAGATCATATAAGTCTAGATCTATGAACTATCAATATTATTATTGTACATCGATTCAATTATCGTTTTCACTGATGTACCATCTGGATTAAGCGAGACCTAATATAACTTTCAGAAAAATTTAAAGTAACGTATTGATGGACTTGATTAGTCGATCCTTTATATTATGTAACTTTATTATTTATTTATTTGAACACATGAATACTGGTACACGGGGGCACTAAATACATATGCGCCACACGAATCTCATTTGATTTGTGTGAGGGATGTGATACTGCACCGAGTGCCCAACATGTGAGAGTATTTTGAGAGGGGGAATGGACTTTCCCCACTTTCCGCCGTACCAGGGCACTTGGGGGCATTATGTAACTCTGTGTATTTTATTGTTCGTAATTGGTAGTTGGATTACAATTAAGTGGATATAAAGAGAAGTTATTATATCATTGCAAAGAGAATGAACAATGATTGTCTATCTTAATTAAAATAACTAAAACTCTTCAGTATGTTATCAGAACTGGAAATTTAATGGTCTTTTTTTGGAAAATTCAATCAGATAATACAATACAAATAGATTCAGAATAATCTCCTTGTAAATTGTCAATTATTTAATACACTTGTTCTATCCTAACAAAGAATAAATCAATGATAACTGCTAGAATCTATTTATAGTGGTCTTGAGTACTGTTAGAGGCTGTTACGGCTGCGAAAATTGGCCATTCAGAGTTGAAGATACTCATAAGCTACTAGTATTTGACCACAGATGCCTTAGAAATATTACTCGCACCTGCTGGAATCACCGGGTAAGTAGTAGTGAGGTTAGACGTAGAGTATTAGGAAATAACGGTAAATTGATTGATGATGTTATGAATCTTTATCGACTGAGGTGGTTGGGCTACGCGTTGCGTATGCCTGAATACCGATTACTACGATGCTCAATGCTGACTAGTGTTGGGGATGGTTGTAAGAAAGTTAGGGGTGGCCAAACCAAAACGTGGCATCAGTGCTTGAAGTCACTAGCTTCTAGTCTGAGCCATGTTGGTAGATGCATACTACTTAGTTGGAGTCCGCGTGACAATCGTAACGAATGGTTGGGAACTGTGTGTGACATGTCTCAGAATCGATCACAATGGCGTCGGTGTATACACTCTCTGTTTTCCTTTAAACTATGAGATTAGAATTGCTTTATATCTTTTTTTTCTACGTACTAATTCTTTCTTCCTGTACTATATCCTTATATGCAATCTTTCTTTTATATATTTATTACCTCTTACACTCAACTACATTTCGCTTGTTCTTGTATAGTTGTTAATTTTTATTTTATGGAATGATGCGGTCTGATTTGCTTGTATATTAACCCAGTCTGTTTGAGACGTGATTCATACAGTGGAAGCTGAGACTGTGTTCTGGATTCGAATGGACAAGGCTAGGCGAGAACCAATAAGGACTCAGAGTTGATTCTAAGCTGCTCGTACTGGTCGACACGTCAGTGGTTTGGCACGGTGCCAAGGCCATGGAAGTCGATATCCTAATTGGCGATCTTGTCACGTGATATTTGGTGGGGTATAGAACATAACAACATTCTGTTATGTACATACAGAAATGAGTGAAGTAATTAGCTAAGATATTCAGTAACAACATCCAAATGATAAATGTTCTAATCTTTCTCCATCTTTTTCTCTTTTCATTATTTATTAGACTAATCAATCAACTTCAGAAACTGTATACAATAAACTAAAATCTACGATTATCACTTCAACAACTAATGATCTCAGTACTGATGTTATTTCTGCTACTACTTCTATCATTCCTGTTGATAATCTTAAAGATGAATTGGCTGCAGAACTTTTACTATCTGATTCCGGTGATGAACAAGCTGATAGTGTTGTTGATGATGATGATGATTTACAAACTTCTGTTGTTACTGAATTAATTGCAAATTCTACTAGTGAACATCCTATGAATATTCAACATCTTCATAATGCTACAATAAATAATCAAATTGATGATGATTGTATTGTAACTGATACCATCACTGACCTAGATAATTTAGTGGACGTTGTTGTTAATGATGGGAATGATGTTGATGAAGATGATGATGATGATGAACGTAATAATATTATACATAGAGGTGGTGAATTATTGGATGATAATTCATTTATGGGTTTCACGAATACAACAACACAAAACTATTATAATGTATTCAATGCAGACATTGACGATGAAGATACTTCTTAAAAAGGAAAATAACAAAAGCAGGTGAGTTTATTGTTTAGCAGAGTTTATTACTAAACCTGAAGATCCTAGGTCCAATGCCTGTTACAATTGTGGATGCACATTACACAGAACAAAACAGTTGTCTAGTAATTGCAAATTTGCAATGTTTATCTAAGAAATATCTGTGCATGATATAAAGTATGCAACTCAACAATCTCAGAATCTGTACATCATGTACTAAAAAACAAAAAAAACTAATGAATTAGATTTCACTGACTGTAAAAGCAATTTTTCTGAAGTCCTGAAACATCATCAAACCCTAATGTTCCCTATCACTACCTCTACCACTACGGGATTTGAATCGATAACTGAATTTCTGTGCTATGGCAACTCGAACTGATGTACGTACGTACGAAGTTCCACGTTCTTTGTGATTGACTGCCTGAAACGTTTAACTTAGTTTTCTACAGCTTTCCCATTTATCTTCGATAATGTAATAAAAAGACAGAGATTATCAGAACTAAGTGGTGATAGACGAGCGTAATACATTTCGAACAATCTGATCACACACATAATATACTTGCTAAGAACATTTATATATAGAAAATAAAAGGTCAACTAGACTGAAAATGGGGTAAGAGGAGGTAAGCATAATAATAATCTGAACATAATTGGAAACCTAATCACTCTGGATAATAAGTCAATATTACCAGGGTAGGTTTAAGGTAAGAACAAAAAACTGTTCTTGAATACAAAAAGGGGGTTTGAATTTTCGTATGGCTAAGGCTTCAATAAACCTTAGTATACGCCCTTTTACACTTTTTTATACAACACCAGAAAAGTCGACTTTAGATCAATGTTGTGCCCTGTTTCAATTATATGTTTAGCAATAGAGGATGATGGATGTTTATCCTTTGCTCTTATTGGGTCATTTGATTGTATTTGTTTCTGCAACCATTTGGGTACATGTTCACTCCCTCTAAAGGATTCTTTTGAACTGTTCGATCATTTAGGTGATATTAATATCAAGGAAAAGACAATGTGTTCATCGTTTGATGTGAATTTCTTGTTTACAAATGTACCTTTGAAAAAGAAACTATATTGATATATTATGTGATTACATATCTGTAAACAATCTTCAATCACGTGTCCCTGTAAAAATTCTTAAACATTTACTATTATTATGTACTGACAAAGTTCAGTTCACTTTTGAAGGTGAATACTTTCGTCAGATTGATGAGGTTGCTATGGGTAGTCCGCTAGGACCACTATTAGCAGATGTGTTCATGGCACATGTTAAAAATCAGACTGATAACCTAATTGAAAACATGCCATTTTATAAGAGATATGTGGACGATATCTTAGTGGTTTGTGAAAGAAAAGATGATATGTACTGTTTATTAAATAAATTCAACACTCTCCAAAACCATATTAGTCTCTCATGTGAAGAGGAGAAGAACGATCAGCTCCCCTTCCTAGATATACCTCTGAGTAGACGAGAAGATGGCTCAGTCAAGCGATCCATTTTTAGAAAATCAACGTGGACAGGTCAATACCTTAGTTATTATAATTATTGCCCTGTGCAATACAAACGTGGTTTGATAAGGTGTCTTTCTAACAGGCTTGATCGTATTTGTACAAAAGATGACGCCATTGATGACGATGTTAAGTTGCTAAATAAGACATTAATAGAAAATGGCTATCCTGAAATTCATAAATAGATGGAAAGTCCATGGTACAGTGAGACCTGCCTGTCTACATCACCTTACCATTCAGAGGTGATTCAAATAGCCTGTTATTGAAACAAAGACTTAAATCAGTCATCAATAAAACGTATTGCGCAGCAAAGGTGAACATCATTAAGCGACCGGCTATTTTTTTTTAATCAATTTTTTTTCACCCATTTTTCCAAAATCTTTCACCACGTTTCGTTCAATTAAATGGCTAGTTTTAAATTCGTTATAATTGGTTAGTTATGTCTTGAAATTGTTATAAAATGTCAGTACTTGTCGACAAAATACATTTTAAACATCATTATGGAGGAGAGTAACGTGCCATGTACAAGCGCTGTTGTTTCTCACGTTGTAACAGAAACGGAGGACGTATTTTTGACTACATTGTTTCTGGTTGCGTTCCAATCAGTTGAAGCGTTAAAGTCCGCTATCAGAACTTATGAAAGATCTACGTACTGTCATTATGTGGTGAGAGACTCTCATTTGGACAGAGATCAGAAATCGTATGTTAAATTTGTATGTTGGAGAACTGGCCGTAGAAGATCTAGCGGTTCGTCACAGTCGATTAGACGAAGAAGGTGATCTGATTAGTGTTATTACATTTTTTTGCACAAAAGACTCCTATGAACACTCAATGTCTGGCCTTCATCTTTTGTAAGTTTATAGAAGGTTACTGGACTGTTGTACGTGGGAGTGTGCGTCACAATCACGAGTGCAATTCCCTGAGGTACGACAGTAATTCTTGGGTGCGCAGGTTAACGGAGGCAGAGTTTGAAACTGTGCGACTGCTCCTGATATCTGGGACCGCAGCATTCGGTATTAAGCACTTTGCTTACCATTCTTATGGAAAGCGTTTGAATGCTCAAGATATATTTAATATGCGATACAAATTGTTCTCACACGCCAACCTTCCTGGTAAACAATCTGCCTATTTTTAATGTAAACGATAGGTGATTACGCCAAATTAAAAGCTCACATAATGTCTTTAGGTGGGCTTTGCGATTACGAATTAGACGAAGAAAATTGTCCGTCGTATTTTTTCTTCACGACTGCTGATCAAATGAATTTGGCAGCTCGTTTTTTTTTTAATGTCATCGGTTTCGACGGGACGTACAAAACAAATAACGAGAACGTATATTTATATCAGGTAGTAGCCGTTGATATGTATTATATGGCAATACCTGTTTGCATTGCATTTATAAGTCGCGAAACATCGACTTTGATTTCTCGATTCCTATCGTTCTTTCAACGGTCAACTAACAATCGACAGGTGGTAGGCATTGTGACAGATGATTCACCTGCAATAGCTGCTGCGATCACACAGGTGTATCCAAATGCCCACCACATTTTGTGTCGTGTAAACTTAATTCGCAATTTCATAAAGAGGGTAAGTGTTTGGTTCTTTAACATTAACCCGTCGGATAATTCGATCAACGATAAATAATTGTTAAGACTACAAAATACTGTTCTGTAGATTTTCATTTACCTTTCAACAGTTCGAGTGAACATCAGGAGAAAGAACAGTTGTATCACTTCTGATCGTACTCTTTACAATGACGGTCGTCCACATATCTCTTATAAAGTGATATGTTTTCAATTAGGTCATCAGTCTGATTTTCAACATGTGCCATGAACACGTGTTCTAATAATGGTCCTAGCGGACTACCCATAGCAACCCCATCAATCTGACGAAAGTATTCACCTTCAAAAGTGAATCTTTAAGAATTTTTACAGGGACACATGATTGAAGATTGTTTACAGATATGTAATCACATAATATATCAATAGTTTTTTTCAAAGGTGCATTTGTAAACAAGGAATTCACATCAAATGATGAACACATTGTCTTTTCCTTGATATTAATATCACCTAAATGATCGACCAGTTCAAAAGAATCCTTTAGAGGGAGTGAACATGTACCCAAATGGTTGCAGAAACAAATACAATCAAATGACCCAATAAGAGCAAAGGATAAACATCCATCATCCTCTATTGCTAAACATATAATTGAAACAGGGCACAACATTGATCTAAAGTCGGCTTTTGTGGTGTTGTATAAAAATGTGTAAAAGGGCGTATACTAAGGTTTATTGAAGCCTTAGCCATACGAAAATTCAAACCCCCTTTTTGTATTCAAGAACAGTTTTTTGTTCTTACCTTAAACCTACCCTGGTAATATTGACTTATTATCCAGAGTGATTAGGTTTCCAATTATGTTCAGATTATTATTATGCTTACCTCCTCTTACCCCATTTTCAGTCTAGTTGACCTTTTATTTTCTATATATAAATGTCCTTAGCAAGTATATTATGTGTGTGATCAGATTGTTCGAAATGTATTACGCTCGTCTATCACCACTTAGTTCTGATAATCTCTGTCTTTTTATTAGATTATCGAAATTTATCAAAGGGACTAATTGCGTCAAAGTTCCAATTTTTACTTATTCTATAATCTTTGCTAAACCACCTTTGTCATAAAAAAATGATAGCTCCTTTTAAGTTTTTACTTCAATAAGTTATGTGTCTATCGTCTATCAAGCAAACTTACCGTCGTATTTTCATTTGCGCAATAATAACCTTCTACAATTTTCATTTTATATAATATGTAAGTGTATGATACAATGTGAGTTTAAAGTTTACAAAATAATTGTCTTTTGATTGAGATCTTGAACCGACTACCGTTGGAAACCTGGAAGCACTGGACTGCTGTTTCGTCCTAATTTGGGACTCATCAGTAGTGCGCATTCACGATTACGCTCGTGGGATTCGAACTCAGGTACTCCAGTCTTGCGCGTGGACGCTTATCTTACTAGACCATTTAGCCGGCATCGAACAATGTCAATGTCTAACTTCAACCGATCCACGAAATTGTACGATCATGTTCCATTTTACTGAGGTATTTGTGTCTACCCGACACGGATTCGCTACACTGGTCTTGGCTTCTTACTATAATTCCGAGAATTCCCTCACGAAGCTAGGCACTAGTGAGCACTTGATAATTATCAGTATAGGGTTGTGGAGGTTATTAGGTTATTGATTGAGATCTTGAACCATTTGAAACCTGGAAGCACTGGTCGCCGTTTCATCCTATTGTTGGACTTCTCAGCAGTGCGCATCCACTTCAAGGCAAAATCCATGAAGTCACTGACAAGTTGGCTGATCCATGTTGGTAGGTGTAGACTACCTGGTTGGGATCCGCGAGACAATAGCAACCGATGGTTAGAGACCCTGAATGACGTGGCTCAAAATCGTTTGCAGTGGCGCAGGTGCATCCACTCTTTTTGTTCTGCCAAGTTCTAATCTTCTGTATTCTTCATGTCCCTTTTTTCTCTTTTCAAATTTCTTTCACTGGACTATTCTCTTTGGATAACATCTTCAAACCCTAATCTTTCAGATTACTACTTATACTTTTAATACCTCTACCACTATGGTAGAGGTTGTTATTGACCTGTCACAAACAAAAACCCAATTGAAACAACATAGATCATTTTACTACAAAGTATTACAAATTAATTAAAATATTGTTTCCTACACTAGCCCGGCGGTATGTTTAATCATTTCAAAGTATAAAGATATATATCTTGGACTCTGACATTATACTCTTGTGACACAACCTGGTTATCCAATGTGGAGTAGGTAGAATAGGGTTGTAATTTATTTAACTTTGTTGAAAGCTGACTTTTCCAATGATTATTAAGTCATCATTCTAAATATCTTACTAAAAATATATCAACATTACTCATAATAGAATTGAATTGATCGAGTATATATCTTGATTCTATCATTATGATATGCTTTTCATTTCATAATAATTCTTATGAAATTCAAGATATTTCATTGAGTTGATTACGGCAACGACGAGTGTATATATATTAGTGGCCCCGAGATCCGACTCCATATAGATCGTATGAATGATTGTTGTCGAAATATACATCCTGACTATTCTCGTATCACGTTAGTGAATAACGGGATTAAATAAGTCAAATACACTTATTGATTTGAACAGACAATTTGTTATCTGACCTATAAACGATTTTCTTCCTTACCCCTTGATTAGTACGTAACCCCATTTGTTATTTTCCTCGAATCCATTTTGGTGATGCAATATTTTCTATCCTCCAATAGTCATACATTTTCCATATAACTATATATACGAATGTACAGCTTAAGTAAATGATTTCATGCCCACACGAATCTCAATTGATTTGTGTGAGGGCTGTGATACTGCTCGGGTGCCCAAACCGAAGTAGGTAGTTTTATTAGGGAAACCACACCCCGAGCCTTCGACCTGAACGTCTGACCCAGAAGGCAGTGGAGCATCGTGAGGAGATGCAGTCCCATAGTACCCGGTGACCAACGATTGGTTCATACGCCATTTGTTCCCGTAGAATACTAAAGTCCATGTGCACCATTGATTTGGGATCCGGTTAAAGCGCCGGACTGTGAATGTGGGAGGCAGTGACTAATAAAGAGGGCATAATTCAAGAGTGGTAAAACGTATGACAATGGTTCATAGGTCAAAACCAAGCTTATAAAAAGAGGAACATGAATATGCAGATAGTTTAGTTATTTAACAATTATACGATAAAAATATACGTATAGTATTGGTCTATAAATGGATCCCAAAATTACTATTCGTTATTCTTGTCGGGTCATAGCAATTTCACAGAGATTGAGATTTGTGTTCTGGACTTAACTGTCTGGGCTGAACAGGAAGCAAGACTAAATAAGCACTCTAGACTGTTCATACGGGTTTACGCGTCATTGATCCGATCGATAAATCACTGTTCTCTAATTGTCAGTATCATTTCGTGATACATTCGAAAGGCACTCAGGCCACAAGTGATAACAAATTTTATCATTAAAAAATAACTTCATCTAATCATTATGTATATAAAACTTGAATCTATATAAACAAAATTACCTATGAATGATATATAGCATAGATACTATAGATTCGAACAAATCTAATCATTACTTAGAAACAAATTATTATTTATTTATTTTAACACATAGATATTGGTACAAGGAGGCACCAAATACATATGCGCCACACATATCTCATTGGATATGTGTGAGGGCTGTGATACTGCCCGGGTGCCTAAATCGATGTAGGTGGTTTTATTAGGGAAGCCACACCCGGAGCCTTTGACCTGAAGATCTGATCCACAAGGCAGTGGAGTATCGTGAGGAGATGCAGTCCCATGGTAGCCGGTGACCAACGATTGGTTCATACACCATTTGTTCTCGCAGGATGCTGGAGCCCATGTGCACCATTGATTTGGGATCCGGTTAAAGCGCCGGACATTCGCTTTTCGTCCTCTCATTTTCGTAAACAACACCGGTGCCACGAGAAGGCAGTGAGTAGGACTTCCTTGGCAGAGGCTGTATACGCGTGTCCATGTGAGAGCATTTGGAGAGGGTGAGCGGACTCTCGCCACTCTCGGCCGTACCAAGGCATTTGGGGGCAATCAGAGAAATGAAATGATGCAAAATGACGTACAGTAGAGATCGTGTGTTAGCTAACTCAATTTAATCAAGCATTAATCAATATTTATGTTCCCATAAAAACAAGCTACAAACATGTGATGAATGGGATAAGATTGATAAGCGAATAATTAACAAAGTCAAAATATGATTCAGGAATCTATCAGTTGACCTTTTCCGAAGCTAGATTAAGGTATATGGGGTTAACATAGTAACGGACACTACAACATGTACTGTACCACAGCGATTGCATAATAGCACTCATGTGTTCATCAGAAAAGATGAGAATAATTGATATTATTAATGTTTAATTTGTTTCCATGTATTTTATATTAATGCGAATCGAATTTATTATTATCGTTTTTTTTTCGTATTTTCTCCTAGTGATTAAATATGTTACTATGCTAACTTATTGAAACCTAATTTTGTTTATTATTTGAAGTGAATTGGAATACATTGGATAATTTACATTTTCTATACATAAATATGCATTTTATGTAAGATTATTTTACATTTGTAAATAAAAAGCCTACTTTTATATTTAATAAATTTTGTTCTTTTTACAACATATCATGACGTATAAACTACTGAAGAGTAAAAAAAAGCGTTTCCAACAGAATTAGTTTATGAAACTGTGGTGTGAGTTACTTATATCCACACAAGTAGGTATATAACAGTGGTCAGGCATAGAATGTATTTCAGTAGAAGATTGATGAAGAAAGAACGAAAACGGAACGCAATTAGTATGAAAACACATGAATAATGAAATCTGAAACAATGAAGTTTTGAGACGATGATTTGATATTTTACAAATTAACTATTGACTAAATGGTTCTTAGATTTTGGTGAGATGCTTTGTAATTTCGTGTCAAATATATTCGATTGTTCCCATTCTTGTTCTTGTTCACTACAGAACTATTCTACGTCTACCTGGAGAATTTTTCGCTTCAGGTGAAAGTTTTCCGAATGATGTAACTAACTACGTAAAATGTCTAAAGAAGTATGTTAGTGGGACATAGATTGGATTTAAGCATGCTCAATGCACGATTGCTTTGGCGCACGCTGATTGGCTGATTCCTATCCAATCAGCGCTAGTCGATACATGGAGAAGATTCTAGATTCTTCTTATGTAAAAACTATAAATATACTAACTGTTTTCCTATTGTGCTTCTTGCTTCCATCTAACCTTGTTATTCGGAATATAATCTCCTTCCTGCTCAACTGTGTTCTGATTTGGGGCCTTGTCGAGTGAATCTGTGTCCGTGAATACTAAGCAATAGGAATAGCTGGGTTATAACAGTAAGAGAGAGAATTATAACAAAGTACATGGACAGTTTAAAAATAACTCTTTCTAGACATCAGCAATGACAAATATATATACTATAACAATTTCTTAATAGCATTTATGTGTTTAGAAATGGTAATGTAAAATTTCTTTTCTAACCGAATTATGACAGTCCATTTAATATGGTTTTGACAACTGATAAAGCGATTACTGTAGGAAAAAGCTAGAAAAAAAATGAACGTAATTAGTATCAACCGAGTTAAATTAAACCAATTTTGATTGAAAGTGATAATCAATCGTGAAATGTAAATCGTTCAAAAACTATCCCATTACCGAAGTAAGAATATTAAACATCAACAATAAATATGATACGAATGGAACTCCAGTGACGAGGAGATATATAGTCGAACAGTTAAATGATCACTATGGTATATAATCACAATTTTGCATTAATAATTTCTTTCACTGTTTTGAGTTAAGATGGCTGGGACATGTGTTACGCATGCCCGACCACCGACGTGCGATGTTTTATGGTGTAGGAGTAGGTTGGAAGAATGCTAGGGTGGCCAGACTAAAACATGGCACAAATCCATGAAGTCACTGACAAGTGGACTGAGTCATGTTGGTAGGTGTAGACTACCTGGTTGGGGACCGCGAGACGATAGCAACCGATGGTTAGAGACCTTGAATGACATGGCTCAAAATCGTTTGCAATGGCGCACGTGCATCCACTCTTTGTGTTCTCAAACTCTAATCTTCTGAATTCTTCATGTCCTTTATTTTCTTTCCAAATCTATTCCACTGGACTATACTCCTTAAATAACATCATCAAACCCTAATGTTCCCTGTCACTACTTATACTTTCAGTACCTCTACCACTATGGGATTTGAATCGATAACTGAATCTTTTTGCTATTGTGTTATGGCAACTAGAACTGATGTACGTACGTACGAAGTTCCACGTTGTTACTGACTTCATTATTTTGAATATAATTTATTTTATTCGTCTTCTTTTTGTACGTTGGCATCGTTAATTTTACATTATCTTTCATATAATACGACCTCATTGACAAACATTAACACATAACACCTTACAGGGTAGTTTTGATTTTGTATAATACGATATTTCCTTAGTTATTCTCTAATACGATATTTTCTCTGTATCATAGTTAGTCTGTCCAGTTTAACATTGTTTTTTTTTTATATATAATTTTGTTTGTTATGGGGGTGTGTTATTATTATGGCACCTTTACTACTATTAAGTTTGCATACGGTTACTTTTATCAAACCTGTTTATTAACTTGTTTGACGGACAGTGTCATTCGAACAATTTACTTATGTCTTTGTATCATTATTATTACTATCATGTCTGTGTAAAAACATGCACACTTACACATAGGTAGGTGACAGTCTGCGCACATATCCTTATGTTTAGCTCAAAATGGATCGGTGAATCATTCGCTATCCTATACACATGTATTGTTCGAATCTTAACAAATTATTCGATTCTTAGTTCCCTTATGTATTCGTGTATATTAGTATTTCTGCTTGAAATCGTTTAGTGTATTTGTGATTGTGCTATACAATGATAAACTGTAATCGGAGCTTTGTGTTACCTTCTGAATTTATTGTTGGAGTTTGTTTAATAACCGTTATCAGGGCAACTGATATACAAAGACTGAAGATAATCCACTACAAAAACATATTCCCAACAGAATTTTATAATGAATGGACAGAATGCTCTCTGCCTAATCAGTATCGTATATGATGTTACGGATGGCTTAAAAAATAATACTTTAATAAAAGATTAATATGGGTGATTGAGTTTATAATACAGTTAGATTAGATTCCTAGTTAATGTGTTATACACATAGTAGACCATGTCATAACAGATATACGATTCACGACCAAGAATGGAGCTTTACAATACTGTATTCCACACAGTGGATGTGGAGCAAAAATCAGTAAGATTAAAGGAAATTATATGTTTGATGGTCAGGAAGCTGCATATCTGTCTGTCCATACTCAGTGCTAATCACATTTACATTCATTATCACACAACAAAATATAACTGATTACTGACATGCGATCATTGGTACTTTTGTGTTACGTTCAGTGATACTTTTTCGATAAATTTGAATTATATAACAAGTATTCTCATTAGTGCAAATGTGGTAATTTTGGCAGCGTCGGAGCTCGTATTCGTGTTATTTTGATTATATTTGCTATTTGTTGGTTGCGTATGTATGTTGATTTTGTATGACAGAATATGTGCCAGCAGTCCAGAAAAGACTGGAGGCGCAATAGGGGTTGTGTTCGGTTATTAATAGGGAGTTCGGTGGCTTAATGTCCATTACGTATCAAAGCTATAAGCAGACGCGCATGAATACAATCACATTGTCTTACTTAATATCGTATGTATTATTGATTAACACTCAATTTCAATGTCAACTTCATCCTGTTTGTTCTCTAACCCTATATACTGATACATTCCAAACGCGTTGAAGGAGTTTCGCGCCGAAATACAAGAGCCGCTCACTTATTTCTGATGATTTTATCGAAGAGTGTACCAGTTATTCTAATATTTATCTATTTTCCATTGCCGATAAACTGACTGTCATGACAGCTCGTTTCATTAAATTGAGTGTTTCAATGGAGCAAGTCATGGAATACGATATTCCAGAATATGCATATTATTAGAAAAAATGATCAGGGTACTTGTCTTGAGATTCACTAAAGTATATTGAAATCAACGCTTCCACGAACATGTATAAAGTTTGAAAGCAGCTAACATTATCATCTGATCAATTTCCGAGTCCGAACAACAGATGTCGTTCATTTGCCTCGATTTTCAAACACTATGTTGTTGGTTTATGAAAACAATAACAAACAACAAATGAGAATATAATGGTCATTTCCTGAACTAGTTATACAGATCTCTTTCATATCGCAACACTGTCATGGATTGAAAAGCGTTACGCTTTTTCCGCTTAGTCCCAATGTCGATAAATAATGCACGATTTGGAATTGAAAGACATAACATTAGTAAAACATGTCCAAAGTAACAAAGCTTGTGTCTTACGATGGTGATATCAATTAACTTATCGTAACTCTTCGCAATTACACACTACCTAACCTCAACTTTACTGACGTACTGTTTACAGTGTTTCACCAATACCTCGGAGATAACAATGATTAAAATAAATTTCCAAACATACGCAATTCAGACAGGCTAGGTTTCACAGGCACAACTACTCTCACTGACGCTATGTAGTCCCGAACTTTTACCATCCAGACAAACATTTCTAAAGTGGCAAAAACAAGCATAATCTGCTCTGGTTCTTATTATACATAGATTGATTTCATCCAATACACCAACAGAACATTTCTTACACTACTATACCGACACACGAAATTTCACACTACTTCTGACAACTTAACACAAAGAGTAAGCGCATGCGCCGGCTTTTGCTTACCTTATTAAAATACTTTGGATTTAGAAATCAAGAAGCACATGACATATGTAAATATACTAATTCCCAACCAAGTGGGATCTGCATAGCTTGTGTATCACCACACAATAAGACAACATTATCCGTATGCTGAAGGTTGATAAGTCTTTCTTTGGTTAACAGATCTACACAATCCTTATTATACAAAAAAACACTAAATTTACATTGAATTCAATAGACTTTCAATATAATGAAATAATTTTAGACTTTCTATCAGTCAGATCACACACTTTAAATCATCTTATCACAACTATCGAGTCTAATAATATAGACAATTCATCACTACGTAACTTGTTTGAAATTTTGTTATATCCCGATGTGAATAATGAATGGTAACTTTTGGGATCCATTTATAGACAAATACTATACGTATATTTTTATCGTATAATTGTTAAGTAGCTAAACTATGCATACTCATGTCCCTCTTATTATAAGCTTTATTTTGATCCATGAACTATTATTATACGACTTACCATTCTTGAATTATATCCTGTCTATCAATTACTATCTCTCAGTTTGTTTGGAATCAATGATTCATTTCTGTTATAAATTGAGGGGCCGCCGAGTAGATGGGCAGTGAATTTCGATCGGACCAAGGACACGTAAAACACGTGCGAGTGGCCTAGAGTTCTGATTGACCCTGTTTTCCACCAAGCCCAGCCAGTTAATTCCAGAACGTCAATCTCAGCCTCTACAATACGAATCTTATATTTCAAACATACTGAGTTTATATACCAATCAAACAGACCACAACGTATCATAAAATAGAAAATTTGGCCAAATGTGACTGTGATTGTGGGAGGCAGTGACTAATAGAGAGGGCATAATTCAAGAGTGGTAAAACGTATGACAATGGTTCATAGGTCAAAACCAAGCTTATAAAAAGAGGAACATGAATATGCAGATAGTTTAGTTATTTAACAATTATACGATAAAAATAAACGTTTAGTATTGGTCTATAAATGGATCTCAAAATTACTATTCGTTATTCTTGTCGGGTCATAGCAATTTCACAGAGATTGAGATTTGTGTTCTGGACTTAACTGTCTGGGCTAAGCAGGAAGCAAGGCTAAATAAGCACTCTAGACTGTTCATACGGGTTTGCGCATCATTGATCCGATCGATAAATCACTGTTCTCTAATTGTCAGTATCATTTCGTGATACATTCGAAAGGCACTCAGGCCACAAGTGATAACAAATTTTATCATTAAAAAATAACTTCATCTAATCATTAAGTATAGAAAACTTGAATCTATATAAACAAAATTACCTATGAATGATATATAGCATAGATTCTATAGATACGAACAAATCTAATCATTACTTAGAAACAAATTATTATTTATTTATTTTAACACATAGATATTGGTACAAGGAGGCACCAAATACATATGCGCCACACATATCTCATTGGATATGTGTGAGGGCTGTGATACTGACCGGGTGCCCAAATCGAAGTAGGTGGTTTTATTAGGGAAGCCACACCCGGAGCCTTCGACCTAAAGATCTGATCCACAAGGCAGTGGAGCATCGTGAGGAGATGCAGTCCCATGGTAGCCGGTGACCAACGATTGGTTCATACGCCATTTGTTCATTCAGGATACTGGAGTTAGCCCATGTGCACCATTATTTTGGTATCCGGTTAAAGCGCCGGTCGTTCGCTTTTCGTCCTCTCATTTTTGTAAACAACACCGGTGCCACGAGAAGGCAGTGAGTAGGACTTCCCTGGCAGAGGCCTATATACGCGTGACCATATGAGAGTATTCCGAGAGGGAGAGCGAACTCTCCCCACTCTCATCCGTACCAGAGTATTTGACGGCCTTAAAAACCAATATCCTTGTAAAGATAAACAATTTACGACCAATTAAAAAATTTATTAAAAATGACAAAATTTTTGTTCATTTTCACTTGTGTACACATTGGTAAAACAATAGTACACTAATCAAAGATACCTACATTTTTCATTCACACCTTACCATTTTTTAAAAAAAAGGTATGATAGACATTTGATATATATATATGCCGGACAATGAATGTCGACTAATTTATATCAATCCAAAAAAAGTGGTTAAATATTAGACCCCCCCCCTCCAAAAAAAAGAAAAAAAAAATTAAAATTAATTATTTTATATTTTGATTGGTTATTTTTTGAATTGTTTCTGCATCGGTTCTCATAGAATCTAATTCATTTAAATCAATATTTAATGAATTTTTTAATGCATTACGTAAACATTTTTGATAAATTTTTAATTTTTTTTCACATGGATCATAATGGAATGTAGAACCATTTAAAAATTTTGGAAAAAATTCTTCAAAGCATAAATCATAATCAATTTTTACATGATTACATTCTGGGATTATACTATTTAATCTAGAATGAATAAATTCTTCATGATTGATTGATGTTTGATTTATTGGATTATTATTATTATTATTATGATTATCAGTGGAATTAGATTGAGACATTGGATAGTAGTCTATAAAAAACAAAAAAAAAGCAAAAAAAAGGCAAAAAAGATAAATACTGAGGTGAATTAAAACAACAAGTAAGTTAAACAATAAATATAAATATGATTCTATATTTAAATTAATTGCCCCCAAATGCCCTGGTATGGCTGAGAGTGGGGAGAGTCCACTCTCCCACTCGAAATGCTCTCATATGGTCACGCGTATATAGACTCTGCCAGGAAAGTCCTACTCACTGCTTCTCGTGGCCGGGGTGTTGTTTACGAAAATGAGAGTACGAAAAGCGAACGACCGGCGCTTTAACCGGATACCAAATCAATGGTGCACATGGGCTAACTCCATTATCCTGAATGAACAAATGGCGTATGAACCACGTTCTTGGTCACCGGCTACCATGGGACTGCATCTCCTCAAGATGCTCCACTGCCTTGTGGATCAGATCTTCAGGTCAAAGGCTCCGGGTGTGGCTTCCCTAATAAAACCACCTACATCGATTTGGGCACCCGGTCAGTATCACAGCCCTCACACATATCCAATGAGATCTGTGTGGCGCATATGTATTTGGTGCCTCCTTGTACAAATACCTATGTGTTAAAATAAATAAATAAAATAACAAGTTAATCACATCATCATAATATATCAAACAAGAAATTCTCAGAGCAATTCTTCAAATGTTATTGATGATTATACTCTATGTAAGCGATAAATTAAAGAATGCATTTCATGTTCAATTGATTAAGTGTTTCAATGATCTATGTAGAGTGTGATATGATGCAATACCAGGTGACCTACTTGAATATTTTAACTACCTGTTGTTCTTGTCATTTGCATATTTCAACAAGTTATTTGTTGTTTTGTTTGTTTCTTTTAACACATTATTATGCCTATTAGTCTCATAACCTATTAAGTTACAAAGGAGCTCAATCAGAGACATTATGGTTACTGGTAATATGCATCGAATAGGATATACATTTATCAGATGTCGATTCTTGAACCGGTAACATCTAACTATCGACCACAAATATTTATGACAAGAACTGATCAAGAAATAAGAAAGCGAAACTTGTTGAAATACTTTATGCTGATAATCCTATATTGTACCAAAAAATATAACATAGAATAAAGCCACTAATAATAATAATAATAAACTGGAGCATGACGTGTTTTTGTTGGTTTTTTTATATTCAGTTTGCCAGTTCACCGTCTGAATGATTGCAGCTGGACTAGGTTTGTTAAAAATGATGAATCTCACTGAAATAAGATACGAAAGATAGCTGAAAAGATTTGTAATCAATAGAACTGATGTACACAGAACTTAGCCCCCGAATGCTGTGATACGGTCGAGAGTGGGAAGAGTCTGGTTTCCATTACCAAACACTCTCATATGGACACATGTATACAGCCACTGACACAGAAGTCCTACTCACTGCCTTCTCATAGCGTGGGTGTCGTTTATGAAATTAAAGACACAAAGTGAATGTCCAGTGATTTAACCGGGTTGGTGTACACAGAGGATCCAACTACGGGAGTTGGAGACCTATAATTCTAAACTAATAGTACACATCGGTTCAAGGAATAAATGGCGTATGAAACAATCCTTGGTCACCGACTACCATGGGACTGCATCTCCTAAAGCTGCTGTACTGTCTCGTGCATTGGACCTGTAGGTCAAAGGCTAGAGCAGTAGCCCCTAAGGAATCCACCTGCCACGGTCTCGGCGCCCGGGCAGTACTCCATCCTTGACACAAATTGAAACATTTATTAGGCGCATATCTATTTAATGCCTCTTCGTACAATTATTTATGTTTTTAAATAAATAAACAAATACACAGAACTCCATAGAATAGTTTTCAAAGAACCTAAATAAATGTAGTTACTAGATAGACTGCATATTACTCCCATTAAAAACCACGTTTTTACAAGAAGAAAAACAACTAAAGAACTAATCGGTCTTATTTACTCACAGTAACCTTAAAAGTGTTGAGCATAAGTTACAACATGATGAATTCTAAGTCAACCAGTGCTCATCAATATGTAATCAATGTGGAAGCTGAATATCATTACAAATTCAATGAAAATTTGCTTTGAGGTCATGAGAAATAAATCAATTCAAATATTCACTATAAATACTCAATCACTGAACGTATTTACATTAAATGTCAATTGCAGAAAACATGTAAGTAACGATTTAGACATCCAAAGCCAATAGTTTCTATTTCCAAGATTACTAAGTTTCACGATCTGAATATAGATTAGGCAAACAAGAGTTTAGATGATGATTATGGAAATGATTAAACAATATTATTAAAAAATTATTACAAGTATTACATCACATTGTAGCGGTGAATTGATAGTTAAGTCATCTCACTTTCAATCATCAAATTGCAAGTTGGAATTCTTAGCTTCACTCAATTCAGTTTAGGCAATCTAATAGTATCACTAACACTCACATCTATGTAGGTGTGTTTCAAAGTCTGGTAGACAAATCTTTACCTGGTAAATGAGTTGGTGGTTAATTGCAGTTTGTACAAAATAGCATTGAAATTTACAGTCTATTAGATCTGTGCATAACAGTTTAGGAATACAATTTACAACCAGCTTACAAGATGTTTGAATTTCACCTTACTAATGATCAATTAACAACCAATTATCACTTAACTTTATATAACAAATATGATTCACATTATCGGGTTGTGGCACGATAATAATTATGCACTTAAATACTTGAATTGACAAACTAATTAACTGTATATTCAAATGTCATAGATTTAACTTATATACATGTCAAACCGCATTCATTTGGAGATAAAATAAGCAGGATCATTTATTTTGTAAAGAAGAGGAAATAGTTCTGGTAGTTATGATAAAGAGGACTAAACATTGAAAATCTAGTTAAGAAAGACAGCCTGAAACAGTATGTATTAAGAGCGACAATTTTTATAATTACATGGAGCGTTCGAACAATGTGGGAGATCTAATAGATCAGTCAAATAGTAACAACTTGGGGGTGTTTGGAATCAATGAAACCGATTAGACTCAAGATGAACAGCAAAAGTTAGGTAAGGCAGAGATGTTGCTGTACTCTGCTCACGAAGAGGAAAGTGCTCTACATACTCAGAGAGTTACTCTGATGCTGTCCAAGGGAACACTTAAAGCACATTTTACATGGGAATATTATGGAACCAGAATCACAAAAGCATCCTTCAAAATACATGAGGTAATTACAGTGAGCATTATCCAATGTTATGTACCTATCAAATGACAGCGATGACAACGATAAAGATCAGTTCTATGAGGGGCTGTAATTAATCAAAGAGAAGTGCCCAGAAAACAACCTGACCACCTGATGGTAGATCTAAACGCCGAAGTCGGAATGAACAACAACGGGTATGAAGACATCATGGAACGACATGAACTGACTGGGAAAAACGAACGAGAATGGTGACCGATTTGCAAAGTCATGTGCATTCAACAAATTAGTTATAGGCTGCACAATATTCCCACACAAAGCAATATGGATTTCACCGGATCACACCACAGAGAACCAGATAGATCATATTTGCATCAACAAAAAAATCCGAAGGACAATGGAAGGTGTGAGAACTATGAGAGGAGCTGACAGCTTCAGATCACCACCTAGTTACGACCAATTTAACACTGAAGCTAAAGAAGAACTGGACAACTGAACAAACAGCACTACAAAGGTTCAATACAGCCTTCCTTCGAGATACTGACAAACTCAATGAATTCAAGATAGCTCTCAATAACGGGTTCCAAGCCTTACGAAATCAACTGAAAGAAGAACAAGCTACGATAGAGGACAATCGGAAAGGGATCAAATAAGCATTAACTTCAACATGACAGGTGCTGATCAGCAAGAAGCATCATTATAAGGAATGGATCTCTATAGAGACGCTGGACAAGATTTAAGAAAGAAAGAACAAGAAGACAGCAATTAACAACAGCCGAACAAGAACAGAAAATGTCAAGGCACACTCAGAATACACAAAAGAAAACAAGCAAGTGAAGAAGCGTATTAAAACCGACAAGCAGAAATACGTGAAAGAGCTAGCAATAGCAGCACAAAAAGCTGCAAGATAAGGAAATATGAAACAACTATGTGACAACGAAGAAACTGGCAGGGAGACATAGTGAACCACAGAGATCGATCAAAGACAAAGAAGGCAAGCCAATCACTGAAATTCAAGAACAAAGGAACAGATGGGTAAGACACTTCGATGAACTTTTGAAAAGACCAGTTTCATTGAATCCATCAGAGATCGAAGCAGAACACATATACCTTCCTATAGACGTCAGTTCAACGACGATCGAAGAAATCAGGATGGCCGTCAGACAAATCAAGAATGGGAAAGTAGTAGAACCTGACAGTTTACCAGCTGAAGCCAAACGTGAAAGTAACTAGAAACATGCTTTACCTTCTATTCAAGAAGATTTGGCAGAAGGAACAAGTGCCGACCGACTAGAAAGAAGGTTACCACACCAAGATACCAAAGACCTGGGCAAATGTGAGAACTACAGAGGAACCACACTACCATCAGTATCAGGATAGGTATTCAACAGTGTTGTTGAACCGGATGAAAGATTCAGTAGATACCCAACTTCGAGATCAACAGGCTGGATTCCGTAAGGACCGGTCGTGCACTGACCAAATCTTGACGCTACAGATTATCGTTGAACAATCAATCGAATACAACTCGTCACTATACATCAACTTCCTTGACTATGAGAAAGCGTTTGGATTGTGAATAGGAGAACGTAATGGAAACTTCTTCGAAACTGGAGTACCTAAGAAAATCGTCAACATCGTACCGAATTCATACGACAGGCTACACTGAAAAGTGGTGCATGGAGGACAGTTGACAGACATCCCATTAAGGACCGGAGTCAGACAAGACTGTCTACTCTCCCCCCTTCTCTTTCTTCTAGTGGTTAACCGGATTATGAAGACCTCCACATCTGAGGGAAAGCAAGGAATAAAATGGACAGGCTGGTAGTAACTAGACGATTTGGACTTTGCAGGTGACCTAGCTCTTTTATCCCATACACATCAACAAATGCAGGGAAAGAAAGCCAGCGTAGCATCAGATTCTGTGACAGAAGGTCTTAACATACTCAACGGAAAAAGCAAGCACATAGAGCACCAACCCAGTCACATTTGACAAAGAAGCTCTTTAAGGGGTGCAAAGTTTTATGTACCTGGACGGTATCATCGATAAACAAGGAGGATCTGATTCAGACATAAAGACAAGGATTAGCAAAGTAAGGGCAGCATTCCTACACTTGAAGAACATATGGAACTCAAAACAACTGCTAACCAATATCAAAATCAGAATCTTCAATACGAACGTCTAGACAGTCCCACTGTACGGAGTTGAAGCTTGAAGAACCACTGCACCCATGATCAAAAAGATACAAGTATTTATAAACAATTGTCTACTCAAGATACTCAATGTCTGTTGGTTGGATACCATTAGTAATAGAGAACAAGCCAACTTCCTGCTGAGGAGGAAATTAGGAAAAGATGTCGGACACGAACAAGACACACATTGAGGAAATCATCAAAATGTATCACGAGGTAAGCGCTAACTTGGAATCCTGAAGGAAAACGGAAAAGAGGAAGGCCAAAGAACACACTGCGCCGAGAATTAGAAGCAGATACGCATAGGATGAATAGTAGCTGGAAAGGATTGCTCAGGACAGGGTTGGATGAAGAATGCTGGTGAGCAGCCTATGCTCCTCCATGATGGGTAACAGGAGTCAGTAATTAAGTAGTGTAGTAATATGGATTCTGAGCAATGCTACTCAATGTCTCTAACTACTGAGTGCAATTATCGCAAGTTGATAATGCTGAACTGATTACCATACGTAATAAAATAATGAATAGGGTCTCTTGTAAATATCAAAATAAAGAAAATTAGATCAAACAACAATGCTTATTGTTATATAGACACCTAAACTAGAAACCAAACAAAGACGTTATATCAGATAGGTTTTATGAATATTATAGTAATTTCAATGATTAAGATCATGAGTCAGTTGAAGCTAGACCACCATTGAAAACCTGGAAGCGCTGGACGGCCGTTGGATGCTGGCTCAGTAGTCTAGTGGTTAAGAGCTCACGCATGAAACCAGTAGGTCCTGGGTTCGAATCTCGCAGGGGGCGAGGTCGTGGATGCGCACAGCTGAGGAGTCCCACAATGGGGAGAAACGGCCGTCCAGTGCTTCCAGGTTTTCCATGGTGGTCTAGCTTCAACTTACTCATGATCTTAACCATTGAGAAAAATCTATACGTGGTAACTAGCTCGATTTATAAACAACACAACTTTGTCAGATAATTAATTGGATAAAATCCCTTAGTTCTACTCAAGAATTAGTTACAAAATAAAAAAACACGATAGGAGAGTTGGAAAATCCATAAGCTTTAGATGATATTCCGTGATTTTCAAGTAATAGGATTCAATAAATCGGATTCAAGACAATTAAACACTAAATTAACCGAATCTATATGGTATCTCACACAACGTTGAAGTGTTCGCTTTCAATTACAAAGTCGTAAATTTAAACCTCGCATATTCATCTATTTCGGTTTAGGCAACTAATCAGTACAAGTCATTAGACTCTTACACTTACAGTGTAGCCTAAAGTTAAGTACACAAACCTGTGTATAAGGTAGATAAAAATGATCACACACAATCATGTTGTTGCATGGAAAATATCTAAAAACACAAGCAAACGAATAAAGAAGTAAAAAATTCAATAATTCTGTGACATACTACTTATTTATTTTTACAGTAACATATATGAGGGATAGTACTGATAATAATAATAATAATTGTGATATTTACACTTCGATAGAGAACAAAAAAAACAGATCAAAATAAATCAGTAAGATAATGATCTTGTCGTAATTGTTTTGTATATGATTTTTCTTTCTTTTTACGTAATCTTTCTTCGTTGGCTTTCACTTTACTGTTCCAGATATGAAGATGAAATAGAAAAGGGAAAATATATCAAAGAGAAATTTGTCAGAATTATGTTTATTCAACTGTTAAGATAAAACAATGACATACAATATAGATCAATAGTTTTAGACGGTAAGTTAGCTGGAGGTAGTATGTAGGAAATCCTACTCGCCATTTGTTTCGTGCTAGTTAACGTTTATCAGAGAGGTGTACCTATAATTTTGACATAATTAGGGTTAGACCATGGAATTCGAACACACGTCACAGTCATAAAGGTTACCACTTAGTTATTCGAAACATGACCAACTACTTGTAGGAGTGGAATACTTACGTTGATTGGTGCTGATTGATGCAGCTTAAAACATCACTGAGAGAACTAGTTTCCTGAAAACTGCAGGTACACTTTGTTGATAAGTGTTGAATAGCACAAACATAGGTTCAGGGTTCCAACTAGAATACTGTGAACCATATAGCATCTAAGCATAATGTGCGCGATATTAATTCACTTAAAATAGTCGAGACATTGTAATTCGACCGAAAGAATTCAATAATCGTTAAACGAATAGACAAAAATGACATCGGGCATTACTCAGTTATCAATTGAATATAAACATATGATTATCTGAATATGCATATATTAGTTTATTTGGTTCTGTGAAAATAGTCGTATCGGTTCTAACAGTCAAATAATAGAATATTACAGAGCAGGCTTATAACTATAAAAGCAAACAAGCCAGAAGTGAGGATTTACATCCTTCTACCACTACTGTCAATACCACTGCCGTGTGATCGGTTGTAGATACAATCGGAAAGATGCATTTAGACAATTTTTTCAAACTTCTTTCGGCAGACCTTCCACTTCTGATCGGTGTTACATACTACCTATATCTGTCAATATAAGTAGCATGCACCACCCTCATCTCCCCTTTTAATAAGCTGTTCCTGAAGTCGTGTCGCTGCCTTCTTTGTCGGTGTTCGTGACCCGCCTACATGATGCCACTGAAACCATCTCTGTAGTTGACTGGCATTTCCGAGCTTCCGATTGTCTCCTTTCCGGATCGTGTAAACCGCGCCATGCCTTTCCGTGAAAGTGTACGGTCATACCTACTTCGAGATGAGCCTCCCCGATCCTGGAGCCCTTCTATGGTGTATTTCCGTTCTTTACCATGTCGCCCACTGCAAAGGGCTTCCACTTCTTTTTCTGCTGTTCCTCCTTCTTTATGTTTGATATTTGCTTCCTTTTCATGTTCCTTATTGCCTCCTTCTCCTCTTTTTTAACCTCGTTGCCGCTCACTTATGTTGTTGTGGCCAGGTTTTATTATGTATTGGAAGTCGCGGCTGTCTACCATACACCAGCAGGAAGAGATGACTTCTTGGTTGTTCCACATATGGAGGCATAATGAACCATCAAAATCAATGGTAATTCTGTCTCTCAATTCCCTCCTTTAGAGGCTAACCATTCATTTAACGTCCGGGTGTTTCTTTCTATAAGTCCGTCCGTCCGCCTACGGGTGGTACGGTGTGAACCGTGTCCTCTTGATGCCAAACTGTCCTACACGAGCTTTAAACTCATCACGTTCAAAACAGGCACCCTGGTTGGTTAATATCATCTTCGGTAATCCATAACCCGCCACAATGTGCCGAACTACTACTTCGGTCATCATTCATGCCCGCTAGTCTGAGATGGGCACGGCGTCTACCCGACGAGTAGCAATGTTCTTTATGGTTAAGATTTTCTCCGGCAGTAGTTTTATTTTTCCGTTTCCCACTTTATGCTCTAACAAGGTGACGCTACTTTTTCTTATTGATTCGTAGTTCGAATCCTTTAATTCGCTCTAGGACCACTTACGCATGCTTTACGTGATCTGTTTCCGTACGGCTATACACAACTACATCATCGCCATGCACCTCGACGTTATCTAGATCCCTGAGCAGCAGCGTAATTAATCCTCTGAACGCTATCAGTGCACCTGCCAAACCAAAAGACATTCGCCTCCACTAATATTGCTTATCACAAACGGTAAATGTTGTCTTGTTTCGATCGCTCTCTTTTGTAGGTAGTGGCCGTTAACCTGACCGTAAATCCAGCAATGTAAACACTGTAGTATTCTGTAGCCGATATAATGTTTCCGCTATTGTTGGCATTGCACACAATTTAAGTTCTGTTGTCTTATTCAGTTCCCTAAAGTCGACACAGAATCTGTACATCCCATTTGGTCCCCTTACCAAGAAGACGGAGAGTTGTACCGTCTATCCGCTTCTTCAGTTATACCTTAATTTAAAGTCTCCTAGATTTGTCGATTTACCTCGGCCTTCAAATGCACGGGACACATGATATGTTCCGAATATAGTTATTCAATCGTCTATTATCGGAAATCCATGCTTTATTTGGTCAAAAAATTCGTACGGCTCTCCGTCTACCGTGAACAGACTCGTATACTTTGTGAGCAACTCGTTAACGTTTGGTCTCTTCGTCGGAACGTCTGTTGTTACTCTCATCTCAGTCACTTTGCTACTTTCGTGCATTGGGAATTAATCGTGCTTCGTGACCACCTTCCTGATTCTTAACTTTTACGATACTGTTAGACATTCGCAAAACCCATGGTGGACAGCTAATGTACATGGCTTAAGTCTTTTACACTGCCCTTCACCTATTAACAACACTACTGCCCTTGTATTAATCTGATACACTAAATCTCGTTTGTTTATGCTTACCGTTGCATAGACTGCCTCTCTATCGACTAGTGCAACAACTCCCAGTTTCATTGTGTAGAAAGAACAAAAATTATATCGTCTAAAATCTCTGCGTTTTCGTCTTTTTGGACAGTTTTTCTTCCAACGACCTGTTCCTCCACAAGCGTAACATTTATCATTCCTGTTATTATTCACTTGCATTTTGGTAATCTCATGCTGCAGCTCCTCTATCTTCTTGATACTGCTTATCTCTTGACTTCCGCATCCCACTGAAATTATTGTTTAAGTCATCAACTGTCTGGTCACTTATATTCATGAATTATGCAGCGCTTACTAATTTCAGCTGTTAGGAAATGGCAGCAGGCACGATCTCTATGAATCACGATACCAAAAACTGTGCAACAGCCTCAAGCTACATAGGCCATGGAATCTTCATTGAATGACTTATCACATAGAATAAAAACTAACAACGTTGACATTATTTTTAATTATCAAACAAACACATTACGACCATTTTAGTGCTGTGCTTTCTGAGCTTAATGGTATATTCAACTAAGCCATACATTTCAGAAAGAAAACCGCCAAAATTTTCAATCATAAGCAATCAATATTCTACACCATCTTAAAACACTCACCGATGTTGAATTGCTTCCAAAGTTTCAGGACTTGGTTCAGGTTTATTTAATGAATTAGCACATTCCCTGATTATACGACGAATTCGTTCTAAACAATCAGCTTGATTTAATATTTGTTTCCTAGTATGATCCGATGTAATAATAAAGTAATTCTCTTTATTAATTCGATTAGCCTCCTAAAAATTGTGAAAAGAAATTAACAAATATAGATAATAAGAGAAATACCCTTTCCATAAATAGTTGTTTAACTTGATCTGGTATCCATGAGGCTGATGGAACATGAAAACGTATCTCCACTTTTGTTTTATCTAAAAAACATCATAGGGAAATAGAGATAACATAATCTGACCAGTCAGTCGAAAGTTATATAGAGCTTGGCCATATATGTAAATCAGTCCAGGCTGCCACACCACATTAACACACTAAGATGAAAATATCATGATTAATCACAAAGTAGTAGAAGTAGCATTAGTATTACTGGTAGTAGAAAGCATTAGGCATACAAAATATGAGTCGATAAAGTGAAATCATGCAATAAACAGTAGAAGATAATGTTAAAACCCGGAATTTATAAGAGCGAGTGTGTGTGAACGGATCTACATCATTGGGACTGATTCTAAATCATATCATTCAACATTTTGAACCACTGACAAGGATTAATTTGCGGACCCTAATCATGTAGCTTGCACAGTCCAATGCAAGTCACTGGCTGATGTTTGATTATATTTCCTTGAAGAAGCTTGGGTCAGATTGTCAGGCGAAACGTTGGATTTACTTCAAATTCGTTCACTAAGATTTTACAGATACATTCTTCCTCCCTAATGTATTACATCAACTTGGCGCCCAAATACTGCGAAACTACTCGATCAAATTTAGATGGAAGTTCTTATATGTTCCTTAAAGAGTTCTGCCCATCCGTACAATCTCCTAGATTTAAAGCGATTTGCTTACTTTATTTGAACGAATAAAATTTGGTACAAGGCGGCACTAAATGCATATGCGCCACATAATAACAGTGAAGTTGTGAAAAGACAATGTAAAGTGAGTATAATAAAGTAAAAGAACAACAACAAACAGAAATTTGTGTATGAGAGTGAAATAATAATAATAATAATAATAATAATAATAATAATAATAATAATAATAATAATGAGAGAAACAGATCAGTTGGCAAAAATACAAACAGAAAGGATTCTTTCAGTTAAAGAAGTTACGTCCACTTTTATGAAGTAAAAGAAAGTTATAGCAGGATCGCCACTGACTTCTATCCTGAGACATATATGATAACATCTCTAGCAACTGTGTTACAACATCTCTAGAACCCTAATCAGTGAGTACTGTAAGTCCAACAGAAGCAATTCCTGTACAGCTTTCTTTCATACCACGACACCATGTCATACACTAACCACCTCTCCGCTTTTTTCAACAAGTCCCAGCGGTAGCAACTAATGCACGACGTGGAATTCTCTAAGACGAGATTCGTAGAACATGTCCAAGCCACCGAAGTCGACATTTCAAGATAGTGACACCAATTGGATTATCGTCTCTGTGCCGAACACACGATGCCGAACATCTTCATTACTAACGTGGTATTGCCACCAGATGTTAGTAATCCTTCGAAGACAAAGATGATCGTTTACAATCCTCAACTTAAGAGACGACATTTTAAAAGTATAGAGCAAAACTGATCTCACTAATGCGTTGTAGATTCGACCTTTGACAGCCACACTAACATCACGAAGGTTACAAAGATGACCGAGATTGGAATAAACCACTCTGCCTTTTACTATACGTGAATTGATTTTATCACTGACGTCACCGACAGCACTTATGCAGCTACCCAGATACACGAACTTCTCGACTACTTTTATCTGTTCAGTACCCAGGGTGAGTGCAAGATCAGGGTCCTGCCAGCCTTGTAAAAGTACTTTGCACTTTGAAAGTGCAAAGCACATACCATACTTATGGACACTCATTACCAGTTGACTAAGGGCGAATTGCATGACATGTGTATTACCACATAGTAAGGCAATATCATCCGCATACACAAGGCCGAGACGTCTTTCTCGGCACACCATTTTTACAGGCATGATCTAGTCTTACCGCTCTTTAACCGACCTGTCTAGCATGGTAGGACCTTGAAGAACAATTGTTCCAGCCAGTATAGGCCGAATGGTTCATAATGATAAGCAAGCCCGACCATCACGTTAAGGAAGCAGCAACGGTAAACTTGACCTCTGTCCCTACTACAATAGATAACTTAACGTACGAGGGTCAATTATTCAGATCAAAGCTGTTATTTTACTGTTGTAACGGTAAATAAAACATATTTTACCAATTGTTATATAACTAGGCAGTGTTTCCTGATATGCTGATAAGTCGACCTAGGTCATCAGTATAGCATACTTCAACCAGTAAGAATAAGTCGTAAACTAATCGAGTATCGAACAGGAAAAGAAAACACAAATTTCGAAGTTAGGCTGGTGACAAATGTTAATGTCCTTTTTAAAAATGCACCTACACTGAGTAATAAAAGTAACTTGTAAACATTCGCAACACTACAAAGGTCTAATGTAACGGCGTCCAAACCGAAGCAGATGGTTTGCTTGGGGAACCCACTACCCGAGTTTTTGACCTGGAGGTCTAATCCATAAGGCAGTAGAGCAACTGTAAAAGATCGAGTTCCATGCTATCCAATGACCAACAATTGGTTCATTCGCCTTTTGTTTCCTTAGGACCCTAAAGCCCGTGTGCACCATTGATTTGTATCATGGTTTTCCAACTCCCCTAGGTGGATCCCTAATATCCAATAAACCGGTCAAAGGGTCAGTTATTCGCTTTTTGTCCTCTCAATTTCATAAATAACACCCCCGCCAAGAGAAGGCGAATGAGTAGGGCTCCCTGTCAGTTTATGTTTACGCGTGTCCATGTGAGAGCAGACTCCCCACCCTCGGCCGTACCAGAGCGCTTATGGGCGGTTAGTATTCCCATTTTTCCCAGAGAGTCTCACTAACAGTCGGGTTCTTAACACCCATTCCCTTGATAATTCTGAACAGTTATCTACTGTTAACTATCGCTGCTATCTTTTCCGTCTCTACTGCTTTCGCTACCTACCTCTGTTCACGATCATTACGTGGGCCTTTTATCAACCTATATTTAAGTTGACTTTGCTTCTAATCGCGTTTAGAGCCAGATAGGGTGGGTTTCCGAGCATCTACCAGTTAAGAAAACGCCGCTGAATTCCAATGATTTCTCTTAAGCTTTTAGCTTAAGTTTTTTGGTACATATCACTGCTGTTTTCACAGCTTCTTGATTATCAAGCCAACCTCATGCTGGATATCAATTTCATGGTTGACAGACTGCTTCTCTAGTTGTTCATGAAATACTCATTCTTGACTTTTTCGTCAGCAATTTGGATTCAAAGATGTTTTTGTTGCTGTTGCTTTTTATATCCAGTAGGACGCAACAAATGCGTGCATATACTAGACCATGATCTGAGTCTAAACATATGCTTAATAATGAGCGATAGCTTCCTATCGAGCCTGTGAAACGATGACTGGTATCAATGTGGTCTATTTGAGTTCATCATTACGTCGGTTGTGGGAGTCACCACGTGAGACGATGCTTTATCTTGCGCTGGGGTAGGGGTGGTCTTAGTAATCTGGGAGCATAATCACTGAGTCTACGGGGAAACTGTCTAAAGCCGAACACGAAGAGTCTTTTGATGAGAATTTCGCGTATTAGATCTGCACTTCAAAAGGCCTTACAACCAGAGACTGACGTCCGTTGGACAAGGCGAGGTGTGACATTTTTAGAGTCAACCGTTCCTAACCCCTTCTTTCTATGAGTGTTGCCAACTTTTATTATTTCAACGATGCTGATATCACGTAAAATAAACTCATAATACAAATATCATATAAAATTAATTTCATAAAGTATAAACAGACATACTTCTATTCACATGTTGTCCTCCTGGACCACTCGAATATGCATAGGATATTTGAAGTTCGTCTAATCAAAAAAATTATGTAAGGTTACGCAAGTGAACACAAATTATACCTATAGGGATATATCCATTGAAAACATTTTGGCTCTATGATACAAAACAATTTCAAAATGATAAGCACTAAGCACAAATAAATGAACGTACGATACTTGGTTCTGTAGGTTTCTTGAAAACAGCGTTAGGATCAGAATTTGGATAAAGATTGACTGGATTTTGTGCACTTTCAAAAGAACTCGAACATCGTACTGATGGGCGAGAGATGCAAAATAATAGAAATTTTCCAGTACGAATCATTAGACTACGAAAAAAAAAAACAATATCCTTTTATTTTATTTGAAGATAGTAAAAAATATCTCAAATAAATACAGATAATAATTACACTAATAAAATTCCATTATATTGAATAATTCTTAAACCAGTGCTCCAAGCCATTCTTGTTTAGTTATAATCAATAAAGAATCTGATATAAATGTGCATAGGACAGATTTTCCACACCGTAACAACTTAGAAATTACAGCAATGTCAATAGTAGTAAGAACAACCAATCATAGAGTATACACTTCGAAAACAAAATAAATAATATTAAGGATAGAATGATACTTAAACGCAGGACTTAAGAAAAAATAATGAACAAATGCGTGAATCAGTAGAAATTCAATCGAACTTTCCAAATACACGTGGCTTAGTCAGGTACCAGTCACTAGTCCACTACGACTAATGTATCTTCTGAGATGCATCCAACCCTATAAAGAACACAAACTTACATCAAGTATAAGTAATTACTTTCAGCCATAAAAATCTCATGGTGATGTATGACAAATAACCGGAATCGACTTTATTAATAAATTATCCCAACGCGTCTTAGATTTTACCATTTATTTATATATAATCATAAAAACACTGAAAATTTAGGTCACTTGGGATAGAGATTAGAAGTGAATTCACGATTTTAATTCAATAACCGAGGACAGCGTCGAACTATAGTGAACGTTAAAAGCACAGGGGTGGACTTAAGCGACTCCTTAAATGAAGCAGTGAGATGAAGGAGTATACTCCTATCACAAGCTGATATTGTGTTCTCTGAATCGGATGGTTTAGCCCAGCGAATACAACAACACCGAGAGACACTCGACAAACCCGAAGACAGTCGATAATGGTCGATGACAAGTGGGATTGAAATCTATATTGATTTCATACATATATCATGAATTGTTCAGATTTGAACATAAGTAACTCAAGTCACTTTTAAGTTTCCGTATACTTAAAGCCAAGTAATCGTAAGAAGGTCAGACGTTTATATGACTTCAAATGTTTTTCTTCAGTGAACCTTTATACGAATAAGTTAATACCTAGTTACGTGACAAGAACTCCCTCCGACTTTTAGTGTAAATGCCGCACTTCGTATCAGTATGGAAAGCTTCGGAGTGTCGATTGCTTCCGTTGTATTTAGGCCCCGTAGTCCTTCAACAAAGTTTATCGCAACCATTGTACCTTAACTTCAGGCGTTTAGAGTTATCAATTTATTTTTAACACACCCAAGATTACATAATAGGGCTGCAGAATCCATCGGAATAGATTTCCGGAACTTTCTTAAGGAATATGAATGGTGTTATGGGTCTGAAAACTTAGTTTATAGTGTACATTTGTTGCCCCCAAATGCCCTGGTACGGCCGAGAGTGGGGAGAGTCCGCTCTCCCTCTCGAAATGCTCTCACATGGCCATGCGTATATAGCCTCTGCCAGGGAAGTCCTACTCACTGCCTTCTCGTGGCGGGGGTGTTGTTTACGAAAATGAGAGGACGAAAAGCGAATGTCTGGCGCTTTAACCGGACCCCAAATCAATGGTGCACATGGGCTCCAGTATCCTGCGGGAACAAATGGCGTATGAACCAATCGTTGGTCACCGGCTACCATGGGACTGCATCTCCTCACGATGCTCCACTACCTTGTGGGTCAGACGTTCAGGTCAAAGGCTCGGGGTGTGGTCCCCTAAGAAAACCACCTGCTTCGGTTTGGGCACCCGAGCAGTATCACAGCCCTCACACAAATCAATTGAGATTTGTGTGGCGCATATGTATTTGGTGCCTGTACATTTGTTGCAGCGCCTTCCTGTAGATGCTCGTGCACATGCACCTATAGATTGTTTTTTAGCATTCCCGTCCGAGTCTTATACTAGGCAAATCAAGAAATCAATGCATAGCGAGTATGCTGTAACCAAGCAAGCAGCTCAGCGTTATGCGATGTCTTTCTGTGATAGGCTTCAAGCTAGCCTTTCAACTGACAGTACACAAATAACCGGAATGGTAAACTCGCTCAAACAAGTAATTATGTTTAAGAATACTAAAATAGCTTCATTTAAGCCGGATAATGTGGTACAGGTACATGGAAAGCCTGGTCTGGTCACTGATGTAGAGGAGAATGAATTAATGAAATTTAGGTCATTTACAGACCCACGCAATTACTTAGAAGATCCCTTCCATTCTAGTGATATATGAATATTTACGTACTCGGTAGTTAGTCATGAACACACATGGGTTTCTGTTAAGGATATTGACTGTAAATGCATTGCGCTTAATTGTATCAATTATTTAGTCATTGTTCCATTGCTACAAACGTTTATGTAAATGTATTGTGTTTAATTTTTGCCGATGGTATGACCATAAACCATTTTCTTACCTCTTATGTCTTATTTAGCCGGTTAACAAACAATACGTAGTTGTTGACGCACCAAGCGAGAGGCAGCTTATGATTGCAGCGAAACGGTGGATTGTGGGGAAAGAAGTTTGTCTCTATCCAACGGAGCTTGTTGATATGCACCTGCAAAACAATGACCAACCAGATAGCGATTGGTCGGTCCTGAAGTATAGGGTCATTCACGAATGCGTTGAGTTACAAATACAGAAACGATCATTTCCTATAGATAGTCTGCAGGCTGCAAATGAGTTGTTGGTTTCCTTGCAAAAATTGTATACTTACCGTATCAACAGTTCTACGAACGAAAACACCCTGCCACTGAACAATGAGAAGCCGAAGAGGTCAGTACAATAATCTTGCTAACACTTTGTAGAGGTGCAGTGAAACGGAAAGAAGGGTTTCTTTACAATTCCGTTGACATGGATGTGGCCAAGATGCAGGCTGGAAACAGTCATGTCCAATATAATTAATATCGGTTGTTTGACACCGTTGTCTCGCCGATTGCCAAGTAGTTGTGTTTACTTTGAAGATGTTAATTAACTAGTTCGACACAACGTCCGAATCTAGACATCTAGGCAGTGCATTAGCGGCCGGGTAAGTCACGTGTTCGATTGAGTTAAGTTTTCAAGATTTAATAGACTGTATGCTGTCCTAAAGAACATATCGTCTGGCATTGCGGACTTGAGTGCCAACATGAGCATTCATTCATTCATTTTAACACATAAGTATAGGTACAGGGAGGCACCAAGTACATATGCGCCACACGAATCTCAATTGATTTGTGTGAGGGCTATGATACTGCCCGAGTGCCCAAATCGAAGCAGGTGGTTTTCTTAGGGGACCACACCCCGAGCCTTCGACCTGAACGTCTGACCCACAAGGTAGTGGAGCATCGTGAGGAGATGCAGTCCCATGGTAGCCGGTGACCAACGATTGGTTCATACGCCATTTGTTCCCGCAGGATACTGGAGCCCATGTGCACCATTGATTTGGGGTCCGGTTAAAGCGCTGGACATTCGCTTTTCGTCCTCTCATTTTTGTAAACAACACCCCCGCCACGAGAAGGCAGTGAGTAGGACTTCCCTGGCAGAGGCTATATACGCATGGCCATGTGAGAGCATTTCGAGAGGGAGAGCGGACTCTCCCCACTCTCGGCCGTACCAGGGCATTTGGGGGCGCCAACATGAGCAGCTACTGTCGAAGTCTGGTAGACGTAAACAACCGCAGCAATTAGATTGCAAACTATCAAGTCAGCAGTCGCCTTTGCCATCTGAAGAGGAACTGGGAGCGTTGGACGCTTGTCTTCAATAAGAAGACATATGGGACAAACTTGGAAGTCAACAAAATCAATTGGATCATTTGTTCGCATTTCAGATGGCCATATTGACGCGGTTAATGGATGATAACCCCAAAACGTCTATGCGCTATATTTTGTCATACGTCATGACACCTGAAGTTGCCGGCTATTTCATGCTACTTGGCACTTCATTGAAAAGCGAACGTCAGAAGTGCAGGTTTTATAGCAGCATACGAAGATATGTCGTTTTTTTAACTTCAGGCGTACAAATTAATCGGTCCCTTTCATAATCCGTCAACGGAGTAAACCTTGTGAAACTGTATGAAATCGCGACGCAAGCGTATTTTTACGACGAGACAAATTAAAAAAGCAGGCAGAGTGAGGGCATACAACCACCTTTCTCCGTTATTCCATTCGAGCAGTGGGGTTAGGCAGGGTTGCCCAATCTCACCATTCCTCCTCAACTTTGCCATCGATGACATTCTGGAAACAGCTCTGACGGATGTAAGTAATGGTGGTGTGGATCTGTTGCCTGGAGAAAGACTTCTCGACCTTGAGTATGCGGATGATATTGTCTTACTGTGCGAGAATGCCCAAGCTATGCAATCCGCACTTAATCAGTTGGCAATCAATGTCCGTAGGTATGGTATGTGCTTTGCACCTTCGAAGTGCAAAGTACTTCTACAAGACTGGCAGGATTCTAATCCTGTACTCACTCTGAATGGTGAGCAGATTGAAGTAGTCGAGAAGTTCGTGTATCTAGGTAGCTGCATAAGTGCTGGTGGTGGTGTGAGTGATGAGATCAATGCTCGTATAGTGAAAGCCAGAGCGGCTTATGCCAATCTGGACCACCTTTGGCGCCTTCGTGATGTTAGTCTGGCTGTAAAAGGTCGGATCTACAACGCGACGGTGAGAGCAGTTTTGCTCTATGCTTGTGAAACCTGGCCTTTCCGAGTTGAGGATGTTAGACGACTCTCTGTGTTCGATCATCGTTGTCTCCGAAGGATTGCTGGCATCCAGTGGCAACACCATGTCAGTAATGCAGAGGTTCGGCATCGAGTGTTCGATCACAGAGACGATAATGAAATTGGTGTCACCATCTTGAAACACCGACTTCGGTGGCTTGGACATGTTCTACGAATGTCGTCCCAGAGAATTCCACGTCGTGCATTATTTGCCGACTCTGGGACTGGTTGGAAAAAGCGGAGAGGTGGTCAGTATATGACATGGTGTCGTGGTATGAAAGAAAGCTGCAAATGGCTAGCTTCTGTTGGTCCTTCACGACTCCCTGGTTGGGGTCCGAGAGACGGTGTAACGCAGTGGCTAGAGACGTTATCAGATATGGCTAAGAATAGAAGCCAGTGGCGATCGTGCTGTAACCTTCTTTTACTTTCTTCATAAAAAGTGTTTATATCTTCCTTAACTGAAAGATCTCTTCTGATTGTACCTTTCCGTTTCCCCCACCATTGTTCTCTCTCTCTCCCTTTTTTTTTTATAATTCCCCACGTTCATTACTTTTTTTTTCTCTTTTCTCCTTCTCTTCAAATTATCATTGTTTTGTGTGGCGCATATATATTTGGTGCCCCCCTGTACCAATATTTATGTGTTCAAATAAATAAATAATAAATAAAAAAAGCGTCATCAAAGAAAACAAGAAAAAGTATGCACTAATTTGAGAATGATAACTATTCTCTACTGTTCTACAGGTACAATATTCAGTGATAACGAACATAACCGTAGGTAAGACGTTACGTAGATAGTTGCTTTGAAAAACAATAGCACTTAGATATCGTTTCAAATTTTTGCGTTAATTAAATTTCAGAATTCACAAGATTACTTTGCTTCTCAGGAGTTACAAAAAGGCAAAACCAGTGGGATATTTTCCATGTTCAAACTTGCTTATAATAAACCTTTTTTAAAACATGCGCTTATTTTCTAACTTGCATAGGGAACTCTTTGAGTGAGTGTTGAGGAAGCCTGTTCGATTTTAAATGAGCTTGTAAATAACTACATGTAGCCCCCGAATGCCCTGGTATGGCCGAGAGTGGGGAGAGTCCGCTCTCCATCTCCAAATGCTCTCACCTCACACGGACACGCGTATACAGCCTCTGCCACGGAAGTTCTACTCACTGCCTTCTCGAAGCAAGGGTGCTGTTCACGAAACTGAGAGGACGAAAATCGTATGTCCGGCGCTTTAACCGGGTTGGTATATATGGAGAGTCCACGTAGGGGAGTTGGGAAACTCTGATTACAAACCAATGGTGTACATGTGCTCCAGTATCCTAAGGGAACAAATGGCACATGAAAAAATTATTGATCACCGGCTACCATGGGACTGCATCTCCTTACGATGCTTCACTGCCTTGTGGATCAGACCATTAGGTCGAAGGCTCCGGGTGTGTCCCCGTAAGAAAACCACGTGCTTAGGTTTGGGCAACCTTGCAGTATCACAACCCTCACACATATCCAATGAGATCTGTGTGGCGCATATGTATTTGGTGCCTCCTTGTACCAATATGTGTCCAAATTAATAACTAACAAATAAATAAATAACTACATGTGCCTAGTTAATAACAAATAGTCTGTTCATTCTTTTGTAGATCTTTCCGAATTAAAATATGACTTGGCAATTATAATTAAAATACATAACAATTGATGCTCTAGCACCTGCCAACTACTCATAATGTTGTACAGTATGACGTTCTTTTCTTTTCAATAAAATTACTTAAACATGTACCTTTTTTAACGTCGATTACTCTTGTCGTGTAGTGTGTTAAGGAAATAAAAATAAACACGGGAGACATTTATGATTAGGCCAAAGGTGTGTTGGAAACTGAAGCAAAATTAGGTGAATCGTCGTACACTAAGGCGAACAGTAGACGATTTGGCGTGTAGATAATTAGTTGTATGTTTAGGAGAAAAGCAGATTATTCGGCGTTTGTAGGCGAATTTAGACAATTTAGCGTAAATTTGGGCGGAAAGTAAATAGTCCCGCGACATAAGGGAAAAATATGCATTATTTCCCCTGATAGGCGAAAAAGCGAACATTTAGGCGCGTTCGCCAATTATTTTACGTGTTTTCCTCTTTATTTTCCCTTTGTTACCTTTTGCTTTTCCTTTATTGTTTGCTTGAGAAAGACAAAATGCGTCCGTAGTTCGAAGAAAATTTCATTTAATGTAAAATGAAAATATAAAATTAATATTAATTAATGAATAAAACGAAACTTAAAGGCCTAACTAACTTGAGACAACCTCATGTTAATCATAAAAAACATTTACCTTATGCAGAAATTTTGGTACAGCTAGGTAATCTGTTCAGGTGACGACAGGAAATAAACGCAACTCCGTTTTGTGATCTTGAAAGTCAGCGACCTCTTTTTGAACAACCCGCCATCCAGTCTTCAGTATTCAGTCTTCAGTCTTCAGTAATAAGGATAGTAGGTTGGTGAACCTGTGTTAATCCTAACAGATTGCGTTCCGGTGAAGGTCGAGTTTCTCCTTGAAAATATTCACTGATGGGGCTGATACCACTTGTTCGGGCAAGGCGTTCCAATCACTGAATACTCGATGAGAAAAACGGAACCCCACTTTTAGTTTATTAGATCGCCGTTTATGAACCTTTTTGTTATGACCTCAGAGATTAATAGTGCTGGAGGGATCAATAAGATAAGACATATTAACTCCCAAATCATAATTAAAGATACGAGATTCCAGTATAAGGTCACCTCGAGACCTACGATACGACAAGGGGAAAAGTTTTAGGCGTTTTAAACGCTCATCGTAATTGAGTTCAGAAAGACCCTTCACTAATTTCGTTCCCACACTCTAGACACGCTCAAGTGAGTTGGTATCCTTTACCAGACACGGGCTAGGTGCTTGGATACAGTACTCTAAATGTGGTCTTACATAGGTGGGATATAAAATTCGAATCATTTCTTCGTCAAAAGATTTGAAGCTCAGCGAAGTGACCATAACGCACGAAAACCTTTGACAGCGGTTGCGTTGCAATGCGTAGTTGTTTTTAGGTCATAACTTAATATTAATCCTAAGTCTTTATGTTCTTGAACGCATGGAAGTGGTTTACCATCAATAGTATAATGGTAACTATTGCCGAGACCGATGTGCATTAGCACACACTTCTTAGAATTGATTTCTAAACCCCAATCTCGAGCCCATCTAACTAAATCGTTTAAGTCAGCTTGAATATCTAGATGATCAGCCTCACTTCTTATTGTTCTCCAGATTTTGACATCATCCGCAAAAAATAATGCCGACGACCTAAGCAACAGCGGTAACTCATTTACGTAGAGAAGGAAGAGCAGAGGGCCTAAGACGGTGCCTTGGGGTACAACACGTTTGACAGACTTCTAATCAGATAGCGCCCCATTGACCCTTACCCTCTGCCTGCGGTCACATAAGAAGTTTCCTATCTACTCCTGTACAGCACCTATCATTCCGAAGCTCGTGAGATTCTGCTTGAATATCTGGGCTACCTGTTCCTGCCATCTGGATATTTCAACAAGTTATCTGTTTTCTTGTTTGTTTTAACATATCATTATATCTATTAGTCTCATAACCTATTCAGGTGCGTTTGTGAAAAGTTTACGACATTTCGCTGCACAAGTTACAAAAGAGCTCAATCAGAGACATCATGGTTACTGGTAATATGCATCGAAAAGGATATACATTTATCAGTTGTCCATTCCTGAACCGCTAACATCTAACTGGCGACCACTCAATATTTGTCGCAAGGAACTGATCAAGAAATAAGGAAGGGAAACTTGTTGAAATACTTTGTGCTGAGAATTTGATATTGTACCAAAAATATAATATTGAATAAAACCACTAATAATAATAAAAAATAATAATAATGAATATCACATCTGGAGCGTATCCAACGGCGAGCCACAAAATCAGTTCGGGGACTCAAATTTAAACCTTATGAAGAGCGCCTCCAATCACTTAACCTTTACCCATTAGAGTATAGACGTCTTAGAGGTGACCTTCTGATGGCTTACAGTATCCTTAACACTTCTGGACATCCCCTTAAAAACCTACTTATGCTTAGTCCCAATACAAACCCAAGAGGTAACACCTAGAAATTGGGGACACAACGTAGCAGAATGGACTGTAGACACAACTTCTACTCCTTAAGGGTTGTCAAATGCTGGAATTCGCTGCCGACTGAACTAGTCCAAGAGACTTCCCAGGAGTCCTTTAAGAGGAAACTTGGCCTATTCTTAAGGACTAAGGATAACATCTTATTATGAGTTACAGATTACTTTTGTCTTTCTAACCTATTATAGTTAATGTGTCTAGACTCCTGCCTGGAGGTATTGGTGATGCCCTGCTACTAGACACGGAAGCCTGTTAAACGAAAGCTTCTATTCCGTCCACAACCATTTGAACAATTTAAACATCGCTGCTTCGGGTAACAGGTTCCAAAGACTGATGACTTGGTGTGAAAACCTGTATGCCACGGGTATTTTGTTCGTTCTTGGCTTTTCTAATCGTCTGCTTTGTCCTCTGAGATGTCCCGATCTAGTGGGAAGAAAAAGAGGATATATTAGGTCTAAAGTCATCTCACAGCATTCCATATGTCAAAATCAAATCACCTCTTAGTCTGTGATAGAGCAGAGTAAGAAGGTCTGGTTTTCAAAGCCGCTCTTTGTATTTTAAGCCCAAAAGTTCTGAAATTGCACGGGTAGCTACCTTTTGTACTTTCTTCAGGATATCCGAGTCACCTTTTAATAAGGGACTTGCAGCCTGAACTCAGTTCCCAAGCCTAGTTTTGACTAAGGTTGTGTATACTGAAGTGAACATGGTAGTATCTAACTTGGTGAATTTCCGTCTTAAAGCCTACAGGGTTCTTAACCTCTTAGCTGCAACCTCCAGGCAGTGGGCTGTGGTCTTAAGATCATGACTCACTCTCAGTCCAAGACCATTGTGAGACCGGACCACGGGTACAGGCACTTCCACTATGTTGTACCTATTAACCTTTGTATCACCAAGGTGCATGTAGACACTTTTCCGCGTTGATAGGCATCAGCCACTCTTTTCACCAGTGAATCATATTATTTAAGTCTGCCTGAGATGCGCATACGTCTGCGTCTCCAGTTATTACTCGACAGATTTTTACATCGTCAGCGTATAATAACATTGGAAACTGTACTATACTTGGGAGTTCATTTGCACAGTATAAAAAGCAAAGGGCTTAGGACGGAACCTTGAGGTACTCCACTAAGTACTGGTCTCCAGATGGAGCACTTCGAATTTATTCTTACTTTCTGTCTACGACATTCTAGTAAATCCTTAACCCATTTTAAAAGAAGTCCAGCAATACCAAGGTTTTCCAACTTCAATAGTAGTCTATTAGTTAGCACCTTGTCAAAAGGCTTACTGAAGTCTATGTAGACAACATCCACTAAGTTTCCGTTGTCTAGCGCCTTTATCCGAAATTCCCTTGCTATAAGGAGGTTCGTTATACAAGATATACCCTTTCTAAAACCATGTTGTTCTATGTTTAGCAAGTTATTGGTTTCCATAAATGCCGTTATGGTCCGTTTGACTATTCTTTCCAATATTTTAACTACGACACCTGCGAAGCTGACAAGTCCGTGGTTTTATGGAAGTTTTCATCATTCCGTTTTATGCATTGAAGGGAAGATTACATGCTTTCAGTCCGTAGGTAACTCATCTTGGTCGGGTGACATATTGAATATCACAGTCAGTGAGGCCGCAATACACTGTGCAATAATTTACAATTTCTCGGGGTGCAGTCCATCCGGTGTTGTTGAATTTCCGTATCTAAAGTGCTAAGGGCCTTAGTTGTATCATCTTGCTCGAAATCCACTATGAGAAGGCGATTTATTAACTTCGTTTTTGGGTCCAGTTTCTCAACTAGAAGAGGTTTTTAGGTAAAAACTACTCGGAAATAGTCTGCCATAGCCACTATCTTTCCTTGATCATCCTCTACCATTTTTTATTTACTCTCATCTGTAATTAAGGTTATAATCTAATGCCGCGTCCTCGTTTTTTGACTTACGTACGAGATTATTCTTTTAGTCAGTTTGATAGTGAGTTGGTGGGCCCTTATCAATCCATGCAGCTCGCTTTTCAGTGAAGGCATGTTTTCAGGTAAGGCTTCCCAATGACTTCTCGATGGAAGAAACGGAATCCCAGTCTGAGATTATTAGATCGTGGCTTTTGAAACTTCTTGTTGTAGCTTCAGAAAAATTTAATTTCTAAGAAAGAAAAACATACGGTACGTTGATATCGAAATCACTGTTAAAGATACGGAATGCCAACTCAAGGTCACCCTGCTTCTGCCAAAAGATATGGTGAAAAGATTCAGGCATTTTAAGCGCTCATCATGTAGAACTTCGGAACGATCCTTCACTAGCTTTGTTCCCATACACTGAACATGTCCAACTGTGTTAGTATCCTTAACAAGACATGAACTGGTAACTTGTACACAGCTTTCTAGATATGATCAGACGTTAATTGGACATAAAATTCGAAACATCTCATTTAAATGCAAGGTGAAGTGACCATAACACTTGAAAACCTCTGATAGCTGCTGCTTTAGGATGCGTGGTTGTGTTTTAAGTCGTGACTTACTGTTACGTTTAAGTATTTGCGTATCTGCATGCATGGAAGTGATATAACGTTGACGGTATGCTGTAACTGTTACCGCGTGCGATGTGCATCAGCACATTCTTTCTAGGCCCCAGCTCTGAATCATCTAACTAACCCATCCGGGTCATCTTGAAGATCTAAATGATAATCCTTACTACTTATTCTTATCCAGATTTTGAAATCATATGCCAACGACAGTGTGAACAACTTAAGTAGTCTTTGCTAAACTATATGAATACCACATCCATAAACAAAAACCGTTATCTTGGTCTTCTATTCAATCCTCTCTCGCAATGCGAAGGTCGGTCAAGCATGAATGCTTAATCCGAGACTCTTGTTGCTCATGAGTTAACAGGTTGCTTGGTTCCATGTGACGTAGTTACTTTGCCTGAATTAATTTTTGGGGTAATTTTACTATTATGCTAGTTCGAATGACAGGTCGGTCGTTTTGTGGTGTACGCTATTTATATGGACAGATATAGGATCTATGTAGCAGCAATCGGAAGTCGAATGCATGCAAGCAGAAGACTGAATTGAAGAGGACAAGAGGGAAAAAGAGCATTTGGATTAACAAAAGAATCGGGGAATCATAAAGTGTGTAGAGAACAACTGAATGAAGATGTGCAAATCATGTATTTAATTTTTATTCTTTATATTTTACGAATCAGCTGTGTTTTTTCGCATTAAAAACAAATTGATTTGTCGTAAATAAGTTTTTGTTCATCATAGTTAGACATGGTATGTCTCTATTCATGATTAAGTTTTATGCTATCTGTAACGGAAGGAGAACGATGAAAATCCCTCCGCAGCATTTTTGTCGGACAGTACTGTCATTTATTTGTTTTTTCTCCCTGTCTTGTATTTTAACCTCTGTTCAGATCTCGTTTAACCACACCTTTTGTTCTTCAGTCTTCCTAGTCTGAGCTTTTATTATGTGATTTTGATTGAAGACTTCTCTTTTCTTTCTTGATTTTCTATTGTATGTCGCCGGACCATTGACAGCTAGGTCGTGTTTGACTAAACTCACGGTCACGACGTGGTTTCAGCGTGCCACTGTTAATTTTTTGACTGTCTATTTATGAGGACTGCTGGAATCCCTGAAGATAGATATTTGATCCTATTTTGTTGAGAATATATTTGTTGATTCTCAGGTATCGAACCCTTTGGTATTAACTGTTACTTTTATTGCTTAGCGCGCTACTTTTCAACAGAGAAACCTTTAACTGTATAGCACAGTCTGTACCGTTTGAGGTATTTTGTATTTTTGATATTTGTTCTATTTCCTGAATTAGAACCGTTTAAATTGAGCACGGAGTTTTTGTTTTGATGTAATTCAGTACGAGTATCTCAATAACGCCTCGTACGCTATACAGAAGAACGTTGTCTGGCCTATTCGAATGCACTTTGGTTCGTCAGTCCTGCATTCAAACCGAATACGGACAGTTCCGTCTTTACACTAGCTATAGTATCGCTTCAATCCATAGAAAGTGAGTGTTGGAAAGTGAAATGTTGTGAAATGTTATAACCCCATCAATTCTAATACAGATGTTTCCTGCAATGACCAGAGAATAATATACATTTACGGTGAGCGACGTCTCCATGACAACAGTAATATTGGGACTTAATCCGTTTTCCATCATTCATTTATCATCGATTAGCGGGCTTTGAAGGTTGTAACATTTTTTCACGTGGTTTCATTTTGTTTTCTCATTGGGTCCCTCCCCCAAATGTAACAACATTTATTGCGAAAAATACTTCACTTTTTATAGAGTTTCTAGTAATTCGATACATCATCTTAAGATTCAACGTCATACATTTTGTCCGCTAGTTTTCGCGCTGTACACCTCCTTTCCTTCATTAACGTTCATGTATTAGCTCATAATAAATATTGGGTTTGATCCTACCATAGAACGTTATACATCCAAAAAGTTATAACAGTTGATCTTCACTTAGAACAAACCTTACTTATGTTCGTATTACTTAAAATTATGTCCAGGCGACTAAAAACACAATCTCTCCCGATGCCTATTGCGCCTGCAAAACATATAAATCCATTACTAAAGCGCATAATATGAAGCTTTATAAACGCACTGATCAGTCTACATAGTAGTCTGATCTTCCTAAGCTACACTAGACGTGCAACATGTATTTGAGCATGACATGTTACTACCTTGCATCTCGCTTATAGATATATACAGGAGCAACCACAAACAGTTTGAATCGACATCATCTTCCAGTTCGCCCAAAAACGTTACATACTGTGAGCAGTTTTTGACGGTGTGGTTGACCTCAAACACTCATCAAATCCATAATTGGCCATCGTGTACAATGTCTCACGGAATGCATGTAAGTCTGCCTACAATAGCCAGCTCAATGATGTCCCACTCATACACCATAGGCCCTCTACATGTATGGATCAAATTAGGCTCCACGTTCAATTCGCTTTGCTTTCCTACTCTGCAGTTGTACTAGATATTTTCCTTCCTTAATTTCGTACTTGAAATAGAGTGGCAAATCACTGGACTAATCGACGCTACTTAACTATGATCGATCACCAAGAGACGCTGGCCACTACCCTAAAATGCTGAGTGGGGGTGGAGTTACTGAAAGGGAGGTATTGATAATGAGGGCGATGACTTCAATCTACACGTGTTTGGAGGATAGAACATTTTGTTTGTACTAGGCTCGTTATGAATGAAAATGATCCAGTCAATCTGTGATACTGAAGTTGTTCTCCTACACTCACCATTCAGACTCATTTTTCAATTCTATGCTGGACTAATGAAATAACGTACAACAACCTAACTAGGAATTTTACACAAGGACTGTGTGGCTGGCGTCAGGTGAAAAAAGATGAAAGACTAAAAAATGCAGACAAAAAAAGATATATTTATCAGTTTTTGAACACATTACTCTCTTGATGCATTTTTCGTTCTAATAAACAGCCTTCTTTATTCTAAATTTGACTCTCCTTCCATGATTTGGACCAACTCCACCTTTTTAAATATCATAACTCCTTGTTTCTTATTACTGCGCTCTCTCACATGGAGGCTCTAATCACATTTCGCTCTAGAAACGGGAGCCAGGATGTTCAACCCATTAATTCCAACATAATTATGCCAAGCTTGGATCTGCTGTGCAACGTGGACGCAATGTCGCTTTGAAAAATATTTTAAAGACCGTACACAATGTAATAATGTGGCATAAACGTAATCATTAACACTCCAGGACATCCGCACGAATGTACTGTTATTTACTTTTTTTGATTTCAGCTATTTGACGACTCTACTGTAAGCAAACTAATGTTGCAGTTTGTAGATCATGCTTTTAAAAAGGGCGTGTACCTGCTCTGGAAGAAATATATTATTATTACTAGTAAATGTCTTGTTTCTAAGACTACGAGTGTTTGTGTAGCATATACTCAAGATGTTTTAACAATCACTCGTTATACCAATAAAGATCTCGGAAGCGTTGACTCCCAAGAACTGACTACTCGAAAATCCTAGATATTAAGATTTTTATGCCGTTTTGTCTTCGAGAGTTTAACTCAGTAAGAGAATAGTTCCACCTGACTTGACCATCACGTGACCAATCTGGTTAGGTAGGGATATTTAAATCACTGGTTTTGCATTAGTGGATCATTGTGACGATTCTTCCCTCGTAACTGCCGAGGATTAACTTAAAGATTTTTTGGTTTGACCTCTCCTCCAACCCACATAACGTGTCTTATTATCTTAGTAATGTGTACCCCTAAAACTTTTTCTATCGTTACATTCCTGATAGCAGATTTTGTTAACCTTAGATAGTGTGCATGGCTTTGGGCAGGACCACTTTTCTTTTGACTCCTATAAATCGCAATTAATTAGTCTAAGAATGGATCTTACTTCTTTGAAAGTTGTGTCCACGACTACCTATTTTGTTGTCATTTCCTTCCAATTAACTACTGGAAGCTTTTCTTCGGTTGACTTTGGATCAAAATTGTTTGATTCGTGCAAACTACTAAGAAAAATATTCGGTGAGATCACACTATTTCAACCACGATAGGGTTGCGTGTTGTCTCACTTTGGGACTTTAGCGGAGTATTATGTGATCCAGAGAATGTACCTACCAATGGCTTATTAACCATATGGGCGCTATTTGTTGTTATTATTCTTCCTCATTACTTCCGCACTATCGTCAATTTCTCCTCAGTCATGACAGCCACATCGAAACTACTTGAGACGATGAAGGTTTTATCTGGGTCTTCAGGTAATACTGTGGGGCCGTGACCGCCAATATCCGGTAATATTTCACAATTTACTTGTCTCAAAGCAGATTTTCATTTTGTCTGTTTCATAGTCGGGTGTTTGAAACATCTCGTAACAGCACATACCACTCAGAAACATTTTTCTTCGTCAGTACTCACGTTACGAGTTCATTCTTCATCAACTTTCATCCTAGTCAACGTCAGACGGCCTAAAGATGCTACAGGTATCAGGAGTTTGACAACGCCTTTGCACTTAACACTTATAATTGAAGTATGTCAACCCAGTCAAATCAGAAGTCAGAAGTGTAAGGGTTTGAAGATACATTTGGAAGACTATCGATTTCACTATAAGCTGGTTAGCAGACATGACGGTTGTGTAGCACTCGTGATTTAGTAAAGATGTGTGACTTGGCGCGTTTAGTTGGATGTGTCTACTAGAACTAATGCCGTCAGCACCAAATGTCGAAGACTTACAGAACTACTTATTTTGGAAATGCATTTACCGCTACAGGCTAATTACCTCTTGGAGCAGTAATGTCTCAATCGAACATCAAAAACAACAGGCAATGAGAGTTAGATTTCGAAAATGTTCTTATGCGGTGGGATTTAAAGTAGTACACATCTTGCAGAATCATGTTTTGAACTCATCAAATTGCCTTTCTTTCTCCATAAGGAAGAAGCAATTCGGCTATCCATATTTACAACTAGAGCCGACCATTTTAAACAGGATATAGTGGAGAGCATCAACAAAGTACACAAGGTAATCACTGGTATGACAATCAGCTAAAAAGGCTAACATTAAACGAATTTGAAGAAATTTTCAGACTTCAACCGAAATAATTCAAACTAAACTCGACCAGGTATGCTTGTAATTCAATAAGTACACGAAAGCAAAGTCAGTTCTCAGCAAGAATGAAATAACTGTCATTAAACCATTTAAATATTTTCGAACTCTTATTATCTATTGTTAGCTCAAGAATTTTCAGATTTCATCGCGCAATAAACGTGATGAATTTTTGAGAGTGTTATTCTTTTCCGAAGTTCCCTCAGCTTTAACGCGCCAATTTCAGGGAAGTTGTCTGTAGCATAGACAAGCATGGGAGCCTATATGTCTAAACCGAAAACAGAGAAAATCTCTGACGATGGGGCGAATCAGTGGATATCTTATAGCTCCTGTTCTATGCAGGGTTGGAGAATGCATCAGGAGGTATGAAATACAAGTGGATCACTATAAACCTTAACTTAAACATTTCAAGTTTTGTAAATGTTAACCTCTAAGTTTGGATTTTCTCAACCATCGTGTATTGCCTAAGGCCTTCTACGTTTTTACTAGTGTTGCATTTTGCTCAGGATATGACACGTCTCACAGATGTTTCAAACTTTGTGTTATAAAGACCTTTATTACCAAGGGTATGAAGATGTATTTTACTTTTCAAAAGTATGCGTGCCTCACAGGTGGCTTTCTAATGACTTATCGCATCCTAAAGACTCTAGGACATTGGCTTGAATACCTAGTTAAGCATAGTTTCAGCACAAATCATAGGGTTAACTCCCAGAAGTTAGAGATAGCATAGCAGAATGGTCTGTAGGCACAACTTTTACTCTTTACTAGTGGTCAAACTCTGGAATGTCGATGCCGGTTGAGGTAGTCAAAAGGAATTTCCAGCATTCTTCAAAAGAATATGACATTCTTAAGGACTCAACGATATTACTATAACTTACCAATATTTTTCATTTTATCATTAAACATACCAAGATTCATTCCTGAAGGCATCGGTGATCCGCTATTACTAGGTACGAAAGACAGTTGAGTGAAAGCGTCTAATCTGTGCAAAGTCAATTGGATTTAAATCCACTAGCTTTCAGCTTACGAGAAGTTCAGCTTATGTCAATGTTATTTTTATTGTAGTTTTAGGTGTAAGATACGGGATTGGTGTGTGTTTGTTCTAGGTCTCATTTTGATTGTGCTTATCTGTCTACTCATTTGCAGAGCATTCTCGGAAAACCTATTTTGAATGATATTTTGACCGTCTGGTCTCGCCAGAGTATTTTAGGTAATCTGTCGGTTGTAAGTTTTAGTAGCGAGACTATCATTTATTAGTGACGTTTGAGCGATGTTAAAATGACGTCAGTGAAATCCAACCAATTACTCAGAGTTGAAAGCTGTGTCATTGTGGGGAAATAGAATTAAGACTCATACAATATGGGGTTAGTAATTAACGTTTTCGTCACAAAATAAGGTCATCTATAACGACAAAATGCTATTTAACTATGATGATTGATTCTTGCACCGAAATTCAAAACTTGACGTCTTTAATCTCGCTGGTTTCTACCGTAAATCATAGTCACCCTGAACAAGACATGGCATCTGAAAATAATGCCTTTGACTGGTGCTCTAAGTCATTTTATTAAGTGTAAACCTCTTCATCCAATCCTGGGAATTATCTTTAGTGACTGAGGATCACGGACGATGTTATTCAAAGTCAATTACAGTGGCGTAGTTGTATCTACTCATGACCATATGAATATTAGTTTGTATGTAATTCCTAATTTCCCATATTATATTCGTCATGGATTACATTTGTTTCTTATTCTGGCTTTTATTCGTAATAAGTCCATGAATTAGGAATACTGGGATTATACTGGGCAAATCGGTGAATAAGGTTATGATTCTTCATCGACCAAGCTAACTGACACATGTGTTGTTATGTATACCTAAACCGCCTACCTCGACATATAATCATGACTTCAGGGTAAAAAAACTAGAGACGAACAAGCCGATATGTAGCATCAGTCTATGAAGTCATAGACTTTTAGTCTTATGTTTGTTAATAAGTATAGATTACTTGGTTGGAGCCTGCGCTGTTAGTTTACTGTTGTATGACTGCTCAAAATCAGTCACGATGACTAATACATCCTTTATTTCCTTCCAGATCTTAAGTTCCAATATTCCTTCATATATATGTTCGCACTACATCTCCCCGAACTGTATATTCATAATTTATTCTAACTCACCTTATCGCGATTACAATTTTATTTCATCACGAATTATTATTATTTGAACATAAATATTGGTACAAAGGGGCACCGAATACATATGCGTCACACAAGTCATTTGATACTTCTCGGGTGCTCAGAGCAAAGCAGGTGGTTTTCTTAGGAGGCCACACTCCCAGCCTTTGAACTAAGGGTCTAATCCATAAAACGATAGAGCAAATTTAGGAGATCCAATCCCATGGTAGCCGATGACCAACAATTGGTTCATATGCGTTTTGTTCCCTCAGGATCATGAAGCCCATATGCATCATTGGTTTGGAATCAGGGTTTTTCAAACCCCATAAGTTGACCTGTATCCACCAACCCAGTAAAATGCTAGACGTTCGCTTTTCGTCCCCTCAATTTCGTAAACAACAGCCGCGCCGCAACATGCCAGTGGTTGTATACACGTGGCCATGTAAAAGCATTTCGAAAGGGCTGACTGTCCACTTTCGGTCGTACCAGGGCATTTGAGGGCTTCATCACGTAGTGATATCGTAGCAGGCGAACTCACATGTGCCAAGCCCCCTATTGGTTATGTATTATTATTATTATTATTTATTTGAACACATAAATATTGGTACAGGGGGGCATCAAATATATATGCGCCACACAAAACAATGATAATTTGAAGAGAAGGAGGAAATAGAAAAAAAAAGTAATGAACGTGGGGAATTATAAAAAAAAGGGAGAGAGAGAGAACAATGGTGGGGGAAACGGAAAGGTACAATCAGAAGAGATCTTTCAGTTAAGGAAGATATAAACACTTTTTATGAAGAAAGTAAAAGAAGGTTACAGCACGATCGCCACTGGCTTCTATCCTGAGCCTTATTTGATAACGTCTCTAGCCACTGCGTTACACCGTCTCTCGGACCCCAACCAGGGAGTCGTGAAGGACCAACAGAAGCTAGCCATTTGCAGCTTTCTTTCATACCACGACACCATGTCATATACTGACCACCTATTGGTCAGTATATGACATGGTTATGAGTGACTCACATTACGCTTATCTCATCCAGGTTTGATTTATGTGTTAGGCAACTTGACAATTACCATTAATGGAATGTGACTCGTTAACCACTCAGTGATTAGTGTACCTGGTTTTGAGTCTCACTTTATGTGTAGTAGTCTGCGTATACCAATCTTACTGTTCATATTTTTTAAATAACCACATCTAATTTTGACTCCAGCAATTGGTTAAAAATGTTGTTGCATATTTTGATAAGCTGGCAAAGCATTTACTAAATCGATCAATTTGATGTTCATCAGACTTGCTTCAGTTTTTCAAGTAACTCCTAGACTGAGCTGTTAGGATAGGTACTGCATTTATCAATATCTATTAAGCGCGAAAAAGAAATTTTACAACCCTCGAATGCCCTGGTACGGCTGAGAGTGGGCAGAGTCAATTCTCCCACTCGAAGTGCTCTCACATGACCACGTGCATACAACCACTGACATAGATGTCCTACTCACTACCTCCTCTCGGCGGGGGTGTTGTTTACAAAATTGAGGGGACGAAAAGTGAGTGTCCGATACTTTAACTGGATTGGTAGATATGGAGGATCCACCTATGGGAGTTGGAAAACCATGATTTCAAACCAACGGCTCCAGGATTCTGAAAGAACAAATGGCGCATAAACATATTAGTCACTGGCTACCATGGGACTTCATCTTCTTACGTTACTTCACTGCCTTATGGATTAGACCCTTAGTCCAAAGGCTCCAAGCGTGACCTCCTAAGGAAACCACCTGCTTCGGTCTGCGTGCCCGGGCAGTATCCTAGCCTTTACACAAATCGAACGATTTATGTGGCGTATATCTGTTTGGTGTCTCCTTGTATCAATGTTTATGTGTTTAAATAAATAAATGAAGAGGAGCTATTATTTATATCCATCTAATTTTCTATTGTTGGTTTTGTGGTTTCAAACTTTTTTTTCATTGTTACTGGTCAGTAAAAGTGTGGTGCCATGAATTTCGTGAACTTATCCTCTCCGGCTCAGAACACGATGAAGAGCGAAGTCAATCTAAATATAGGTTGATAGAATGCCTGCGTAATGATCGTGAGTAGAGATACGTAGCGAAAGCAGTAGAGATGCAAAAGATAGCAGCGATAGTTAACAGTAGACAACTGTTCAGACTTATCAAGGGAACGGGTATCAAGAATCCAGCTGTTAGTGAGACTCTGAGAAAGACGAGAATATTAATCACTCTAAATGTAAAAGATTGTATGAATTGGCAGAACACTAGGGAACAGTTCAACTAGGATTCAGCCACACTACAGTTACTCACCATCTCTAAGCAATCTGAATGGGAAATTGAAATAAGTCCTTCAACTCAATGAGAGTGTAAAGAATATATGCGATATGAGGCAATGGAGAGCAGCAGTTTGATAAACTAACTCATGTGCTGGGAGAACCATGCTAGTTTCAGATCTAGACGTGAATGTATAGACCAAATATTCATCCTTCGACAGGTTCTAGAACATCGACGACATTAGTTGCTTTCATCGACATTAAGGTAACATTCGACTGTTGATTGTGAGATTCTGTGGCAGTGTCTATCACTGAAAGGCGTACCAATGAGATACATTATCCTTGTACAGGCTGTACTCTACTTGAACATTACTGGTCCTTCTCTATTCTTATTTAATGTCATATACATGCTTTTAGTGATAACGCTTTATTTGTCTGACCTTTTAGGACTTAACCTTCCACTAGAGAATTCACTTGTTGATTTAGAATACGTGGATCATGTAGCTTTGTTTGGTGAAGACGGTGACAAAATGCAGTTTTTTGACCACCTTGAGGAACAATGAAAATTTGTTTGGGATGTGATTGTCTCCTTCCAAATGCAAAATAATGCTTTAGGACTGGGTCATGGCTTTTGAATGGAGGATTGGGAGTGGAGTAATTGAACGCATCGACTGCTTCACTTATTTCAACAGTCTCACCAATCTTGATGCTCGAGTGTCTGACAAGATCTTGACACATTGCTAATTCTTGGTTTAGCAGTAGAGTACTAGGTGAGAATGGCAAATCGATTGATAAGCTGGTGAGTCTTCATCAACTGAGGTGGTTAGGACATGTGTTGCGTATGCCGAAACACCACTTACCCCGACGGACGATGTTGTTAGGTGTAGGCATCTGATGGAAATAAACTAGGGACTGCCAAACCAAAACATGGCATTAGTCCATAAAGTCATTCACAGTTAGACTTAACCGTGTGCTTAGGTGTAGATTACCTGGTTGTGGTTCCTGTGATTATCATAATTAATGGTTAAAGACTTTGAATGACACGACTCAAAATCGTTTGTGATGGTGCAAGTGCATTTATTCTTTGTCTTCCCCCAATTCTTCACAACTTTTTTTTTATTTTAGTACACTTATGTTTTCTTTTCGAGTTGTATCTTAAATGCCTAATCTTTCCCGTTACCACTGATACTGTTACTACCTTTACTATTCTGGGTTTTGGCCTGTCAGCTTAATCTCTCTGTACTAATAAAGTATGGCAACTTCAACCGATGTACATACGTACAGGTTTCACGTTGTAACTGAATGAGTGATAAAAATTTTGTGACTTATTTTGAGTTAGCTATTGTGTTCAGTCGATAAAAATTACATCTGGTGTTTTACATTTTGCAGTACCATTCCATTATGTTACTGTTGTGACTTTTTTCAATTTCAGAGCTATTTTCATCGTTTCAGGATATCATATGCGTTACAATTTTTATTTAATTGTACTAATCATGTACTTCCAAATTGTTTACTTATTTATGCTTCTAGGATGCCCACAACTGCATACCGAATTTCGATGCATCACGAGGTATTTCCTTCTTTGCAGTTTATGATGGCCACGGTGGATCAGAAGTGGCACGATATTGTGCGGAATACATGCCTGATTTTCTAATGAAACTTCCCTCTTATAATAAATTAAATATGAAGGAAACCTTAAAGCAGTTGTTCCTTGATTTCGACGCTACATTAGTAACTCCCGAAACGAGAGCTGTTTTAAGTAAAATGTCAGAGACAGACAAAGCCGATAGTTCATCAGAAAAAGAGTCACCTGCTCAAGTCCATTATGTAAGCTCATAAAGTTGTCCCATAATTGAAAATATAGACTGCTGATATTGATGGTGATGATGATAATGATGGAGAGGAAGATGAAAATTATTCAGAACTTTTGGCCTTGCGTGCTGAAGCAAACCAACCTTTGGAGGATGTTTTAGAACAGTATGGAGGAGAGGATGCTTTACCTTCGAGTATTAAGGTAAGATTAAACTGCTGAACTAGACAATCTTTACGTACATTATATATGCGCCACGTAAATCATTCGATTTGTGTGAGGGCTAGGATACTACCTGGGTGCCCAAACCGACGTAGGTGGTTTCCTTGGGGAGCCACACTCAGAGCCTTCGACCGAAAGGTCTGACCCACAAGGCAGTGGAGCAACGTCAGGAAATGCTTACTTACTTACTTACTTACTTACGCCTGTTACTCCCAATGGAGCATAGGCCGCCGACCAGCATTCTCCAACCCACTCTGTCCTGGGCCTTCTTTTCTAGTTCCATCCAATTCTTGTTCATTTTTCTCATATCTATCTCCATTTCTCAGCGTGATGTGTTCTTTGGTCTTCCTCTCCTCCTTCGACCTTGAGGATTCCATGTGAGGGCTTGTCTTGTGACGCAGTTCGGTGCTTTCCTCAATGTGTGTCCTATCCACTTAAGAGCGATTCTTCCTAATTTCTTCCTCCTCAGGAAATGCAGTCCCATGGTATCCGGTGACCAACGATTGGTTCATACGTAATTTATTCCTTCATAATCCTGGAGCCCATGTGCACCATTGGTTTGGAATTAAGGTTTTCCAACTCCGCTAAGTGGACACTCCATGTCCACCGACCCGGTTAAAGCGTCAGACATTTGCTTTTCAACCTCGCGGTTTCGTAAACAACAGTAATGCCGCGAGAAGGTAGTGAGTAGAACTTTTGTGTTAGTAGTTGTATGCACGTTACCATATAGGAGCATTTGGAGATGGAGAGCTGACTCTCCCCACCCTCGGTCGTACTAGGGCATTAGGGGGCATATATATATATATACATAAATATATATATATATATATATATATATATATATATATATACTCATTCGAAAGTCTGCTAGAGGCCTTTCACTTGATAATTAGTTTGCAAATTAAACCAAATTTATTGCTCAAGAATATTCTCTACATTAATACTTTTCCTTTAAAAAATACCACAGACTATCCTGGATACCCGACGTCAACAAAAAGTTGGTGAATGTAGTCGTAATTCAAGTAAATCGTCAAAAAGTGTATCAGAAAACAATGATTCAGAGTTGGACAAAACAACAGATTCTTCGTGCACTAAAGTATCCAATACTACTGCTGTCAATCCTGTTGAGTATGTCTTTTTCACATCAATTTTTTTTCCTATTAGTTCACCGTTATACAGGTATTTTCTGCAATTCTATTCTAGAAATAGCCAATTATTACAGTATGATTGTACTTGTAAAAGCTTGACCGTATGTTAATGTGTTTGTTTTCTCCACGTATACCTATACAGTAGTATAAGAAATATTTATTAAGTACGTTGTTGGATGGATTTCAATTCATATTTAACTATTTATTACTTTAACATTAACATTTCCCAAATTCACAGTCGATCAGTTCAGTGTTTTATTTATTCTGTTATGTTATTTTTCGTTATCCAAGAATTCTAGGGTAAGCTTACGCTCACTTGAATAAGGTTTTTTGCAACCTATATTTCATAAGATATAAATACCTGTAAAGGATTTATGGTCAGATTAGCTCACGGATAGTATTTATATAATCTTTGATTAAGGTTCTGATTAAAGTGACTTAAGATGACGTACTAAAACGCATTTAAATAAAGTTATATTTCGGTCCATCAGTGTGCTTGGTACCTGTGTGGTTGAACTGTACTATTCAGATTGTAGCGTTAAAGTCTATACGGTGTCTGGTTCCCCTGTGAAACGGGATTGAGCTGTACTGTTTGGGTTGTTACGCGAAAGTCTGAATGGTGTCTAGTTCTCCTGAAAACCAATGTAAAATTACCCTGGACGACAAGGGGATATTATATAACTATATATTTCGGTTTGGAATTGTGGAGATTGTTGCATTTCATTAAAATCATGAGCAAATCATTATTAGACCACTGTTGGAAACCTAGAAGCATTGGATGACGGTTTCGCTTAAATAAATTTCTATCGGAGTCGTCGTTCACATTGTTTTCTTTAATAAATTACATTTTCTATATTGTTTCGAGCACATATTTCATAACATAACATATCAGTTTGACTACTTATATAAAAATAAGCAACTAATCGTTTTATTCGTAATTTTTACTTTACATTTTCCCAATATTAGAACTGTTGAACAAGGCGACTCATGTAAGTTTCATTATCTTTTAGTTACTAATTAATGTTTTGTATTTAGTATATATATATATATATATATATATATATATATATATATATATATATATATATATATATATGTACGCTAGTTTCAGACCCTCAATGAATAGCTCAGAGTGAATTATTTGTGCTGTTATAAACTGTATTCACTTCTGTTTGTTACTCTCTCTACAATCTATCGTTTTCTTCGAAATGTTCAGTACTCGTTGTTGTGGCTTTAAATCCGACTAGTTATCACGGAATTTATTCGACAATCGAAATACGGCTTATTCACTCTTGTACTGTACTAAACCAATGACGTTTGTTTGGCCTGATCAGCCTAGCGCCCTATTAGTCCTTTGCTTGCCTAGCCCGTCCAACTAAGTTTATTTATTTATTTATTCTAACGCATAGATATTGGTACAAGGAGGTACCAAATACATACGCGCCACACAAATGTCATTTGATATGTGTGAGGGCTGTGATAATGCTCGGATGCCCAGACCGAAGCAGGTGGTTTTCTTAGGGGACCACACCCGGAGCATCGTAAGGAGATACAGTCCCATGGTAACTGGTGACCAAAAACTGGTTCATACGCCATTTGTTACTTCAGGATACTGGAGCCAGCCCATGTGCACGATTGGTTTGGGATCCGGTTAAAGCGCCGGACATTCGGTTTTCGTCCTCTCAATTTCGTAAGCAACACCGGTGCCACGAAAAGGCAGTGAGGCTAGATACGCGTGTCCATGTGGGGTGAGTGCATTTGAGGAGAGAGCGCACTCTCCTCACTCTCGGTCGTACCAGGGCATTTGGCGGCAACTAAGTTCAGAACGCCAATAACAACTTCCGCTATACGAATCATCTATTTCAAACATACTTGGTTTATATACCAGCCAAACAGACTGCATCACATCGTAAAATAGACAATAAAATTTATACAAGCTCAAGCTAAAATGTGGCTGTGAACGTGGGAGACGGTAATGAATAAACTGTACCTAAATTAAGAACAGTAAATCGTATAACAATAATCTATAGGTCAAAATGAAGCTTACATAATGTAATTACTGAATAGTTATACCTGTAGAATTATATATATATATATATATATATATATATATATATATATATATATATATATATATATATATATATATATATATATATATATATAGAATATTGGTCCATTAATAAATCTCAAGAGTTACTCGTAATTTAATCTTCGCTAGGATATAACAATCGTTAGCGTCACAATTTGTTCTCTTTATTTTTCTTTTCGACCTGTACTCATTTTTTTTGGTATCAGTAAGTTGTAATCATAATTGTGGAAATAGTAGTTCTCATTCCCGTTATTATTTGAACATACTATTTGACAATTTGCATTGGTATACATATGAACGTTTGATTGAAAACGTCAACCGGATATATAGTCAGGTTTTTAAAATGATAAATAAGATATGATCGACTTCGGTTTGGGTACCCGGGCAGTGTCACAGCCCTCACACATATCAAATGAGATATGTGTGGCGCATATGTATTTGGTGCCTCATTGTACTAATATCTATACGTTAAAATAAAATAATAAAATAATTTATTTGTACATTTAAATATTGGTACAAAATAGCTCTGAATACATAGGCGTCACACAAATGACTTGATTTTTGTGTTTGAACTGTGAAACTGCTCATGTGCCCAGATCGAAACAGATCGACTTATAACCTATTAAGAAAGTAAATTCATGTATTTATCCATTTGTCTGATTTATTTACCATGTTTTATGAAAGTTTACAAAAATTTCTGATGTTTTCATTGTCATCGAGGGATTCCTTTTTTATATCGTTTACTTTTTACACTAATGATAATATATCAGTAAGTTGTCATAAACAGTTGTTCTGGTATAATCAATAGGACAACAACGTGAAACTTATTTAGTAGATATGATATAGAACTAACGAAAAAATTGTTTATCTTTTAAATTCAGAAAAGAAGCTTTTCTTTTGCATTGGGAGTCCATGAGATTTATCCGTTATTCTTGAACTAGATGTATTGTCTTGTCTTAGTATTGCTTAATCTTCCTATATTTGACCATGACACAATGACCTTTCTTTAATTAATAACTTATCGACAGTAAAACAACGATTGAAATCCATACTTAATTAATATCTATTATTTCAGGGTGGGGTTTCTCATATTCATTCGCTCGATAAGATACCCGAAGTGAAATAACACAATACCAGGGAGATAAACTACTCTTGTACGGTTTAATTTATAACTCAAACTAATATGATAATATCAATTGGTTATCTGACCGTATATCTTGTTGTATGTATTTATTGAAGCATATAAGACTTGCATATAAAGGATAACCTAAAATTTATTAAGTAAAATATGAGTGTATGTAAAAATAAGTTTAATATTAACTAAGTATGTATAGAACTTTAGTATTTAATGATTAAGTACACAAATATTCATTTTGATCAGTGGAGTTCAATTGTGTTGGGTATAACGATTGTATCTACTACCGAAAAATCAACAAAAGAGTCATGCAATATCTCATATTGATTATATTTAAACTTGTAAATTAATCAACTATGTAGCTCAGTCGTTTAGAAGTGTAAGTGCTCATGCATGGAATTGAAGGTTCTGTATTCAATCCACAGTCACGTGATCTCCGAATTGTACTATTAAGTAGTCCCATAATAAGACAAAATGATTGTTTAGTGTTTTTCAGGTTTTCACTGGATTGTTTTACTTCAAACAGTCTATGGTCTCAATTGAATGTATTTGATTTCAGAATATTATTATGACAATTTTGTATATTATTAAATCTTACTCTTTTCTTAGCTTCTGAATCTAATCATAGACCAGACAGTACTACTTTTTCTAACAATGATGATAATACAAAGAAAGAGTCACCAAGTGAATCATTAGAAATGCATACAGATACAAGTATAAACGATTCTACAGTGGCTAATACAAAGAATGATGTTGATGATGAAAGTGACGATGAAAGTGCAGATTTTGATCCGTCAATTGAGTTCGAAGATAGCGATGATGATGACGATGATGATGATGAGGAAGATGAAGATGAGGAGGATGATGACGATGATGATGAAGAAGACGAAGAGGATGATGAAGACGATGATGAACTGACTGGTTTTTCTATACCACGTTCTATAGCAGACACTGAAGAATCAGAACCTGGAATAGATAGTGGGACAACTGCATGTGTTGCTGTTCTTGTACCAGTTAATGGTGTTATACGCTTGTATGTTGCTAATGCTGGCGATTCACGAGCTGTACTCTGTCGTGGTGGTGCTGCAGTTGATTTATCAGTTGATCATAAACCTGAGGATGAAGATGAGAAAGCTCGAATTGTTGCAGCTGGTGGAACTGTAACACGTGATGGTCGAGTCAATGGTGGTCTTAATCTCAGTCGCGCTCTTGGTGATCATAGTTATAAGGTGAGGTTATACATGGAAAAGTCATATTTTGACTTTAAGCGAGTGTTCTTACGATGGTGGAGTGCACTGCGAACCTACGACTTACTAACTGAAAGCCAAATGTTTTAACTATTAAGTGACCCACAAAGTATGTTTTACTAATCGATTTAATTCCTTTGCTTTAAAGTGACGACCAAGTTTACCAACTAATGCTTCGAATGTTCTGTTTTTAATCATTGATTAGATGTGGAATCTAAATCGCATGGTTTATTAAATTTCGGATTGCCTTCGAAGTTTCTCATCATTTCTTTTCATGTTCTGTGCCTGTTCTGCAATCGAGACTCACGTCTTAGTCGTGCATTAAGTTATACATCTTTGATACTTACTCTGATATATGTATTTGTTTGAGACTGTTACAGTTATACAACATTACCCCTCTTCCTGTTCACCGTTATCTACCATCATATAACCACATGCAACCACATAGTTTGTTTGTGGTCTATTCTGAGGTGCTTACCCGCACGGTGTGACGGTGGCAGTCGATGCCTGACTCTTCAATACGCTAATCCCAATGTTTTATGTCTATTAGATTTTATAATGTACCGATGGGAAGTAAGATCAAAAGAATTGTCAGAAAATATTTCTTATATATCTATCAACGCTCTGAAGTTGTTTAGTAATCACTAGTGTCTGGTTTTCAAAGCCCGTTCCAAATAATTCGATTTGAAAAACTCCATAGGGCTACTAGTCCTCAAAGGTAATGAGCGACTCATAACCGAATAAGTACTCAGCAAAGGAATTACACATATATTTTGAATCATAACACAATAACTGTCTCATTTCTTTTATAGCAAACTCCAAATATTCCATTAACAGATCAAATGATCACACCATCCCCAGATGTAACTGAAATCGATTTAATTCCAACAGCAGATGAATTTTTAGTCATTGCATGTGATGGAGTATGGAATTCAATGACAAGTCAAGAGGTTGTCGAATTTATTCAGGACCGTTTACATCCTCCTACTATAAACAATAGCAGTAGTGAAAACACTTCAAACAATCATTCGAATTCTGGTGCTGATGTCAATAAAAATGGCAATGATCTTGATGAGGTCAGCAAATTGGATTCGTCTGATCAACTAACAAAAATATGTCATGAAGTAAGATTAATATTTTTTTTTCAGATTTTGTATCTCAGAGGAATTAGCAACTAATATCCCTGTTGCTTTGTATAAAAAAGAGATGTATTTTAGTTGACTGCATAAGTTGTTATTACAAGTCTGATGGTGTTGAACAAGTTTCTCGTTAGTAGTATATTCATACTTTATTTATATACTGTTTTTGTTCAAATAATCGGTTCCAGGTTTATAGCTGCACTTTACAATTAGTTTGAACATCTGGATGGTTTCATTATCTACCAGTAAATTTGATGTTTGTTTCTCTTTACCTTACAGATTTTCGATCATTGTTTGGCACCGAATACCGACGGTGACGGTACAGGTTGTGATAATATGACCTGTATTATAGTTCGTTTTGACAATCTTCCTGGTTGGGTTGAATATTACAAAACTAGTGATAAAGTTAATACATTAATTGATTCAACTACTATATCAACAGTCAACGCCAAAAACACATCGACAACAACAACACTATCACCAAGGAAACGACCAATCTCTCATGAAACCTCCGATGATAGTAATCATGTTAATGATAATGAAACACTTATTACTATGAATGATACTAACGGAAATAATTCATCTCCTATTACTGATAATCAGATGACTACAATGAAACGTCCAAAATTGGAATTACTTGATTCAGAGAATTCCTTGGAAACAACAATTACAAATGGTAAAGGTAACAATGTTAACCATTAATGTTATTCATTTTATAAACTAGAAAAATGCAGGAACAAATAATAAATGGCAGTTGCTTCTTTTTTGTTGAAAATTAACTTGTTATAAACACAATATTATTATTATTATCATTACTACTGTTATCATTCAGGCAATCAACTGCCAATACTAACTAAGATTTCAAAATGATCCATGTGTTTTTATTCTCAATTATAGTTCGTTACATCCATTACAGGGTTCTAGTATCCTTGTTGATCGCGCACTCTCTCTCCTTTTTTTAAATCCCTGTCATTGTTTGTTTGTTGTTGACAGAAAAATAAAACAAATTAACATTGAGTGCATTTATTCATCATAAAATAAAAACAATAATCAATATACTACTGATAAAAGTAGTAAAGATTTGTATTTCACATCACCACATAGGTAAATGTATGTGTGTATAAATCTGATTTGTTTTATATTATCATAAATGTAATTGAGATCTTGTAACTTAGGTGTAAAAGTAGTGGTGGTGGTGAAAGGGATGTGTTTATGTACTGTTACTAACTACTACTATTACTACCACCGCCACTACTATATTGCTCTCCCCCCCTGTCTCTTTTTCATTCTATTATATTTACATTATGTTATCATCCTGTTTTTTATTTGTATTCAATAAGTAATCTCATTAAATATGAAACAATGAACTATTCTTTGTTCATTTCTTATTATATAACCAGATGTAATTTAATCTTGTTCACTTTGTAACTAAAATCATCCTACATCATCATCATCATAACATTTGGGTTGGTTTGTTTTGTCCCCACCCCCCTCCCCTCCCTTCGTCCGAACAAACAATGCTCAAATTGTTTCATAAAAAAGAAAAAAAATTTTTTTTTTATTACTCTGTATACATTTTATGTACTTGCTTAATATAATTGTAAAAAAAAACAATGAATATATATGGACAGAATAATAATAACTTGATGTATTTGTTTATCAAAAGAAAAACAAACAAGAGTGAGTCTGTTTGTGAGGAATGAAAGTTTTTCACTTCGTCAGTTGGTTTGTTTGCGTTTGTTGTTGTTGTTGTGCACACAGAATTTAAATTGATCTGAAAAACTAGGCAAATCATTTGTTGTTTTTATTTTGTAATCCACAATTTTATTATTGATGTTTTACATTGGAATATATATCTATCTATTTATATATTAAGATGTGTAGCGGAGTTTTTCGTAAGAAAATCAAACGATTAGGGAAGAAAAAGGTGAATAACTCGAGTACTGTTCGGAGTATAAGTTGGTGTGTCGCTGCCATATTGCTCATGTCTAGAAAGGACAATTCTTGTTGAGGTATACTAGGAGAAGGATTTGGATAGTTTTGACAAATCGCAAGCGTGATAGCAGATCCCTAAGGTTGAGTAACAGCGCCCTTTCTTATAGTTTTACACATGTAAGCTACGTAATTCAGAAGGCGTCAGTAGGATAAGATGTGTTATATAATTTCCTTCAGTTGTTAGAGGTGAAATGTCACTGCAATCACAACCTTTTATACTCAGCAGCTATGGTTCGTACAGTGAGTTTGCTGCTTTTATTATCATTATTCTCCAAGCGACGAGCCTGATATGGTAGGACCTAAAAGAACGAGTATTTCAGATAATGTAACTCAATTGGGTGGGTGGTCACTACATACAAGCCCGAATAATGTAACACTTGCAGATGCAGTTGAGTATTAAGTTGATATGGTTTTTGCGTAACTAACGTAAAATGTAAGTCCAAAATTTAAATGGTCTCATTATATCCACCATTCTAAATTCATATCGAAAGTTGACATTCAGTGGAAACGATAAGGGATTTTCAAAAATGTTTCAATAATCGAAAGATGAATCATATGGGTCTAGAAAAAGACTCCTTAATACTAGTCAAATGTGCATTATTTTACTAATCATAAAATTGATGGCAAATATAATTCATAGGTAGTATAATTTCATTTTCAGAGAATTAATAGATAATAATACAACCCGTCAACTCAAAACTTGATTAACTATAACAAGATCTGAATGCTATAATTAGTGATTGAGAGTCGAACACTTTGACCACTGCTGCTTTTAGTCTTGTAAATCTAACCAACTTAAATGGTATGATAAAATCTAAAACAGTGAGTGTTTCAGTGCGAAAAGCTCAATTTGCTAGCGGGAAATTTAAACAACTTGCTAAAGTATCATGTAGAACATGTGAAGACATTACACAAAACATCTATCTTATGATTTTTATTGTCGTAACTATCTGTGAATTTCCGTGTCTAATAAATAAGTAGATGATTATAAATTCATTCCGCTATACCGTGAACATCAAGAGAACCAGGTTAATTCACTACTTAACTTATATTGTTTTCATAATTTTTATTTCTTACAGCACTATTTAATAGTGAATGTTTTCCACTACCATTGGTTCTAATACTTTTTTGATTCTTGCGAATAATCTCCTACGGATAATATTATAGTATTTATTATTATTTTAACACATAAGTATAGGTACAGGGAGGCACCAAAATACATATGCGCCACACGAATCTCAATTGATTTGTGTGAGGGCTGTGATACTGCCCGGGTGCCCAAACCGAAGCAGGTGGTTTTCTTAGGGGGCCACACCCCGAGCCTTTGACCTGAACGTCTGATCCACAAGGCAGTGGAGCATCGTGAGGAGATGCAGTCCCATGGTAGCCGGTGACCAACGAATGGTTCATACGCCATTCGTTCCTTCAGGATACTGGAGCCAGCCCATGTGCACCATTGGTTTGGGATCCGGTTAGAGCGCCGGACATTCGCTTTTCGTCCTCTCATTTTCGTGAACAACACCCCCGCCACGAGAAGGCAGTGAGTAGGACTTCCCTGGCAGGGGCTATATACGCATGGCCATGTGAGAGCATTTGGAGAGGGAGAGCGGACTCTCCCCACTCTCGGCCGTACCAGGGCATTTGGGGGCAATGGATAGTGGCTAGCAGTGGAATCCAGTTTGACGCGCGTTTCGTCCTATTTGGGACTCGTCAGCTGGATGTACCTGCATCTCAGAGTTGATGTTCACTGTGGGACTCGAACCCAGTACCGTCCGCTTCAAACGCCATCGCGTTATCCACTTAGCTACTGAGTAATTTAAGATGATTCATTTATGTCAAAGCTATATGTTAAGTTGTGTTGTGGTTGAATTTTTACAATCAATGAATATTGCTATATTCTTCATACATCACTATTAGTTAGTATTGTATAAGGTAGAAATAAAATAGCTTAATGATCAAATTTTACAACTTTAATGTAAAGAAGTGAAATTCTTGTTGTAAATGATCAAAATCTATCTTTAGATATTTATAGTCAGATTCGATCTGAATTCTATACATAATTCATTATCTAATTTAGCTTCATATCATTAATCAACTCAATTATTTTTACTACAACAATTATCAATGGTATATGAACAATATTATTCAAACATAAAGTGTTAGAAGTTGTAATATATCAAGAACGCTAATCAATAGATCAAACCAGGAACAAACTAATGAATTATGTAAGTTATGATATGTGTTTAAATAGATGTGATCATCAATAATAAGTATACTTAAACTGTATGAATCATTAATGAATTAAAGATAGACAAATATAAAAATTTCACTGGTTGAAATCATGAATCCATTGAAGCTAGACCACCATGGAAAACCTGGAAGCACTGGACGGCCGTTTCGTCCTAGTATGGGACTCCTCAGCAGTGCGCATCCACGATCCCGCTCTTCGCGAGATTCAAACCCAGGACCTATCAGCCTCTCGCCAGGCGCTTAACCAACTAGACCACTGAGCCGGCATCCAACGGTGTTAATGTCTAACTTCAACCAATCCACGAAGTTGCGCCACCGTATACCATTGTCTTCAGTAAGCTGATATCTCACAACAGACCTGGTTGAACTCCACTGGTAACGGCTTCTCACTAGAACTTCAGGAGTATCTCTTGAAGTCAGTCACTAGTGAGCAGATGATGATTATTATCAGAAGGGATTGTGTGGAGATTTTAGAAATTTCACTGGTTGAAATCATGAATCCATTGAAGCTAGACCACCATGCTTCCAGGTTTTCCATGGTGGTCTAGCTTCAATGGATTCATGATTTCAACCAGTGAAATTTCTAAAATCTCCACACAATCCCTTATGAAAATATAAAAATATTGAATTTGTACATCTACCGCAAATTATTGTTGTATACTAACATGTACATGAATTCTTTGTGTATGCAACGTTCTATTAGGAATCTCGTAAGCTTAACATAGAACATGAGAAAATAGTGGTTATCTTCACTTATTTCTTTATTGATCAATTTTATTTACCAGATTGTGAGTAGTTATGCAAACAGATTTTAGCAACTTGTTACGGACAAAACTGCTTGTCTGTGGACCTCTATCTTGTTTTGTGATTGCTGATCTCTAACTTATTATTATCTGCCTGTTTATTTTGATTGTATCTATCTTTTATCTGATTCTTGGTAATCGCAAACCTTAATCTTTCCGATTACTGCTTCTGCTCAACCACTATGAGATTTCAATAGACAATTGTATCTCTGTGCTAATGTGGTATGGCAACTCGAACTCATATACGAAGTTCTACGTTGTTACTGACTTATATTTGTCCATGATTTTTCTGAGAGGTTGATAGATTGAATCGATTGTGATGTTGTTGCGGAGATCCAGAAAACTCCTCGAATACAACCAACAAAGGCTCTGAAATCGCTGAGAATCGTCTTATCCAATTGGCATTCAATAGAAGTTTTGCCAGAAAAATCTAGAAAGTGAAGTCACATGTCGAGTTTTCGATTGGATGATTATCTGTACTGATATTATGTTTAATAGCGTCCCAGAATTTTCCGGAAACCTAAGGCCATCTAACGTACTATAAAAACCCTAGATTTTCTATACATAAACGAACGTTAGAAGTAAAGCGGTTCTTCCATATTTCGCGCCTGTTTTTCTCGTGTTCAAGTGGCTGTGTAGATCTAGCCTAGGGGTTACTAGAAGAGCGTAAGAACCGAATCTAAAGTTCAGAAGACTTATCAAATGTGTTTGTTGATCGCCAAAATGACTTGAGTGCTAAGCTTCTAAAGATTCTCTAGAGTTCTTAATATCCACTCGATCCAAAATTTCAGCAATTTTCCAGTTGAATGTTTGTACACAATTACAGTGAATTCATCACCATTAGAAACTTATTATTCATGATTTATATGCTAACAAAAGCATCACTTTAGAATAATTAAGTTAGTTGAATCAATTAATTTACTGTATTCTGCATTGAATATTTAGAATCATTCGTAGACTGAAGAATTGATATCCTGTAAGGCGCGTACTCCTGTTGTCTTACGATCCAACTAGAATACACAAATAGCCTGATTAAAGCATATATATATATATGTATATATACATATATTCCTGAGAATTACAAAACATTTTTGTGGCATTCTTATTGCAATGACAATCCATGTGATGAAAATATGTTAAACAATTATTTCTACTATTCTGAACATCAATGTATTTCAACAATAATGAAATGAACAAGCATATATTTCTTTCTTATCTTCTCTTCTCCATCTCGCCCTTTGTATAAACAATAAGATTTTAGTTATATAAACCCATCGAAACCGATTAATCAATGTAGGGATCTACTATAAATAAATAAACTACAACCTGAACAAGTACACTAACTACTAGCAAACATTTGAGCAGCTTCGTAAAATCAGCAACAGAAGACATAAGTGTTTACAAAAAAAATCCTAGATATGCCATTCTTTTATACTTCCATTATTTGAGATCATGAGTCACTTTAAACTACACCACGATGGAAAATCTGGAAGCACTGGATGACCGTTTTTTTCTACTGTGAGACTCCTCAGCCGTGTGCATCCACGATTCTGCCTCGGGAGATTTGAACTTAGGACCTATCAATCTCGCATGTGAACGCTTAACCACTAGACCCCTGAGCCGGTAGGCATTCAGCGATGTTAATGTCTAACTTCAACTAATCCACGAAATTAATCGACACATTCACCATTGTCATTAAGTTATATAAACTCATCAACACCGATCAAGCAATATAGGGGATCTTCTAAAAATCAATAAACTACAACCTAAACAATTACATTAACTACTAACAAACATTTAAGTAGCTTCATAAAATCAGTAGCAGAAAACATAATTTCACTTGGTATTGTTTTGGTTGTATCTTCCCATTGAGGTTTTGTTGGGGACGATAGATCCCCAAAAACTTATAGTTTGTAATTTTAGCTTGTGGAGCTTGTATGCAGATGTATACGTGGGCATTTCTTACCGCCCACGCACATAGTTGATTGACGAAATTAACGATTAAATGTTTAAAAGCTCCATGGCAATATCGATGTATATATATTTGTATATAAACGTTTTAAATTGTCCTGTAAAAAAGGTTGCTGGTTTTCTGGTTGTTACAGAATATACTTTCATTCTAAGCTTGGACTTCTCACTCTAGATAGCGGGGCTGGGACGCGTCAATAATTAGCTTACTGGACCTTGGTCACCGAATCGTCGATCTCGTTCGCAATTTAAGTGAACCCGTAGTCTCTCAATTTTCAACCCTAACAGGTTTAAAACTGCAATTTATTAGTCTGTTATTGGCATATGTGCATATTGTGCGTATGCCTCGATATTACCTTAATTCAAAAGCTTTTATAAGCAAAGATGGATAGTGTGTAGCAGTGGGAATCCAGGAAGCGCATTTCGTCCTATTTGGCTATCAAGACTCAGTAGCTTAAGTGGATAACGCGATAAAGTTTGAAGCGAATGGTACTGGGTTCGAGTCCCAGAATGAACAACAACTCCGAAATGCAGGTACATTCAGCTGACGAGTCCGAAATCGGACGAAGCACGAGTTCTAGGTTTCACTGCTAGTCACTATCCATCTTTGCTTAGAAAACATAAGTATTTACAACAATAACAACAACAACAACAAAACAATCCTAGATATATTGTTCTATTATATTTTATTGAAAGAACATAAAAAGGGTCACAAAACTGTACAGATAATTATTTTCATTGTTTATCAATTCTTTTATTATAGAAAACAACCTACCTAAGAAAACATTCATAATTGGAAATATTATATCATTTAAAACAACATATATCATTAAATTATCTACTTAATCGTTGTAAACGATCATGTAAATTACGTAATGATTCAATCCATTTTGATTTAGATAATTTACCAAAATGACCAGTTTTATCAATCATATTAGTTGTTGTTGTTGTTATGGTGGTGGTGGTGGGGATGGTTGTGGTTGTTGTTAGATCTGAATTTAAATCCACTAATAAACCGGTAATTTGATTTAATATCCGATCAGTTTGTAGCATACGTTGACGTAATGTTAATTGAATAGATGTTCTAGTTAAAAAATCTTCAATAATTGTAATGAATGCAATAAATAAACGTTCTTGTAATTCATCACGACGCCATAATGTATCTTTAGAATGAATTAATTCATTATATGCATCAGATATATTAGCAATACATAATAAATATGAATCACGTAATATAGTAGGTACCCAGGTTGGATTTAATGAATGTTGTATAGCATAATATTCTAGAGTGGAAATGATATCCGCTGATAGATAGATAAGATGTGTGGGGGGGGGGGGGAGAGAAAACAGAGTACAAAATGTTATAGGATTACTAACAGAAAATGATGATAAATAATCAATTAATATATGAGTTAAGAGATTATTTAAGTGAAGAAAGCTTTTTTTTTTTAATCTTAAAACTAAATTATTTTTAGGTAGAAAAACAGTTTATTCATTTGAAGAGAGATAGGTCAATCGGTTAGCTACAACGTAGGACCAGGTACATATATGCATCGGTTTTAAGTTGCCATATCTTTTAAACACAACAACATGAACACAAAATTCATAGAACCAATGACTTCAATGGTTGTAATATACATAAAAAATATTGCATATAAGGATATGAAAGAGGAAGAAAGAAAGATATAAAGAAAAAGAATGTATACACCTTCATCATTGTGATCAATTCTGAACCATGTCACTCAGAGACTCCAACCACTGGTTACGATAGTCATGGGGACTTCAACCAAGTAGTTTGCAAGGACTTCAAGGACTGATGCCACGTTTTGATTTGGCATAATAAAACAGTTTAATACATGTTGATAATTGCTTACAAATACAGTTAATTAGATGTGATAACGCATTGAAAATCTCTCCATGTATATATATATATATATATATATATATATATATATATATATATATATATATATATATATATAAATGTTGGTGCCCCCAAACGCCCAGGTACGGCCGACAGTGAGGAGAGTCCGCTCTCCCTCTCCAAATGCACTCACCTCACATGGACACGGGTATATAGACTCTGCCACGGAAGTCCTACTTACTGCCTTCTCGTGGCACCGGTTTTGTTTACGAAAACGAGAGGACGAAAAGCGAATGTCCGGCGCTTAAACCGGATCCCAAACCAATAGTGCACATGGGCTCCAGTATTCTGAAGGAACAAATGGCGTATGAACCAATTGTTGGTCACTGGCTACCATAGGACTACATCACCTTACGATGCTCTACTGCCTAGTGTGTCAGACCTTTAGGTCGAAGGCTCCGGGTGTGGCCCCCTAAGAAAACCACCTGCTTCGATTTGGGCACCCGGTCAGTATCACAGCCCTCACACATATCAAATGAGATTTCTGTGGCGCATAGTAGTCGGTGCTTCCTTGTACCAATATCTATGTGTTAAAATAAAATAAATAAAAATGTTGATATTTTGTGCAATCTTTACACTTATAATGATATGATCTAGTTTAAACTGAAATAGGAATTCTAATCACTTGATCACTTATTATGAAATGTTGATTAAAACAAAACAAAAAAATTGTAATTTTTTCTTTGTCATGTTCACTAAATAATTACATCTTCGTACGAAGCATTTCATAAGAAACGGAACATTAGATAAGATTACTTGACAATATCTATGTAAGCAGGAACAAGAAAGTTTTTGTTTCGAACTTGATCATTTGATTGTTTAATGTTAACCAGATATAGCGCTGAATATTGTATACTTTGATGGTGTTCAAAACTGAATATGTACATTGATTCAAATTACCATACGCCATTAGCGCAGCGAGATAAAATTGTCAACACAAAACCCCAGAATAGTAGAGATAATAACTGTACCAGTGGCAATAGAAAAGTTTAAGCATCCTAGATGCGATTCCCGGAAAAAAATGAGGACTAGGTGAATAAAAGATTATATACAGAATTGAGAAACTTGGGATCGATGGAAAGACAAAGAATGATTGCACCTCCGAAATCGCTAACGGTTTCGAGTCATGTCAAACAAGGTATACGACTACTCGTTACAATAATCACGCAGACGTCAACCACTTAGTCTACACCTACCTACATGAATCAGTCCACAAGTCAGTACCATCATGTACTGATGCCTTGTCTTCATTTGACCACTTCTAGCCACTTTTCCAACCTACTTATAACATCAGTTATCATCGCGGGTCAAGGTAGTTGGTGAATGGAAATAAGTAAGGAATGTTTTAACCATCTCAGTGCCTAAAAATCTACTTCCTTGTCAATCGATTTGCCTCCGTTACATGGTACAGTGCATTGAACCTAAAGATCATCAACTTAATGATCTTAAAATATACAAGGAATGCTTCGAGGTTACCTTTGATTGAATACTAGTCACCAATGAATATTCTATATACAAATTGTTAGAAGAATAACTAAACAGTACAAGAGTACACACATATACACTAGTATTTGTTTCACTGACAATCTGTACAGATCGGTTCAATAGTAAAATAATACACATTTTACTAAAATAGAATACAAATGAATGAAAACTTACTTAAAGGGAAATAAATGGAACATTTTAAATGATTTGTATTTGGATCATTTAGAAAACGACTACCAAAACGTGATAAACAATCTTGTAGTGTTAATTCAATTAATTGTAAGGTAGAAGAACGATTTGTTGTTTTAACATCTTGTGGTTTAGTATATGGAGTAAACATTGAAGGTGAACGTTTTAATGGACTTTGAGTAGAGCTATCAATCGATGGTTGAATAAGTATTTTACGTAAAAGATCACGCCAAATTGCTTTGATTAATGCGGAATCCTTTACAATAAAATATATCACAATAAAAAAAGAATGAGATAGATACCTGAAACAGTAAACAAAATCTTGGGTTTTGTTAACTATAGAAGGATGCAATTTTTATTCTACTTTAGAAAATCAATTTTTATTGACATTTTTGAAATATCGCCCCTAAATGCTATGATACGTCCGAGAATGGGGAGAGTTTGTTCTATCTACCAAAATGCTCTCATGTGATCACGCAATTACAGTGAAAGACATAGAAGTTCATAAGAATAATACTGATTACCTAATTACTCCGGTTTCTATATACCGAGTACTAGGACAGATTACAAACACCACTGTGAGAAATCACTTAGATTTCTATTTTTAATAAATTCATTGTTTCAATGACATGAAAAAGAACAAGAGAACAACGACAATGAATCTAATGAAGTCACCAGTGAACACAACTGAATATATTTGAATACAAAATTACAGAATTTTTTTATTATTTTATTTTAACACATAGGTATTGGTACAAGGAAGCACCAAATACATATGCGCCACACAAATCTCAATTGATTTGTGTGAGGGCTGTGATACTGACCAGGTGCTCAAACCGAAGCAGATGGTTTTCTTAGGGGGCCACACCCCGAGCCTTCGACCTGAACGTCTGACCCACAAGGCAGTAGAGCATCGTAAGGAGATGCAGTCCCATGGTAGCCAGTGACCAACAATTGGTTCATACGGCATTTGTTCCTTCAGGATACTGGAGCCAGCCCATGTGCACCATTGGTTTGGGATCCGGTTAAAGCGCCGGATACTCGCTTTTTGTCCTCTCATTTTCGTGAACAACACCCCCGCCACGAGAAGGCAGTGAGTAGGACTTCCCTGGCAGAGGCTATATACGCATGGCCATGTGAGGGAGAGCGGACTCCCCCCACTCTCGGCGGTACCAGAATCTGATTACCATATAATAAATATTTCACTTGCAAAATGTTAATCAATAGTCTCAAAACTACTTGTTCCTTTGAATCCACGCCAATCATTTGCTTTTCTTTGATCTTCTTAATCTTCTGCCGCCAGGCATTTTACTTTCGATTGATAATATAGACAAATTATATCTGTCAACATCAGTAGCATACACTACAATAGTAGTAAGTACAGTCATTCCAATCGTCAAACCAGCGACTAGTAGTGATTTGAATATTGTATGATAGGTGCTCAATATATATTGTTTACAACATAACAACAAAAAACGGTACAATTAACCTATCTACATTAAGAAAATTTACAACATGAAAGGACCCAACATAACTGGAAATCTTTATTATTATATAATAAAAGTAAACATAAGAAAAGCATTTATCACTTACTTGTGAACCACTAGCCCATAATAAAAACAATTTCGATTCATGTAAACCAAATCGATCAGCATAATTAGCAAACATTTCAGTGACACTTAACAATGGTCCATGAATTAACTGTCCCAATGCTTCGTCAATATCATCATTTAATGTGGTTGACATCAGTGAAATATGACCACCGCCACGTGTTATTGTTGATGGTGATGATGATGATGATGATGATGATGATGGTGATCCTAGTGTCTGTTTGCTTTGATGTCGTTGTTTCGTTTGATAGCTTAACTGTTTCTTTAATTGTTTTAATTCATTTGTTAACATTTGTTGTAATTGGGCTAGTTCTAAGCGAACTTCAAGATCTCTTAAATAATCTAAATCTTGTTGAGAAGCTTTAATATTAGAAATTGATATTTGTAAAAAGAGAAAGGAAATTATATAAAAGATCAATAAAGCAATATTAATAATAATAATAATAATTAAAATAGAGCTGGTCAGTAGTTAACTGTAGAATATAACAATGCGTGTTATTCTATTTGAGACTCGAATGTGTTGATGACTATTTTATGATTCAACCCAAAAAGCTTTTTGCTTTAAACGTTCAATCTGTTATCCAATGTGTTACTGAGTCTTAATAGTATAAGTAACCAAAAGTGAGAGTTTGAATTTTCTTATGGTTTATATTAAGATCTGCAAATTATTAAGTTTGTTTTAGGTATATTAGAATTCATTTCAATTTTCGTTATGGAAAAATGGTTTAAACCGATGAAAAATATCAAGGTAATCCATTCAGGATAATTTATAAGGATCAAAAGAAATTGATCAATTATTTATCTTATAACTAAATAATCTTACAAGAAAACCAACAAAACAAATTTCTATCAATCAACTAATGTCTGATGTCAATGTACATTTATTAACAAGGGTTTAAATTATCCTATGGCTGAGATATTTATAAATGAATTTCAATCAATCTATGTTGGGATAGTTTTTTTTTTTTTTAGCGAGTAAGGTTTCTACAGGATGGGGTCACTAATTCCACGCCCAACCCTCCTACTTTAACCGGGCTTGTGGCCGGCAGTAATTCTAGAAGAGCTACAGGCGCAGTATTTATAAATAATTGTCTACGTAGGATACTCAACATCTATTAGCCGGATACCATCAGCAACAGCCATCCATGGGAGAGAACAAACCAGCTTCCAGCGGAAGAGGAAATTAGGAAAAGTCGATGGAAATGGATAGGACATACATTACACAAATAATCAAACTTCATTACGAGAGAAGCCCTAACTTGGAATCCTGAAGGGAAGTGGAAAAGAGAAAGGTCAAAGAACACATTACATTGGGAAATAGAAGGAGATATGAAAAGGATGAATAACCATTGGAAATAGCTGCAAAGGATTGCCCAGGACAGGGTTGGATAGAGAATGCTGGTGAGCGGCCTATTCTCCTTCACGAGAAGTAACAGACGTAAGTAAGTAAGTAATGTTCGGATACGTGCCATATTGTGTAGATTGTATTTTAGGTAGGGAAAAATGTGTGTCTTGACTTCTATTCATCAGAAATAACTTATACTACGTAAAACTTATAGCAAAATGACTATACCGAAGTATTCGGCATGGGATACGAATCTGTCAACAAATTTCAGTCGAGAACACAATTGTTGGTCACTGGCTACCATAGGACTGCATCACCTTACGATGCTCTACTGCCTTGTGGGTCAGACGTTCAGGTCGAAGGCTCGGGGTGTGGCCCCCTAAGAAAACCATCTGCATCGATTTGGGCACCCGGTCAGTATCACAGCACTCACACAAATCAATTGAGATTCGTGTGGCGCATATGTATTTGGTGCTTCCTTGTACCAATACCTATGTGTTAAAATAAATAACTAAATAAATAAATAAATTTGGGCAAATAAAAACCCGATACATGCAGCCAAAACATAGAATGAGTTATAGAATGTGTTGGATAAGGTTGTAAGGAAAAGGGAGAATTAGTGAAGAAAAAAAGAAAGAATAAATAATTATTGCTAAATAAATGTAAATAATACGACAGGGAGTTCAGTACTCGAACATACGTTGCGGAAACTCAGGATTGCTAATACGGTGTTGCCAATGAATACCAGCAGTCCTTCGGGAACAACGACGATCAAATATAGAGTTGCTTAACATCTTCAAATCACACAGGTCAGGCCTCACAAACATAAAACAAGACTGCTCTCACCGAGGCGTTGTGAATCTAAGTTTACAACTAGGCTAATATCAAGAAGGTGCCCAACATAGCCCAAACTGACATACGCCGCTCTGGCTTGCACTATAAGTAAATCGATCACATCATTCACATCTACACTTAGCACTCAGCAGATACGCGAACTATTCAAATATTTTTGACTGTCTACCGCAAAGAATGAGTGCAGACACATGCTCAAAATGAATGTTTCAAAAAGTGGGAAATTTAAATGATTATGTAATGTCAATAAAAAAGATTCAAGCATCACATATCACAGTAATGATGAAATGAACAAGTGATAAACTAATAAAACCATATATGCAAATCAATCAAATTTATTAACCTGGAAGTGCTTTGACAGCGACAATAGCACGTGCAGCGAAATCTAATCTATCTTCTAAAGTTAATTGATGACATGGTGTAACAGCTAAATGTTCCAACACTTGAGCTGCTTCTAAACGTGCACCACGACGTTCCAGTAAACGCCATAAAAGACAACGTAAATTAGCATCATCTGGTGTTTGACGTAGTCTTGAACGTAGATACGCTTCAAAATGCGCTGAATTTAATAACATCACCGTATCAGTAAGACCATTGGATAATAACCAATTAAAAACCTAGAGGAAGAAATGTTTTAAAAGAAAATTAATTGAAAAAAACTGATTGAGATCATGAATCGATGAATGTTCGAACACAATTGAAAACTTAGAAGCACTGAACGGTTGTTTCGTCCCAATATGAGACTTTAGCAGTGCTTATCGACACTGAAAAGAAAACTAACAAGTAATAATAGTAGTTCAACGATATTATATAAAATATCTTTTATGTAACTGGAAGTAGAATTCGGGACGCATCTGGAACTCGTCAACTGATGTCACACTAGCATTTCAATGTTGATATTTATATTGAGACACGAACTCATCACGTCTCATCTTAAACGTCTTTCTAACTGATGTCATTCATGGATTCATTCGACATATTACTTTCGAAAATAAAAACGATGACTTAATAAACGAGATGAATATGAGTCAAGTATGTGGGGTGAAATTTATGAAGAAGCAATAGAATGTGTACAAAATTTAAAATGAACTACAAAGTGACTAAATTTGATCTCATACAACTAATTGATTTTGATCAAAGGAATCTAGAGCATAAAATTACTAGTATCTATCAACTAACTCATAGATCGCTTCCCATTACAACTCTACACAATTCTTCACAACTAAAAAAATCAGAGTAGAATAACGAACTGACTGTCCTTTATTTTGATTCTAACCTACTCTGATTGCATTAAAATTACCATATCAGTGTAGATATATTCACATGGCCACAGTCACAACTAATAGGTGGGATTTAAAAGTTCCACCTTCTTTGAAAAATAATGATGTAAGAAATGTACACAATTGGATGAGTCTTATTAGTACAACGGACAAAGGTTCGTTTCAGGACCTGACAATTTGGGTTCGATACCTGCTATCAATGTGGATGAACACTGTTACGTCTCATACTGAATCGGAAAATTTGTGTTCAGTGCCTCTTAGTTTCCAACGGTTGTCTAACTAAGACTAGTCGGTGACATAAACTTTAAAAGAAGTTCTCTGCCTGTCTTAAACAACAGCCAAAGTATGTAATTCTCTTCCTCTAAACGCCAAATTTTGCTTTGTGGGTGGCTTGCATTGACGCCTGAATTATTTATAGGGAGTGAAGTAGTTGAACGTGTCAACTGCCTGACTTATATTAGAAGTCTCACCAGTCCTGACGGTCTGGTGCCTGGCGAATTTTCGGTACAGATTCAGAAAGCCCGAGTGGCCTTTTAATAGTGTTTAATCGTAGTTGTCTTCGAAGCACCGCTCATATATTTTGAGACCACCGAGTAAGCTAAGATGAGATTGATGCAGTAGCAAATCTTCATCAACTGAGGTGATTGAGGTATGTGTTACGCATGCCCAACCATCACCTAACTCGACGGACAATATTCCCCAGTATAGAAGTAGTTCGAAAGTAAGATAAAAACAGACAAACAAAAACATAGAGTTAGTCTATGAAATTATCGACAACTGAACTGAGTCATGTAAGTAGGTCTAGACTATCTGATTGGGATCCGCGTAATTATCATAACTAATGGTTAGAGACCTTGTGTAATGTGATTTAAAATATTTTGCCGTATCGGAGATACATTCTCATTTTTGTCTTCTTCTAAAACCTCAGTTCTCTGTACCTGATCTTTGATACCTTCACTAATCTTGGATTATTTATTTATTTATTTTAACACATAGATATTGGAACAAGGAGGCACCAAATACATATACGCCACACAAATCTCATTTGATATGTGTGTAGGCTATGATACTGTCCGGGTGCCCGAACCGAAGCAGGTGGTTTTCTTAGGGGGCAACACCCCGAGCCTTCGACCTGAATATCTGATCCACAAGGCAGTAGGGCATCGTAAGGAGATGCACTCCCATGGTAGCCGCTGACCAACGATTGGTTCATACGCCATTTGTTCCTTCAGGATACTGAAGTCCATGTGCACTATTGGTTTGGGATCCGGTTAAAGCGCCGGAAATTCGCTTTTCATCCTCTCAATTTTGTAAGCAACACTGGTGCCACGTGAAGGCAGTGAGAAGGACTTCTCTGGCAGAGTCTGTATACGCGTGTCCATGTGAGGTGAGTGCATTTGGAGAGGGAGAGCGGACTCTCTCCACTCTCGGTCGTACCAGGGCATTTGAGGGATTTGTCTTCAAGTAACTTTAACTCATTATACTAATGTAGTAATGACAATATGAACTGGATACACATATATACATCTGATAAGTTCTAAGTTGAATATGACTGACAAAAAAAAGAAAAAAAAACCCAACAATAGTAAAGACATAATTACTTCAAAATGTGCTAATATATCATCGGATTTATTAATATCCATTATAATAATTTGTAAAATAGATCGTGCCAATTGTGGTGATGATAAATCATTTAATTCATTTAAAATAAATAATGAATCAGATAATTCATTAAGATTAGATTGATATGCTTCATTGATAATATCAATATTAGTAGTACTAGTAGTGGTAGTAGTAGTAGTAGTAGTAGATGATGTTGGTTCAACAAGATAAGTTGCATCAGATTTAATTTGAGCTGCATGAAGTAAATGATCTAAACAAATAGTCATACGACGATATGCATCATATCTATGAAAAATAAAATAAAATAATACAAAATTAAGTTAGTTTTTAATGAAATATAAATAATTATTATCAGGTTTAGGGATTGTGGAGATTGTCAAGTTTTTTGATTGAGATTATGAACCGATTGATGTTAGACCACCATTGAGAACATGGAAGCACTTGACGGCCTTTTCGTCTTATTGTGGATACTCCTCAGCAGTGCTTATCCATTATTTCCAGGTTTCCAACGGTGGTCTAACATCAATCGGTTCATGATCTCAATCAAAATCTTAACAATCTCCACAACCCCTAAACTGATAATTAAAATGTGCTCACTAGTAACTAGCTTCGTGAGAAAATTCTCGGAGTTCTGGTGAGAAGTCGTGACCAGTGGAGCTAATCTGTGTCGGGTAGAAACAGATTTCTACCTCAGTACAATCGAAGATGGTCGCGCAACTTCGTCGATTGGTTGAGGTTAGACATTAACATTATTGGATGCCGATTAGCTCAATGATACAGTAGGTTAAGCGTTCACGCGCGAGACTGAAGGCCCTGGGTTCGAATCCCGCGAGCGGGATAGCGAATCGACTGAAGTTGGACATATAGACGGTTTAAATTTTGAGCGCTTTCCAAAAATTTGAAGATTCCGGGTCGGATCCCCGGGAGTCGTGGGTAAGCAATGCTCAGGAGCCTCATATTACAATGACACAACTGTATCCAGTGTTTTTCAAGTTCAATGGTTGTCCAACGAAGATCAGTTCAAAGTTTTCTAGCCACATTACATTTCACTGATGTTTTCAATTAGACGACGAGAACTCCTAGTTTCGACTCGAGTAAATAGCACTTGTGCATAAGTATACGACATTGAGAGTAAGGTGAAATATTGACTTATTAAAAGAATAACAGAGACAAAAATGTTATCATTACCTACGGTACAAAGCACAGTAGTTAGGCATCTCAGTCATTTCACTTATCTTGGAAATCTCATGATACCTGGTAGGTCAATATCTGATTTCAGAAAGCTCGGATGTTAACGGAAGGATGAGTGAATTGAGTGTTGAGTGGCAGTACGCTTCATTTTACTTTATGAATTTGAACGTCTTTAAACGTAAAGATATTCTTAGGTTAATAGTATGCAATCAAAGGTAACCTCGAAGCATTCCTCGTGTATTTTAAAACCATTAGATTGATGACATCGAGGTTCGATTCACTGTACCATGTAACGGTGGCAAATCGATTGACAACGAAGTAGATTTTTAAACAATGAGATGGTTAAAACATTCCTCACATATTCCCATCCACCAACTACCTCGACACGCGATGATGACTGATGTTATAAGTACGTTTGAAGAGTGACTAGAAGTGGTCAAATGAAGGCAAAGCATCAGAACATGATGATATTGACCTGTGGACTGTGCCATGTAGGTAGGTGTATACTAGTTCGTTGGGTTCGGCGTGATTATTGCTACCAGTAGTTATAGAATGTGGTTGACAAGACTCAAAATCGTTGGCGATTTCGCAGGTGCAATTACTTTGTCTTCCCCTCGACTCCTTATGGAATATTTTTATTTACCTAGTCGATATTTTTTCCGGGGATCGTATCTAGGATGTCTAAACTTTTCTAGTGCCACTGGTACATTTATTTTCTCTACTATTCTGGGGTTTTGTATTGACAATTTTATCTCGCTATGTTAATGGAGTATGGTAATTCGAACCAGTATACATATATCAAGTTGTACGTTTTACATGATTGACTAACTGATCACAGTAAAGATCGCTATTGTCGCGAACAGTTAAGACTCAGAATATAACATATATAACTGTTAAATTTGCTTACATTGTTCCTACTCGTTTCCTTTCCACTCTTTTGTATATTGTTTTGTACTACTTATTTACATTCAGTAAGCAATTGTATTCCCAACAATTTTACACTTATGTAGTAACGCAAGTTGTAGTGTATTATTCTGAATTATTCACATATATTTATGGCATTTATTGTACTTATCATTGTATTTATCATTATAATTACTGTACCTTAATCCCTGTAACGTTTATCCGCAGTTTCGTGCATTAGTTTAAACGCAACAGTTTCCATATCGTTTTGCTCTTGGTTCGGGTTTCAGTTGTTCATAAACTGCTATCAAATTTAGATGCAGCTATCAGCTGTCCTTTGTACTATCGTATGTTATAATTATTCTTTATGTTGCTGTTACAGGAAGCCTTTTATCTTCATACTTGAAGGTATGTAACTAAAATTTGTGTATTATTCAATAAAGAACCGCTATTGTAGACAAATCGTTGTTTTAGAACTTCGGTTTCGCGCGTATCTCAATCAGGTGAACTAGACGCTTCGAAAGAATTAACACTAACCAATTAAAATTGAAGAAAGCAAATAACTAAGAAGCTTTCTGAGATTTTTAGCATCCCTAAGCATAGAATGTAACTTTTCAGTAGAGAAAATGCACATCCTCATATTATATAATTGATAATCGATAAAGAAACATATAACACCACAAGTAGTGTCGGTTTGCAAGATCTTACAAAAACACTACAGTTACCAGTGTGTGCCAGTATTTTAATGGTTATACATCATTAAACTATTAACTAACAGATCGTAGGTTCAAACCATACGATATTATCGCTAATCTTTACTCAAGTACATTGACTTAAAACTGAGTACTTAAGTATTTACATGGTGGATTGGGTTACATTAAGCTTAATAATCGAGAAACTGTAAAACATCGACATAAAGAACTAATGACTAACCTTCCTTCTGTAGCTGCTAATTCCGAAACAGCATAAAGACGATTCAATTTAGATCGATTGGTAAATCTGTGATCAAAATCAATTAATGGATCAGAAGATGGACGACGACCTCGTTTTAAACAATCCACAGCTATATCAGATGGATCACGTGAACGTGCAACAGATAAGCATAGTTTCACTGCACCACGCCATGCACCACAACTTTCTAATCGATGCACTGCATTGTCTAAATTAATACTAGGTCCAGCTTCACTATATAATAAGATTGCTTCAGATATCAGTTGATCTATATGTGTCCTGTCAGAAAGACTAGTTTCATATTGAATATCATTCAAACTTTCTCCATTGTTTATTGATGATAAAAGATTTGTTCGAATTATAGATGCCTTATAAAAAAGGAATTTCCATGTGAAAATTATGTAGAGCATTTAAATGTATCAATGTAAAGGTTAGACTTGATACTTTCAAATAAATTGAGCATTGAGTAGAAAGTTATTGATAAATTTTTGTAATATACCAACGAGTAGAACATTGCATTCCAGATATTTCGTGACTTAACATAAGTTACTTTGATTTAGTGATATGCTGACAGGCATTCCACTTTCCGATTGCTGATGTATACTACTTATATCTGTCAGCATTAGTAGCACATACTTCATAAATTGTAAACTTATTTAGCATATTTACCAGATACAGATATATGTACCTGGATTTAAGTCACACTATAAGTATGAGGGCAGGTGATACTAAATTATTGTTCAAACTAAAGTAAGTGGAATATGGTTCGAATCTGTAACTTAATGGTAAAAAATCGAACGCCATAACCATTATTGAGCCACTTTTCCATTGACTAAACTAGAAATTTGTGAACAAATTATAGAGGTTTCCAATAATGTGTTGAAGTAAAGATGAATGATAAGAGCGAGTGAATAATAAGTTAATAAATTACTTTTCAAATATAACAGGATGGTTTGTTTTTTTTTGGTTTTTGAGGATGATTTCGTGCTAGTACGTCAACTTTCTATATACCTTCTAATGAAGTTTTGGGAATAGCCATTTTGTTTTATGTGCAGGTTGAGATAGAATATAAACCTCTATATACAGCTGTAGTAAAGTTATTAAATTAGTTTAACAAAATTTAGGAACCTAGAAAACATGTATATGAACTGAAAAGCAAGTTATACTGTATCAGGGAACAATGTTCGTGATGCTATTCAATTGCCTAAACGGAAATAGATAGAGCAAAGTTCAAGTGTTTAACCCAATAATTAAAAGGTGAAATGTTGAATGGTTGGAGATAATCAACAAGAAGCCCCACCTGAATTTGGTTTTGTACTATGCAGAGTAAATCAGCAGGAAGTATGTGGAATTTTTAAGGAGTCGTTGTTTTCTGTAGAATTCAAACCTGCATCACTCAGCTTGGCATTATGATTGAAACATTACTGATGAGCTAGTTGGACGGTAAATGACCTCAAGCAGAACTGAAGTTATGATGCAATCTATGTGTGAAAACATAAAATACTTGACACAAGCAAATGTACTATTTAAAAAGGATATTATAACACTGTTTTTAAGTGGAGAGGAGGTCAAAATGATGAAAATATGAGAGGAACAAAACAGAGTTATCACCTATTCACTTACTTGGATTAAACATTCACTAGCTTTAGCGCACATAGCATCTTCATTTGCAAATAAACTAGGACAAGTGGATTGAAGACGTGATGTGATAGTTTCTACAGTTATATTATTAATAGTGGTAGCATTGACAATATTACGACCTTCTTCTTCTAACTCTTCACTTGCCTCCACAAGGTAATATTCAATTAGGGCAGTAATTAGTGCACCCATAACTTCAGTACCAGTATGATTTGATGTTGGATTGAAACCAACACTACTACCAGTAGTAGTATTAGTAGTAGTTGGACTAGCAATGCCTACGCTACCAACAGTGGATGATATTGGACTTTTAGTTATCCGACTATCTCCAACTGATCCAATGCATGGAATGTTTAACAAACTTGATATATATGCTTCAATAGTTAATTTAAGCGCTAAATCTCGATGTTCACTAGACAGTCGTCTACAAAAAAAAAGGGAGAAATGTTCAGTTATTAGGGGGTAGACGAAAAAGAAGTAATTTACATCACAGATTAATCTTATTTAAGCAGTCATCGGAAACCGAGGAACAACAGACAACTGCGATTCTTCGGGAGTATATATGCTTAGGGATTGGATTTAGAATTTTTAGGTCTCAAAACGAAAAACCTACACTCAAATCGCTTAGTCCAGTATTCAATGGATTACAAGTATAAACTTAACAATCTCCACAAACCACATACAACAATCTTTATAAATAAGTCATCATCAAATAATGTCGACAAAAATGTGCTTGGATTCTGGATAAATTCCGTTATGATTCACTAATTATACAACAATAGGATTACTTTTCTTTTTTCAAACTACAACAAAATATTGTAAACATTGTAAATTAATGAAATCAGTGGCATTCCGAGATTATAATTTATGGACGAATCAATCAGATGCAGGATAACAGGTTTTTGGATTTTGGAGTGAAATTCATTTTGAGCCATGTCATTCAAGGTCTCTAACCATCGGTTGCTATCATCTCGCGGTCCCCAACCAGGTAGTCTACACCTACCAACATGGCTCAGTCCACTTGTCAGTGACTTCATGGATTTCTGCCATGTTTTGAAGTTTCACTACTTCATCAATTGATTTACCATCCTTACCTAGTACCCGTTTCCTAACAACTGCATTACTTACTCTGTGGTCTCAGGATATACGAGCAATGTTTCGAAGACACCTATGATCAAATACTAGTAACGTACGAATATCCTCTACTCTCACCGGTCATGTTTTACAGTAATACTCTAGGACGGAACGAACTGCTGCGCAGTAAACTCGTCCTTTGGTTGATAGACGGATATCTCGCCTACGCCACAAATGACGCAAGTTGGCAAAAGCTAGTCGAGCCTTCTGTATCGGTGCTGAGATTTCGTCACACACCAGAACACAAGGGTTGATAAGACTTGCGAGATAAGTGAAGCGGTCGACACGTTCAACTACTTCACTCCCTATCACCAGTTCGACGCAACCCAATCCTGAAGCAACATTTCGCATTTCCAGGGAGAAAATCGCATGCCGAACACGCCTGCATTGTTGCTTAGAGTGATCAGCAGACTCTGCATTTTGTCAGCGTATTCACTAAATAGAACTATCTCATCGGCATATTCTAAGTCAACAAGTGGATCTCCCGGTAGAAGTTCAACACCTAGAAATTTAGATGAAGAAAGTGTCATCTCTAAAAGGACGTCAACAACAAAGTTAAACAAGAATGGAGAGAGTGGACAGCCCTGACGAACACCACTTGAGGTAATCAGTTCTGATGACAGTTCGCCATAAGCTCTCACTCGACCAGTTGTGTCCGAGTAGAGAGCCTTTATAAGTAGAAGTAGACTTATCCCGCGATAGCTTTTACAGAAACGACGTCAAACTCATTCCTTTGTGATTGTCACAGAAGGACTTTTGTCCTTTCTTATAGACTGGCACAATCAGTGATTGAGACCAGTCAGATGGGATTACGTCCAGTTCCCAGATTCTACCTAAGACCTCATTCAATCTCGCTGCTAATACTGGACCACCATCCCTAAAAATCTCTGGGGTAAACCTGTCAGGGCCTGCTGCTCTCCCACGCTTCAGATTTCCTATAGCATTTTCAACTTCGTAAAGAGTCGGAGGACTTACATTAACTTGCCATTCAGGTAGATTGGAGATCGCGGGAAACCGAAGTGTGGCTGAAGGCCAGTTGAACTGATCCCTAAAGTGTTCTGCTCATCGATCCAATCTCCTGGATTGAGAATGAATAATATGTCCATCTTTCTCTGAGATTGTTTCGCTAACAGTTGGGTTCCTTATACCGGTTTCCTTAACAAGTCTGAACAGTTGTCTGCTGTTACCTATTGCCGCTGCCTTTTCCATCTCTCTCGCTTTCGCTACCCACCACTGTTCACGATCATTGAGTAAGCTTCTAGTCAGTTTACGCTTAAGCTGACTCCGCTCTTCGTTATGTTCAGAGCCAAATGGAATGAGTTTACGAGCATCTATCAGTGCGGTAGATGCTGCTGAGATCCAGTGTTTCTCCCTAACCTTATGGTTTACCGTACTTGCAGACATCACTGCTGTTTCTACAGCTTTTCGGATGTCATTCCATGCTGCCTCGGGGTGGGTATCACTTACATGGCTGCCTAACTGTTTTTCTAGTTGTTCCTGAAATATACTCTTAGCTTGACTATCATTAAGTAGGACCCTAAGGGGTTTCCTTGTACCATCTTTCCTACGTCCAGTAAGACGTAGACAAATACGCGCTCGCACTAGAGAATGATTTGAATCTAAGCATGTGCTCCAGAATGAGCGACAGTCTTCTATCGAGCAGCTCCATCGGTGGCTGATAGCGATGTGATCTATTTGTATTGGGTCTAACCCAAACAACTTCCTTCTTCATTCTTAGTATTTTCCACCCAGTAGCAAGTTGGAGGCTTCTGTAAAGGAAGTCTGTGCATCAATATCAGATTTGAATAACGCGCGTCGCAACAATTTCAATACGGAACCATAAATGTTCAATAAAAGCAATAATACTGTCAACAGGATAATACCCTAACTGTTGAATGCTATGATCAAGCTCAAATTAGAAATTTCTGATTGAACTACATCTGACTAATAAACATTAGTGAACGAATAGAGAAGTAAAAAAGATTTTATTACTGAACATTGTTTTAATTAGGTCACAAACTCCCTTAAACTTCCAACAGCACATCGGATCACCTTGAATCTGAACTACTTGTCTAACTAGTAATTACTACTGTTTGTTCTTCGAAGTAACCCCGAAATGCCCTGGTACGGCCGAGAGTGGCGAGAGTCCGCTCTCCCTTTCTAAATGCACTCACCTCACATGGACACGCGTATATAGCCTCTGCCAGGGAACTCCTACTGACTGCCTTCTCTCGACGGGGTGTTGTTTATGAAATTGAGAGGAACGTCCGACTCTTTAACCGAGTTCGAGTGAAGTATCATGGTTACACAATATTAGACAGTTGAAACCTATAACAGATAACTAATGAATTTCATAGTTTGAAAGTATTTTAGTTTTATTCAGTTCAATAAAAAAATTTCAAATTAATGAGTTAAATATGAAATAACATACTTCATAATCTTGTGAACTACATGTTCACTTAATATCTCCCAAAACCCTAATATCTCTGCAATCATAGACAATAAATAATGTAATTCTTCAGCTAATCTTTGAAGTGCCACTTCATCCATATGCTCTTCAGTATTTAAACTAGTAGGATTATCTGATAGTGTAGACTCTAAATGAATATTACCACTGACATTACCAATGGAATGATACGATGATGACAGTCGAAACCAACCACCACGAATATTTAATTGACGTTGAATTAATTGTTGTAAATAGATTATTTGATTACGTAACCATGAAATTTCAGCAGTTTCCAAACGGGAAATTATCTGTTTTTAGAAAATATCACCGACCGAACATGTAGTTAATAAAATATAAAACATATATGATAAAATTGTTAAATAATACATTACAATAAATACACTATAGTTCGGCTTATTATGAATCTTAATCTACCTAGTACGAAGGAGTATATTAATTGAAACTAGAAGAAACTATATGTTATCACATTTGATATAAACCATTAAAAGTGAAGTAGCTCCATCATATTTTGATGTGTCTAGGTGACATATGAGAGTAAATTAGGGGGATTGGTAAACGCAACAAAATTTACATACTTAGTCAGTCAGTAACAACGTGGAAATTCGTACATACGTACATCAGTTTGAGTTGCCATATCACATTAGCACAGAGATTCAGTTATCGATTCAAATCCCCTAGTGGTAGAGGTGGTATGAGTATAAACAGTAGTCGGAAACATTAGGGTTTGAAGATGTTATTCAAGGAGTGTAATCCAGTGAAATAAATTTGGAAAGACAAAAAAGGACATGAAGAATACAGAAGATTAGAATTTGGGAGAACACAAAGAGTGGATGCACCTGCACCATTCCGAACCATTTTGAGCCATGTCATTCAGGGTCTCTAACCATCGGTTGCTATCGTCTCGTGAATGCCAACCACGTAGTCTACACTTACCAACATGGCTCAGTTCACTTGTCAGTGACTTCATGAATTTGTACCATGTTTTCATGGACTTTCAACATCTTGAAAATTCAGTTCTCATAATAATTCAAACTATGAAAACAATGTGAGTTATCACTACTCGCTATGACCGAATATAATGAAGTAGTATGACAAGAACACGATTAAATAAATGATCCAGAATAAATTTTTTTTACTAAACAGCTCACAAGGATGGTAAATGGATAAAGGGGTTGTTGTACTAAAATACAACTATTCACTTTTGTATATTTTATTAATGCGTATATGTATATCCCTTCACCCCTAATCAATTAAACATTAACAGATTTACTCAACCTCAGAAACCTTATTTTGGGTGAACTGGTTACATTAAACGAACAGTTCGTTTTAAGGTTTTCATTATGATAGGGTTTAGAAAACATCTGCCTAAAAAATCATACCTCACCTAGCCCCACAGATTTCCGCTCCCAATGGTAATGAACATTCGAAGTGCAGAGCTGATACACTAAGAACTACTCGCTAGAAGGTTATGTAACCACCTTCAAGTAGACATTCTATGTTCACTGTGATAACATTCAAATGACCACAAGAAAACACTTATTCTATTTTCCTTTTCACCTACCTTAAAAAGCAATATTTCTCGATTGTATGGGCAACCGCTAGGTCCCAACCCCCTTTAAACTTCCGACAGCACTTGGGATCACCTTGAATCTGAACTACTTGTCTAACTATTAACTACTACCGTCTGTTCTCCAAAGTAAGCACCAAATGCCCTGGTACGGCCGAGAGTGGGGAGAGTCCGCTCTCTATCTTCAAATGCTCTCACACGGACACGTGCATACAACCACTACCAGGGAAGTCCTACTGACTGCCTTCTCTCGACAGGAGTGTTTTTTACGAAATTGAGAGGATGAAAAGCGAATGTCCGGAACTTTATTTGGGTTGGTGGACACGGAGAGTCCACTTAGGGGAGTTGGACAACCATGATTACAAACCAATGTTGCTAATGGGCTCCAGTATCCTGAGGGAACAAATGGCGTATGAACCAATCATTGGCCACTGAATATCATGAGACTGCATCTCCTGACGTCGCTCCACTGCCTTTTGGATTGGGCCTCTACTATGTTGAAGGTTCGGGGTATGGCCCCATAAGAAAACCACCTGCTTCGGTTCGGGCACCCGGGTAGTATCCCAACCCTCACATAAATCGAATGATTTATGTTGCACATATTTATTTGGTGCCTCCTTGCAGCATTGTTTATGTGTTTAAATATATAAATAATGAATATTGATAGTAAGCAATCCAATCGTCTAGTAAGGTGGAGTGTGAGGAGAATCCACTAGCACCAATCCCTTGACTATAGCTTCTTCTAGAGAAGTACTACTAACTGCCTACACGCGGTATTTTTTTTACGAAAGTAAGATGAAAAGTGAGCGTTTAAATGGGGTTGGTGGGCATGAATAAATTGAGGGAAGTTGGAAAACCTGAATTCCAGATCACTGATGTTCATGGGCTACTAAGGGGACGAATAGTGTATACATGTGTTTCTATTACCGGCTACCATGCGACTGCATCTCTTGTGTATTATTCTTCCAATATAGTAACCTGATTCATTCAATATAGCCAGGCAGTATATCCTAGCCCACATACAAATATAATGACTTTTATTGAAGAGAGTATTGTTAATATTATCAGACTGCTCAAACATAAGTAGATAGAGGAAGGTTTCAATGTAGAAATTAATAGGTGGAAGTTTATTGTTTGAATGATTAAGAGATCATCCACTTCGATAGTACGTGATTTGTAGCTTGTTTACTGAAATTCAAGATACATCAATATGAAAAAATGAGTGTATATCACAGTTCAAGCATTAAAATATCTTTATAAATTATGAAATAAATAAGATAAAACAGTCCAAATACTTACAATCTGTTCAACTGATGATGTGTTTGATTTTCCACCGCCAAATGTTGAAACCGTTGATAAAGTATAAATTAGGCTACGAACCCATGATCTTAATCCTCCGTTACTACTAATATTAGTAGTAGTATTTTTTATACTAGACATTGATTTAACATTACACTTGGAACATATACTAGTTGCATCATAAAACATGGAATATCTCCAAAATGAACGTGCAATTCGTGCTAAGAACAAACAAATTCCACTGAATAGATGAAGCGCATTATTAATTGACTTATCTTCCGTACCACGAGCAGTAGTAGTAGTAGTAGTAGATGAAGATAATTGTTGACGAGATTGGATAGAAGATAGATTAGGAGCACGTGTTCGAATTATTGCTGGAGTCCAATATTGACTGGCTTTAGCAGCAAAATATAACGCAGTCTAATAATTGGAAAAATATATAACAGTTTATAAATACGAGCATCTAAACATTTCATATACGAAAACAACATCTCATTGAATTATTCTGTCGCTGATATTCTTGACCAAATTTCCATCGATCTTTGTTGAAATATGTGCATCATTCTATGTGGATAGCTTCAATATAGATATTTTGCTACGGTTTTTTTAAATAGATAAATTGTAGTTAGTAGTGAAATTCAGGATCCGTGTTTCATACTGGGCTTAATTCCTAATGTAGACATCAACACTGAAAGATACAGACACATTCAACTGACGAATGTCAAATAGAATGAAACGATAGACTTAGAACTTAATCTTGGTCACAATCCATTTATGTTATTCAAAGGATAGATCAATATTATCAGTATTTATGAGATAAATGCATAGGGCTAGTTGAATATTGTCAGCAGTTGTTTTAAGAAATTTGTTTAACTTGGATGAAAGACTTTCATGATTAATTTATAGAATATAATAAATGGCATTTAGTTTAATGGTTTCCTTTATAAGTGTCAAATTCGTGTCTTCTGATAATATGATGTGGTGCCATTTCCACTGATATATATGCAGGACAAACTGAATGTATTAGTTATTTTCAAGGACACAGATATCACTTATAGATGTCTGGAATATATCAGTCTAGTTAGTTGTAAGACCGATAACCTACAATTATTGAGGATATCATAGCACCAACTATACATTGATGAAAGCCTGTAGAAAATCTTTAAATTAAGCTTACATATAATTGAATATTCCAAAACAATAATTTTTAACAGACTCAGACAAGAATTGACTTACAATAATTGTTATTTACAAATTTATAAACAAACTGTGTAAAACTGAATTTGTTATCTTGAAACTTGTACTCTTGAGAACTAATTCTCTTAATGACAATTTCAAACTTTTTTATAAAACTATCAATCCATATATCACTCTATGACATCGTTAATCTCAGAGCCAGGCACATATATGCATCGGTTCAAGTTGCCATACCTCATTAGCACAACAAGATGAACACCGGATTCATAGAGGTAGTGGTAGTAATATATAAAGGAAAGATAACGTATAAGGACATAGTACAGGAAGAAAGAATTAGTTTGTAGGAAGAAAGATATGGAACGATTTTAATCTCATAGTTTAAGGGAAGATAAACAGTGTATACACCTACTTCACTGTAATCGATTCAGAGCCATGTCACACACAGTCTCCAACCATTGGTTACGATAGTCACGCGGATTCCAACCAAGTAGTCTGCATCTACCAACATGGCTCAGACTAGAAGTTAGTGACCTGAAGCACCGATGCCACGTTTTGGTTTGGCCGCCCTACATTAGTCAGCATTGCACGTCGTGGTAATCGGTCTTCAGGCATACGCGACACGTGGCTCAACCATCTCAGTCAATGAAGATTCATAACCTTATCAACTGATTTACCATCATTCTCTAATACCCTACGTCTAACCTCACCATTACTTACCTGGTGATCACAACAGTTATAACAAACGTTTTAAACTGTTTTTATATTTCTCTATAATTAGGAGTTCATTTACAATGAATCTTTCATTTTATTTGCTTCAAGGTTTCGAACCACATAACAGCCTATAATATAGAACATGTATTCACTTGTGAAAAATAAATATGAGCGTAAGCAAGGAAGAAAAGTGGTTAAGATTATCTTTTGATTCAATTTTGAATCGAACAAAGTGAATTTGAATACATAATGATAAACATCACATTAAATGCAACGGTAAAAGAACAGAGTAACACGCACATAAAATAAACTCGTAGTTAGTGAGCTGTTTATGTATACATGTATATGTCATCAATCGAATAATAATGAACATTATTATTTGTATTTTACATCAATCGACATAGTTTTATTAAAATAAATAACCAATCATAAACATTTACTTGTTCCGCAACAAGTTGAAGACTTTTGCCTAATCCACCTGAGACTGTAGTAGAGGCACCTATTGCTAATGCAGCGCAAATAGCTTCATCCGGACTGAATTGATGTAAAAATGCGGCCAGATAACTACCGCTACCTTCCACGCCTAACTTTAAATCATTCTCTAAATAACTTGGAAAATTAGGAATCACATCAGATAATTGAGGATCACCATATCCTGGTAACAATGAAGAAGTATTAGAGAATTCACGAGATAAATATTCTCTTAATCGAGTTAATGGGTTAGCCAGACGAAAATGTACGACACCTTGAGCAGATATTAATAATAAACGTCGAAATGGTGGATCTATAATCTGTGTTAACACAACTGGAGGTTCACCACGACGTAGTGATTGACGTTTCTCTGATTGTGAAGACTCTGAGCAACTTGAAATCCTAAGGCAAAAAAATAAATAAATCACTGTTGTAAATGTGTAAAACCTGAAGGTAGGTAAACCTTGTAACGATAAAATCAAGAGAGAAATCGAGAAAAAATGGCGATTTACTTCATGAATGAAGTAAATTATTTAACACTTGCATTGAACAACTATTATGCATAGAGTATCACTGAAATATTACATCGCATGTTTCATAAAAAACATACTTCAGTAATAAAAGTACATTTTAAAGGCCAGAGAGAATTACTTGTCCAATACTTCCAACCATCAAAAATCAAATATACGCGTGGAATCTCACTGTAGTCAATTGTCTTAGTCTAGCGAGAACGTCGTTAAACAGAAAAACTAACAAATGATCTTCATACCAAGGTAACCAGTGAGTCATAGACAGAGTGGGATCTGCTAAACTGTGTACCGATGTCTACCTAGATTGTTACAGTTTATATAAGCATAGTGAGAAACGACAGCTACAGAATGGAGCAAGACAAACAGACAGTAATAATATATGTCAAATATAACGAGGTAACATACAAACAATACTGTTGTAAATAATCGAACAACATGGAAAATTGAGGAATGAGCAAATGATATTAAACATATATAACCGCCCCCAAATGCCTGATAAGGCCGAGAGTGGGGAAAGTCTGCTCTCTATCTCCAAATGCTCTCACATGTACAAGTGTAAACAGCCACTGACAGAGAAGTCTCACTCACTGCCTTTTCTCGACGATGGCGTTGTTTACGAAATTGAGAGAATGAAAAGCGAATGTCCGGCACTTTAATTGGGTTGGTAGACACGGAGAGTCCACTTAGGGGAGTTGGACAACTATGATTACAAACCAATGGTGCACATGGGCCCCAGTATCCTGAAGGAATAAATGGCGTATGAACCAATCGTTGGTCACCGGCTAACATAGGACTGCATCTCATAACGTCACCCAACTGCCTTATGGGTAAGATCTTTAGGTCGAAGGCTCCGGGTATGGCTTCCTAAGAAAACTACCTGCTTCGGTTCGGGTACCCGGGTAGTATCCCAGCTTTCACACAAATCAAACGATTTATGTGGCGCATATATATTCGGTGCCACCTTTGCAACAATATTGATTTGTTTAAATAAATGAACTTATATAACCCCTTCAAAAGTATGTTACGATCACCTTGCAGATAGAAACTAAGAAGTTCACGTATAACTCTAAAACAAATGTTAGTCTGAGCACTGGTGTGGGATTAGACAGTATATAAAATAGATCACGGTCCCATAATTAATTGCTGCATACATCACACTGTTGAGTCTGGTCATAAATAGATGTAAAGAATCTCTTTCCAAATATTAACAGAGCATCAATCTAAGTAAATTGTTCATCATCTTAGATGGTCGGATTAACGAAACTATTATTGGTCGCACACTTATTATGTGATATTTTACATGCACTATTTCAAATGGTGTTTAGAATTGAAAGGAATATCTTTTTAAAAATAAATGTATTTATGTAATCGTGACTATTACGGTATAGAATTCATTTACAAATATGCATATCTAACTGTATCCTACCAATGATTGTGTTTCACAAGCCATTGTAGGTTGATTTCTGATAAAACGTTACCACAGAATCAGAAAACTAGACTGACTTTTATCAGATTGTATCACTTGTGAAGCATGCAAGATGTCAACCTACTAACCAATAAAATACTTCCTGGCCCCCAAATGCAATAGTACGGCCGAGAGTGGGGAGAGTCCGCTCTCCCTCTCCAAATGCACTCACCTCACATGGACACGTGTATACAGCTTCTGCCAAGGAAGTCCTACTCACTGCCTTCACGTGGCGGGGGTGTTGTTTACGAAAATGAGAGGACGAAAAGCGAATGTCCGGCGCTTTAACCGGATCCCAAACCAATGGTGGAAATGGGCTCCAGTATCCTGCGGGAACAAATGGTGTATGAACCAATCGTTGGTCACCGACTACCGTGAGACTGCATCTCCTCACGATTCTCCACTGCCTTGTGGATCAGACCTTCAGGTCAAAGGCTCGGGGTGTGGCCCCCTAAGAAAACCACCTGCTTCGGTCTGGGCACCCAGGCAGTATCACAGCCCTCACACATATCCAATGAGATCTGTGTGGCGCATATGTATTTGGTGCCTTCTTGTACCGATATCTATATGTTTAAATAAATAAATAAATAAAATAACCAAAGGACAGGTATTCTTCGCGGTAGTTTGGCCCATTCTACTTTGTAGCTGTTAGAACGCGGTCTTTACAAATGGAGGATACTCTTAGATTACAAATATTTGCTTACAGACATCTTCGAAGCACTGCAAGTATATATTAGGACAGCTAAGTAAGCCAAGCTGAGGTTAGACGTAGGTTACTGGGTAAGAGTGGAGAGTAAATTGATGAGGCTGTATATTTTCATTGAATGAGGTGATTGGGACATATATATGTGTGATAAACCACCGCTTATCTCGACGGGAAATGTTGTCAGGTATACAGTAGGCTAGAAAAAAGCTAGGAACAGTTAAACCAAAACATGGTAACTTGAATAAATGAACATATAAGCTAGGTTTTGCATCATCTATGATTGAATGACTTCTTTATCTGTTTATTTGTTCGACTAAAAATGATACTGACTGTTAGGAAAAATCCAAGAAAACAGAACACACAGAAAACCTCATTTACCTTTTTTCTATTGCTAAATATCCACTCAAATCATTCCCCATAGAATCTCCAAATGATTGATTATCCGGTAAAACTGTTAACGCCCATGCACCACCATCAACACACCAACTAGTTGTAAAACTTTCCGTTAAGTTCAGTGTCCAAGGGTACAAATCCGGACTGATTGTATAGATAACATGTGGTGGAATTTGTTTTGTAAAGGCATTTAAATTATCGTCAGACTGATTAAGTGCCGCCGCCTTGTAACTACTACTACTATTGTCAAGATCCGTTGTGAAAAACTGTCCTAAACTCATATTTAAACTGGACTGGTTTAGTGTAGCAGCAGCAGCAGAGCGTGCTGTTGTTGTATATCGAGAACCAAGTCCACTCAATGTGCTAGTGGTAGATGATACATTTTGTGGTAAAGCAGACACCATAATTACTGTACCACGAGTTTCCACTGCTAGCCTGTAAATAAAATAGTTACAACACCAACAAATTAGAAAATTGGTTTTCTATCTGCGATCTTTGTAAATACCTCACATCTGTAGTTGGTCAAGAATATTAAATTTGACAGTCAAGTTAACTGGTCATTTGATGACATTGGCTTTTGAATGTTGACAAATTGAGTGAGTGAATAACAGGTTGTTAGTAACATGACTTCAAGTGACAGATTTCCTACCATGAAACATGGAACTCAACAATGGTTACATAAAAAAGCCATCAAAACGATCGTAATAATAATGATGGTGATATTAATAATAGTATAAATTAATTGAAGAGAGATGAAGAATGCTATTGGTAATCGAAATTTGTTCATGCAAAGAGAACAACTGATCTTCCCTTCTTTCTGTCTATGTTGTAAGATTTTTAATCTTTCCCAGGTATATATACATGAAACAAACTGGTTTGGGGTTAACATGCTCCCTCGAACAGAAATACAATAAAGGATAAATCAATTTCATAACATCACAGGAATGGAAATAGTTTAAAGCCTTAATAAACACTAGTGATATATAGATAAAATTGGGCTGGAAAAATTGACGAGAAAAGCTGTATGATATGATGACAAATGTATACAACTGAGCCAGTGCAACTAATCCTCAGTCATGTTATCCAATATCTCTACTAACTAATCATGTAAACTCAAACCAGATAGTTAGCACCTATTCACACGGCTCAGTTATGAACTGATATTGTGGTTTATTTTAGTGTCACTAACATGCTATGAATGGATAGTACTTAACAATTACAAAAGAAACATTGTAATTTTACAAGAAGAAACTAAATAACGCATTGGATTGTGTCAGCCTCCATTGAATGTAAAAATATAATTCAATATATTCGGAATAAAAAAAAAACAATCGGATCAGATTACAAAAACAGATAAACATTTCTCGTAAATACTCTAAACCAACATCTCCCGACCCAATCCACCCTCTCCCAAAAAAGTAATATATTTAACTTACTTTACATCACTTAAACCGATAGTGTCATAAGGTGAGGAAGGAGGCAGTCGTATATGCATTAAGCGTAGATTCTCACCGAAATACAAACGAATACCAGTTTTTGTAATAGCCAACAAATAGCATAGACCAGTTGTTAATGGTATAATAGAAACTATACTGTTTAATATAAATGTAATTGAAAAGGTTAAGAAAGCAGTAATATTAGGTGACGAGAAATATTGTGTAATATATTTTTTTAAGAAAACAAAAGCTTAACAATCGTCATATGCATAACTAATGTTGAAACAATAAATAAATGACTCATGTAAAACATTAAATGAAGAAATAAGTTAAGCAGACTTCTAAAAAAAACAGAACACACGCACATGATTACACTACAATTAGTCTCCATCCTAGTCCCGACCGTAGCTGCTACCTTGACGTGATGGTCGGGCTCACCTATCGTGATGACTCAACCAAGCTATATTGGCTGGAACACATGTTTCTGCAGGTTCTACAATGCCAGGCAGGTCGGTTGGAGAACGGTAGGACTAAAAACAGCAACTCAAGGTCTGAGGGCGAAGTCGTACTGCTGACTGTACAGAGGTGTGACAGCAGTAAGGTGTTTCCCTTCGGACGACCAGCATCTACAGCGATGCTGCCTTCTCGCAAGGAAGGAAGGGGTTAGAAAAGGTTGACCCTAAAAATGCCACACCCCACCTTACCCCACGGATTTCCGTCTCCGGCGGTAAGGCCCTTTGAAGAACGGATCTAACACATTAAAAACCTCCCATAAAAAGACCGTGCACGACCGGCCTCAAGCAGTTGTCCCTTGGGCTCTGCGATCACGCACCCAGGTCTTCAAGACCAACACAAGTTCGATTTCCTTTTCAGGTTCATCAAGAAATACCCTTCCACGGTGTGTGCAACCGGGAAGTGATATCAGCCCTCATACCCGTAACAGCACACGAGACCACGTTGGTCACATTCAAATCCTTCCTACACCTCCTAATAACTCTCTTATCTCCACGACCAACCCTTCTCACGTCCCTTTATCACCTCGCCCTGCTAGTGCAAACGAGTCGAGTACGCGGAACGTTATTCCTGGTCTCCTGAAACAACGCTCCAAAATACACGTAGGAGCTTTCAACGTCCGAACACTGTGCCAAATAGGACAACAGGCTTCCTTAGCTAAGACTTTAGAATCTCGCTCCATCGATGTGTGCTGCGTCTCCGAAACGCGCACACAGGATCCTAGTAGTGTCATTCATTTGACGGCACAATGTAAAAGTAACGAACCAACTCGATTTACGCTTCGTGTATCTGGAAGCCCTGATGCTGCTTCCCGTGGCCTCGCTGGCGTAGGTATAGCATTGAGTCTTAGGGCAGAACTAGCTCTCTTAGACTGGATCCCAGTAGACAGTCATTTGTGTGCTGTCGGACTAAACGGAACAGTAAGGACTCGAAAAGATAGGGACACTCGTCGTTGCCTCTTCGTCGTCTCTGCCTACTCTCCCACTGACTGCAGCTCAGATGATGTAAAAGATGAGTTTTACAGAAAGCTTTCCGACCTTCTCCGAAAAGCTAGGCGTTCAGATGTAGTAATAGTGACTGGTGACTTTAATGCTCAAGTAGGTAAACTAAGCGAAAGAAAAAGACACCTGGGTGGATCTTATGGTGTCGCGGCTCAAAGAACAGATAACGGCGACCGTCTGTTGCAGCTATGCTCAGATAACCGCCTGTTTCTTGCAAACACTAACTTTAAGCATAAGGAAAAACATCTTTTAACATGGTGACCCCCTAATTCGTCTCAACGCTGGACCCAAATAGATCACATCGCTATCAGCCACCGATAGAGGGGCTCGATAGAAGACTGTCGCTCATTCTGGAGCACATGATTAGATTCAAATCATTCTCTAGTGCGAGCGCGTATTTGTCTACGTCTTACTGGACGTAGGAAACATGCTGCAAGGAAACCCCTTAGGGTCCTACTTAGTGATAGTCAAGCTAAGAGTATATTTCAGGAACAACTAGAAAAACAGTTAGGCAGCCATGTAAGTGATACCCACCCCGAGGCAGCATGGAATGACATCCGAAAAGCTGTAGAAACAGCAGTGATGTCTGCAAGTACATAAACCATAAGGTTAGGGAGAAACACTGGATCTCAGCAGCATCTACCGCACTGATAGATGCTCGTAAACTCATTCCATTTGGCTCTGAACATAACGAAGAGCGGAGTCAGCTTAAGCGTAAACTGACTAGAAGCTTACGCAAAGATCGTGAACAGTGGTGGGTAGCGAAAGCGAGAGAGATGGAAAAGGCAGCAGCAATAGGTAACGGCAGGCAACTGTTCAGACTTGTTAAGGAAACCGGTATTAGGAACCCAACTGTTAGCGAAACAATCTCAGAGAAAGATGGACATATTATTCATTCTCAATCCAGGAGATTGGATCGATGAGCAGAACACTTTAGGGATCAGTTCAACTGGCCTTCAGCCACACTTCGGTTTCCCACGATCTCCAATCTACCTGAATGGCAAGTTAATGTAAGTCCTCCGACTCTTTACGAAGTTGAAAATGCTATAGGAAATCTGAAGCGTGGGAGAGCAGCAGGCCCTGACAGGTTTACCCCAGAGATTTTTAGGGATGGTGGTCCAGTATTAGCAGCGAGATTGAATGAGGTCTTAGGTAGAATCTGGGAACTGGACGTAATCCCATCTGACTGGTCTCAATCACTGATTGTGCCAGTCTATAAGAAAGGACAAAAGTCCTTCTGTGACAATCACAGAGGAATTAGTTTGACTAATATAGTGTCTGAAATATTAGCTTCAATAATACTTCGACGTCTAACCAAAGCTCGTGAAGAGCAGACTAGAGAAAACCAGGCTGGTTTCCGACCTGGACGTGGTTGTATAGATCAAATATTCACACTACGTCAGGTCCTAGAACATAGACACACATTCAGACGCCCCACAATGATAGTATTTCTCGACCTTAAGGCGGCGTTTGACTCTGTTGATCGTGAGGTTCTATGGCAGTGTTTGTCAATGAAAGGAGTATCAAAGAAGTACATTAACCTTATAATGGCTCTCTACTCGAACACAACTGGTCGAGTGAGAGCTTATGGCGAACTGTCATCAGAACTGATTACCTCAAGTGGTGTTCGTCAGGGCTGTCCACTCTCTTCATTCTTGTTTAACTTTGTTGTTGACGTCCTTTTAGAGATGACACTTTCTTCATCTAAATTGCTAGGTGTTGAACTTCTACCGGGAGATCCAGTTGTTCACTTAGAATATGCCGATGAGATGGTTCTATTTAGTGAATACGCTGACAAAATGCAGAGTCTGCTGATCACTCTAAGCAACAATGCAGGCGTGTTCGGCATGCGATTTTCTCCCTGGAAATGCGAAATGTTGCTTCAGGATTGGGTTGCGTCGACACCGGAACTAATGATAGGGAGTGAAGTAGTTGAACGTGTCGACCGCTTCACTTATCTTGGAACTCTCGTCAGCCTTGTGGTCTGGTGTGTGACGAAATCTCAGCACCGATACAGAAGGCTCGACTAGCTTTTGCCAACTTGCGTCATTTGTGGCGTAGGCGAGATATCCGTCTACCAACCAAAGGACGTGTTTACTGCGCAGCAGTTCGTTCCGTCCTAGAGTATTACTGCAAAACATGACCGGTGAGAGTAGAGGATATTCGTACGTTACTAGTATTTGATTATAGGTGTCTTCGAAACATTGCTCGTATATCCTGAGACCACAGAGTAAGTAATGCAGTTGTTAGGAAACGGGTACTAGGTAAGGATGGCAAATCAATTGATAAAGTAGTGAAACTTCATCAGTTGAGATGGCTGGGACATGTGTTGCGCATGCCCGACCACTGACTGCCTCGACGTGCGATGTTTTCTGGTGTAGGAGTAGGTTGGAAGAATGCTAGGGGCGACCAGATCAAAACATGGCAGAAATCCATGAAGTCACTGACAAGTGGACTGAGCCATGTTGGTAGGTGTAGACTACCTGGTTGGGGACCGCGAGATGATAGCAACCGATGGTTAGAGACCTTGAATGACATGGCTCAAAATCGTTTGCAATGGCGCACGTGCATCCACTCTCTGTGTTCTCTCCAACTCTAATCTTCTGTATTCTTCATGTCCTTTATTTTCTTTCCAAATCTATTCCACTGGACTATACTCCTTAAATAACATCATCAAACTCTAATATTCCCTATCACTACCTCTACCACTATGGGATTTGAATCGATAACTGAATCTCTGTGCTAATGTGGTATGGCAACTCGAACTGATGTACGTACGTACGATGTTCCACGTTGTTACTGACTGACTCCATCCTAGTGAGATAATGTTTTGAATAAAACATTTCTCTATTACTTTGTCCGATCAAGATAATAATCATACAGTGAGTATTAAGACATAGAGATATAGTCAGTGTTTAATATTGATGTAGTCATCCTGTAGTTTCTGTTTCATCCTGATTTAGAACGCTAGCAGTATCTACTTACGAACCCACCATAAACAAATCGAACCTTCTGGTCTTACCCTGATCCGATGTTACGCCTTAGCGAAAAACTATCACCAAAAGCTTCTTATTTGCAACTCAATAACTCACACAAAGGTTTGTGTGTATTAGTAATAATGCCTCAAAGATGCTGTTTTATGCCTGCCTAAAATTCGAAAACTGTTAACAATATGGAAGAAATAGAACTACATGAAAACATCTGTGTTACTTACTTTCGGAATTGATTTTTATCTATAGAACGTACAATACAAGATGCTTGATAAGCCAGATCTGATGCAGATAATGAGGATAAACGTGAAAAAGAACCAGAAATTTTATCGGAAAATTCATAAACCACTAAATGGGAGTCCTCGGTACGAGAATAAAGTAGATGTCGTGAGGTATCTACAGTTAATTGTGTGATTGAATCTGGTTAGAAAAAAAGCAATAACATATTTTAGTAAAAAATCTTATGAAGGCATCACAATGTACTTTAAACACTAAGTCACCGCTTTATGATCGTTCAAGTAGTTGTAGTGACTCAAAGGCCAACATAGCCCATAAAGTCTTTTTAATTCTAAATAGGCTATAACATACAACAAAATAGGGGGATGTCTATTCGTATCTTCCACTTGATAGAACTAAAAAACAATTTACTGAACAAAAATTTACATTATGATCTGGAAACTTACCGCCATTATGAAATCTAGAAGTTATTATTGAAGGCAATAACAAGCTGAATGCAGACACAGAATGATTCACAAGCGTACAATATCCAGTTTTACCAACGGGTGGTTGTAAGGAGTCACCATCCCAGTTGGGTATTGAACTATAAGTCATTTCCAATAAAAATCCTTCACGAGTCCCAAGAAATATCCTATAGAGAAAGCGATGAATAGAACGACAATTATAAATAATAACTTGTCATATTGTTTTCATTCCTCATTAGTTAACCTTCTTCTGCAAAGGAAACCTTGTAATTTCCGTTAGAACATTAAGAACGATAAGTGTAGCAAACATATCTTTTTCAATGCGTTTTTCCTCAAACGGTAAATTAATGCAACTCATTTAACAAGTACAGGTTTACATTACCTAGCTTCGAGTCACATTTTATGAGAACTGGTCGTACAACATAAATTCCCAGTGGAGCAGTGGCTTATTGGTTAAGGGGTTCGACGTTCATCCACTACGGTGTAGATCCCAATCTCACCCCACATAGATCAGTTTGAATAACAGGAGGTATCAATAGCTCTCACAACTGCAGCGTTACACGAAGTCAATTAAATAAATCTGTGCTTGGTAAATGAGTTAAGCAATCAGAAACAAAAAACAGTCAGATCCAAGTAGATGGAGTTTGAATCTACAACCTTATGGTTAAAAAATTGAGTGCTTTATATTATAGATTCATGAATTTATAACTCAACAAATAAAACGGATAAACTGAGTTAACAAGAGCGAAACAATCATTTAAAAATTCTACAGATTACCTGCCATTCGGTGTACTTTCAATGCAAGAAATATAATTATTTTCGGTCGGTAAGCAATAGAGAGGATCTGGCATTACTTCCAGAATAGGACAGGAGGATTGCATTCTGAGTGTATGGTTACTGTTCATATTTGAGTACATCATACCAAGAAGCCAGATTTCTGAAGGAGTTGCTAGACATAATAAGAATCTAATATGCTCTGGTAGTGTACCTATAATCAAATTCATAAAGTAAATAATTGGAACTATTGATATAGTAGTGAAATCCATTAAAAACCTTTGAAAAGGCGTGCGTTAGTACCCAACAAACATTAACAAAGTACGACGATTATCATCTTGTTTCATTTGAGGATGAAACACTCACCTTTTGAAATTTACATACACATAAAAAAGAGATTTTTATTGCGACAATTTGATGTTACAATGCCATGAATTACTTTGTCAGGCTAACAACTAGCTATTTTAGAAATCTACTAGGCTTTTAATGTGCGAAATGTTTAAACAAAGATATACTTATAGATTAATTAGCACAGGATGGGAAGTGACTCTTACCCAGTTTAACTGTTTTAAAAACTGGATCAACTTTACGCAATCTAGTTTAATATTGGATATCATTAGGTCAGTTAATGTTGCCAAGCAGGTATCAGTTGGAAACAGCTGAGTTTTAAAGAATAAACACTAAAATACGATGCAGCTACTCTACTGTCTACTTAATCCATTAGATTTACATGTTGAATTTATCAGCTACATTTGTATGTACTGAAAATAAGAACGAGTTTGTTGCGGTAAATACACAGATAAAATTGTTTATCGGTCAAATCACATGAGATCAGACACTATTGGGCTATAACGATTGTTTCTTAGTCGAATTTTACGTGTCTAAACTAAACAAACTGACTAAATTAGCACCAAAGTTTTAGCTAGTTATTATAGGATCACTTTATTTACACATGGGAATAGATAGTAACTGGATGCAAGGAGCATGACTAGTCAACTTTGGTCATGAAAGTTCACAGCAAAAGACAAAATACAAGTGAGAAGAGACGAAAATGAACCATAATTCCACACAAAATTATATTGAAGCAGTTTTTAATTTACGGCAAGATAAACAATACATTTGAAGAGTTATTTTTACAAGTTCAGTATTGTCTGCTTTTGCGAGGTTAGGGATGAAGTGATTGCCGAAAGTAAACGCAGATACCGAATATTAGTGAAAATCTATAGTTTTGAAAGTCAATAAATATTTGAATCTCTAGTTAATCTATTAACTGAGTATAGCTTTCACTAAAAAAATTTTTAAGCAACGTATGACATCGAACTACCACAGAAATTAGGTGCAACGATTAACCCAAACTATTTCAGATACTTACCAGCTGAGGGCACGATTAGCGACACAGATATAATAGTATCGTTTACCCCATCGTAATAGGCTAAATCCTCTCTAAATATAAGTTTAGGTTAATTGAATATATTATACGAACCCATCCTCGAAGTTCCACATAAATATTTCATTGTCTATTGTGACCCACACTTTTTCACACAAGGTGAAAACCCCCATCAAACAGTTCGTTTGCATACCTATAATGTTTTTTATACTACGGAATGAAATATACTTGAAAACTTTTCAATTAAATCAGGAGGTAGAGGAAATGATTTAGTCGCCTCAATCTCATAACTGAGGCTGTCATTCAGAACTGGATAATCAAGTTCCCGAGTGCCGCTGAAACAAACTTTACCTGATAAAAGAATTGATTTTAGAGTAAAGCTTCAGAATTACATTTTTCCAACTCCAGGGTGGAGGTCAAATCTCTGTGAAGGCTATCACGATATAACAGCTTATTTAACCACTCTGAAGGGGAATCGGATAGACACAAACAAGACGATTGTGTCACAGTCATTTCACACACTAAATTCAAATATGTGCCGAAAATCAGATGTTTATAATGCGAGCTAGGAGGACTTTGACCTACTGAGTTAACTTTACTCAGTGTTCAGCGGTAAGGATGTGGGGTCAATCAACCTATATTATTCCTTGCAACTTGTAACACTGTGGAGGTCTGTTCTCACTTTGAATGTATTACAGGTGTTGATATTACATATTCTGATAGAGCCCAATCAACCAACAAAGGGGAAATAAAGGCGAAAAAAGGGGAAATAAAGGGGAAAATGCTTTGGTAAAGAAAGGGGAAATTTAGGGGAAAACGCGCCAAAATGTCGCCTTTTTCGCCTGTCTTGGGGAAATAACGCGGATTTCCCCCTTTTTGTCGCCTTGTCGCTAAATTGTCTACTTTTCGCCTAAATATCCGCAGAATTGTCTACTTTTCGCCTAAATTTCCGCAGAATTGTCTACTTTTCGCCTAAATTTCCGCCGAATTGTCTACTTTTCGCCTAAATTTCCGCCGAATTGTCTACTTTTCGCCTAAATATCCGCCAAATTGTCTATTTTTCGCCTAAATATCCGCCTAATCGTGGTATTCTAGAATACCACTAATTCATTACTCGGTGAAAGAGACGGAACTCCAGACGAAAATGATTTGGTCTCGACTTTAGAAATTTCCTAAATTATCTCCTTTAATGATCATTCATAGATGAAAGGACATCATTACAAAGATCATTGTTTACTATACCATAAGCCGATATTAGATCACCCCGTAACCTAAGGTAAGATAATGGAAAGAGGTTGGTCCTTCGCCGTTGGGTTCATTCTGACATATTTGCTTCATATTGAATCATGGACTAACTACTCGAATCCTTCATTACAAACGTGGGCTCACGAAGTTTGTATATGATATCATAAGCATTTCCTCGTTCAAATTATGAAATTACTTGTAGCGGTAAATACATCTACAAAGTCAATCGCTCTGTAATTCTTCGATATTTGATACTAACCACATTAGTTTTGATGAACTCACCTTGCTGAAGGCTCCCGTTTACGCATCCGCACCAGATCGCGAGTAGTTAGTCCATGTTTAACATTTACAACCGCTATTCAGTTTAGATTAATAACTTCTCGACAATATCGATACTATATCAAATGTATGTTCAAGCCTCTTCGCTTCTGACTTCTGATTTCACTGGGTTGACACGTTTCGATCATGAACGATGTTACTGGTTAAGGTGTTGTCAATCTCCGAATGCTTGTGATGTCTTTAGGCTTATGAATAACACAATACAATCCAAAGACTCTGTGTTCTAATGCGGTCAGCGTCAAATGCCGATGACTTGCAAAGCTTTTGACTTTGTAGATTTATCTGCCGCTACATATTACTCCTTTGCCAGTAGGGCAGTGATAACCCCAATAAGTGATCAGCAAGAATTTTAAGTACAACAAGTTTGTCGTCGGTAAACACACTTCTAATAGCCTTCTATGTTCATCAGCGTCTGGTCGTCTTTCCTTACTGAAAGAAGACACCAGAAAACATCGCACGTCGAGGCAGTCAGTGGTCGGGCATGCGCAACACATGTCCCAGCCATCTCAACTGATGAAGTTTCACTACTTCATCAATTGATTTACCATCCTTACCTAGTACCCGTTTCCTAACAACTGCATTACTTACTCTGTGGTCTCAGGATATACGAGCAATGTTTCGAAGACACCTATAATCAAATACTAGTAACGTACGAATATCCTCTACTCTCACCGGTCATGTTTTACAGTAATACTCTAGGACAGAATGAACTGCTGCGCAGTAAACACGTCCTTTGGTTGGTAGACGGATATCTCGCCTACGCCACAAATGACGCAAGTTGGCAAAAGCTAGTCGAGCCTTCTGTATCGGTGCTGAGATTTCGTCACACACCAGACCACAAGGGCTGACGAGGCTTTGTAGTGGCGTTGGGCCCTAACACGAGACAATATGGGAAATAAGCATTCAACATTTAACGCGGAGAAAAACACGACGATGACGACGGCGGGAACAATGAATTGAATAAATTGGAGTTGATCGGATGACGTGGCTCGGCCATGCAGGCGTGGTCCATGCTCAATGTTATCTTATATCTTTTATTTATATCAAACATATTGTCCTGTCTCTAGCCTAGGCTTGTTCTCCATCGTGTATTGGTAATTCTTACAATGCAATGAGTTAGTGTAAGCAATGATGTAACTTCCACGTAAGATCTTATAGATTAGGCAGTTATATCATGATAAATTTACAATTTTAAGATTAATTCTGTTATTAGAGCAGTATTACTATCATAGTAGACCATAATTCTACAACTTCAAATATAATCGGGGCGGTCGACGCAGTATAATAATAAAAATAAGTACAATGAAAATTTCGATTAATGGGATCTTCGTCGGTTTGCTCATCTTTTTCAGACGACTTGAAAAAGCACAAAGTGATATGTGAGTTCATGTCTAATTACAATAGTACGTGTGTGAAGACGCGAATCGGGTGAAAATAAGGAAAATGAACCTATATACATGCGTTTCGTAAACATGCAATAGTGTGAAAACTATTTCAGGAGGATGACATACAAATATAAAGAAGCATATTAGCTGTTTGTTATGTCCATAACCAATCAATCAATTCAATGTTTAAGCGCCCACTACGTTAGATTGGTCTGAGGTGTCAGTAAACTCTCCCTGTTGTATATAACCTCCCAATTGAAGAACATTATCATCACATTATATTGGTGCAACTCATAATTTTTATTCACTTTGATAAAACACGCAATGATGGTCAGTATTTTTGAGCGTACAACTTAATGACTATAATTCCTTTAAATATTGTACTAATCTAATTGTTCTTACCTTAAGAAACAGAAAAAGCTTTAAGCCAAGTTGTTTTTGTTCTGACCATAGCCTTCACACAGAGTCTAGAATCACCAGTACTGCGTTTATAGTTTTAGTAGTATATCTGTAGGACATATAATATCCTACATTGGCAACAAAAAGTTTCTTTTGTGTGTGTTTGGGATAAATGAATAGGTATATATACGAGCAGATTAAAAACATTTTTTGGAGTAATAATACAGAGACAAAACAGGACGTTATGTAGTTATTATTATTATTATTCACAAACATCTTATGGGTACACAAGTGTTGTGAAGAAACCATTTCACGTTTCTTTGAAAATGCAATAATACACAAGTTTCAATAATGTTAACATTATATTTGCCATATATGAAAAAGGATATAATTATAATAAATCATGTTCTGTGTAATTGAGAAGAAAATTAAATTGAGTTTAAAGAAGGAAAATAAAAAAATAAGGGAATAGAAATATAGGAGACGTGAAATACGCAAATAATTTTATAAGCATGTTTTTGAACACAGAACAAGAATAAACGACTATGTATATATCGTCAAATTAGTAGCAAAAATAAAGTAGAAAATAACTATGAAAGAATAACTTATTATTGCAGCATACGACGCTAGAATAAATGTTTGTGCAGTCATATTTTGGAGTGACATTGTGTAAGAATAAGCCGGAACGCTACGGGAATCACGAAACCGATATCCCTTTTATCGACCAGAGCAACAATTAAAATAGATTCACAAAATGTTTGGACAATGAAAGAAATAGGAAGAATATGTCATTTAGCTACAGAGATGGTGAAATACAACTTGATGTCACGCGGAATAAGTGAAACCATTTGAACCCAAGCTGGGCAGAAAAAATCAGCATCGGGAGAGATACTATTGTATCCTAGTCATGAAAAAGACGACATGAACATGCAAGGACTGCACTTATTCTATCCATAGATGCATGAAAAGCACTTATGTAGTGAAGATTTAACGGGAAAGGGTTTATCAGTGATCCTACAGAACAAAGAAAGGGGTAACCATAACAAATGTCATGCAGTGCTACGCACCTAGCAAAGAAACGAAGAAAACAGCAACCATGGTTTTAATTACGGGCTGTAGTCGATCTTAGACAAGTGCTTAGGATAAGGCTTAGCCAACTTGTAGGAAACCTAAACGCCAAGGTTAGAACGAAAGACCCAGGGTGCGAAGAGAGGATGGGACGACGTAGAGCAGGAGAAAGAAACGAATATCATAAGAGATTAGCAAATTAATATGCCTTTATTAAAGTGGTTACAGGTAGCACTATTTTCCCACACAAACTCATACACACAACTGTATGGGCTTCATTGAACCACACTACACAGGTCTATATTGTTATGTCCCGACAAGAATAATGAGTGGTAATTTTGGGATCCATTTGCGGACAAGTACTAAACGCATATTTTTATTGTATAATTGTTAAATAACTAAACTATTCATATTCATGTTCTTCTCATTATAAGCTTTATTTTGACCATTGAACCATTGTTATACGTTTTACCATTCTTGAATTATGCCCTCTCTATTAGTCACTGTCTTCTACATTCACAGCCACATTTGGACAAATTTTGTACGGATGTTATTTTCTATTTTATGCTACGTTGTGGTCTGTTTGATTGGTATATAAACTCAGTATGTTTGAAATACAATGATTCACATTGCAGAGGCTGAGATTGACGTTCTGGACTTAACTGGCTGGGCTAGGTGGAAAGCAGGACCAATCAGAACTCTAGGCTGCTCGCACGTGTTTTACGCGTCCTTGGTCCGATCGATAGTTCGCTGCCTCTGATTGGCGGCTTTAGGCTATAGCACATATCGACTGTACTTTTTATTGAACAAACTATGAAAGTTGTAGCGCGTTCACGTGTTGTAGATGTTATGTCAACCAGTTCATTTATATGGCATAGTCACAGGAGAACTGACTGATTAAAAATTGTTATATTGAATATAATTAATTTCATTGTTTTTGGATGTATCCATTCTACTCAACTTTTGAACTTGTTTGTTTATATATTTTACTCAAGATACTTTGATTTGACTTTGACTTTTGTTTGGTATTCGAAAGCTTTTGCTCTGGAACCTAAAAAATTGAAGAAGTTATATTTGGGTTGATTACTTGTAATTTGAGACTACAAGTTGATGCATAAATTAGAGTTTAGTGCTATTTGCAAGTATATCGACCTGCCGCGCTTTAATGACGAAAGAGAGAAAAAGATTAGACGTAACAGGCATGTTGTGCTGAGATTTTCATATCATATCGTATATAGGGTACATCCGGTTCCTGAATGGTAATTCTTGCAGCTTATTTATCACTTAATACATGCTTATTACTGGACCTGCTTTGCTGCACATTCTATTCCAGAAGTTTATAACGAACACATTCACTTTATTACCTGACCAAATGATTTAAATATAAGTACTCGATTGACAGTTATTATCTAACTTCTTACATAATCCATAAAATTCCTCCAATAAGCACTATTGCTGATTAATGTATTAACCCACTTAATACTGAGGAACAGATACATCAGCGAATATTTCAATTTATCAAGAAAGAACTCTTCTCACATAATTCAATAATGACTAGTAACTCCAGCAAAAATGAAATATCACTGACGTCCTTTATACCGAAATATGTTATCTAATATCTGACATCAATGCTTGACGAAGTCAAATCGTCATCTTTTAAATTCTGCGGTTCTTACCCACAAATATCAATAATAATACTTGATACTCCATGAAAAAACCCAAACATTGCTTCACGTATTATGACCTTTGTTGCATTGGACCTTACCCACACTATCCTCGAAGCTGAACACAAGATAACTGGAAAAATAGATATTCAACAATTAACGCGAAGAAAAACTCAACGATGGGGAAGGCGGAAAGAATGAATTCGTCGAATGACATTGCTCGGCCTTGCATGTATGATCATTCTTGTGTAACTATCCCGTTAAATAAGTTTACTCATGTTATTATGTATGTAGAGCCATTAAATTCGGGATACCATACTTATGCACTGATCAACTTAAGAGACCATACAGCTTTAAGCCTGAGTCTTTAAGAGAAAGTACATCCCAGATTCAAAATGACCAAAATAACCTAACCATCTGGAGCGAAAAATGTTTGTTACCACATAACCACACTATGCATTTGGAAAAAAATCCCCATAAATTATAACTTTCTGTAAATAAATGTAGTCTGAGCATACAACTCA